>OX638363.1:10613802-11224573 GCA_951812935.1 Hermaeophaga mercurialis | reverse complement strand
ACCAAAAAATAGAGTCAAAAAAAAAACAATGTACAAGTATACGAAGACATTGCACGAGACTGTTAAAAGCTAAAACGGTAACGAAAGAAGAAAAACAAATCGCCATGGAAGAATACAAGAATGAAAAGAAGGAACTAAAAAAACAAATAAGAATTTCAAAGAAACAGCAATGGGATAACCTATGTCAAGATCTAGACAGTGACATCTGGGGAGATGGCTACAAAATAGTTATGAAAAAAATAGGAAATCTAAAACCATATGAAATACCAGCTAAACAAAAAAAAACAGATTATAAGAGAGCTATTTCCCAGCCCAAAAACAAAGAAAAAACATTATGTAACAGGAAATCATCAACGAGTAATAGCCCCACCCTTCACCGAATCAGAAATCCGGAAAGCATTAGAAAATATGAAAAATGGGAAGGCACCAGGACCCGATGGAATCCCCACAGAAGCTCTGAAAGAAACAGCAAAGCTGAACATTCATTGGTTATTAAAGGTGTTCAATGAATTACTTATAACACAAACGTTTCCTAAAGAGTGGAAAACAGCTAAGATAATATTAATACCAAAAACAAAACCAAACACATATAGGCCGTTGTGCCTGCTGAACACAATGAGCAAACTATACGAGTCTCTAGTTAAAGAAAGACTAGAAAACGAATTAAAAGAAAAGGGAGGACTGACCAAACATCAGTACGGCTTTGTAAAGGGACGCTCAACAATACAGGCCATGGATGTAATTAAAAATATAGCTGACAAGCGGAAAAATAGCTGGAATGTGCTAATCACACTAGACGTACGAAACGCGTTTAACACAGCGAGCTGGAACCTTATACTAGAAAAGCTAGAGAAGAAGGGAATATCTAAATATCTTCTTAATATTATAGCAGAATATCTTAGAGAAAGATTCATTCAGATGGCAAAACATGACAAGATCGAAGTAAAAGCCGGAATCCCACAAGGGTCCGTAATAGGCCCAATATTATGGAATGTCCTGTACAACGACGTACTAGAAATACAACTAGTAGGCCGGGCAAAAACCATCGCTTTTGCGGACGACCTAGCGTTAGTGGTAACAGCAGAGGAACCAAGTGATTTAATAAGGAACACGAATGAAAACTTAGAAAAAATCAGCAGATGGATGGCGCAAAATGAATTGACACTAGCACCAGAGAAAACGGAGGCGGTGATCATCACTCAAAAAAGGAAAAGAGCAGAAATCAAATTCAAGATAGAAAATGTAGAAATCACGCCGAAAGATAGTGTCAAATACCTGGGGGTCTATTTCGACAACGCAATAAGTTTGGTGAGCACATAAGAAAGACAGCTCAAAAAGCAGAGGAAAAAATCGGTAAGTTGTCACGACTAATGCCCAGGATAGGAGGACCAAGCAGTAGCAAAAGAACTGTACTCTGTGGAGTAGCGCACTCAGTGCTACTATACGGAGCACCCATATGGACGGATGCATTGAAAATAAAGAAATATCGCTTGCTACTAGAGAAGACTCAACGCAAGACACTGATTAGAGTTGCAGCCGCTTATAAAACTGTTTCCACAGTTGCATTACAGGTTATTACGGGGATATTACCAATACACCTAATGGTAGAAGAAAGAAATGAAATGTACAGAAACCAACAACAAAAAACAGCGACAGAAATAAGAATAAGATCAATAGAAAAATGGCAAAAAAGATGGGACAAAAACACTGCGAATGGGCAATGGACAAAACGACTAATCAAAAATTTGAAAAAATGGCTGGAATGCAAACATCGTAATGTAGACTACTACATTACACAGGCCCTCTCAGGACACGGCATGTTTAGAACATATGCAAAAAGATTTAAAAAAGACGAAAGGGACGAATGTCCATACTGCCGACACGCCGATAGCCCAGAGCACACTATATTTATTTGCGAGAGATGGAAGGAGCAAAGAGACCGTGCAACGATACAGCTAGGAGAGAACATAACAACAGAGAATCTGATTGAGCTAATGACAAAAACAAAAGAGAATTGGGAAGCAGTCCGCATAATGGTAAGAGATATACTGTACCATAAGGAAGAAGTAGAAAGGAAAAGAAACTGAGGAAATCTTTGCCTTCACGATGGAGATGTCACGACTGGCGGTTCCGTGAAGTGCAAAAAAAGAGATTCACAAAGGTGGTTTTTAGTGGGTAGCCGTGTAATAGCACACAAAGCGCGGAATCCCACACTACTATGAGTAAGTACTCATAGTAGTAAGTACTCATAGTGTCTATAAAAGATTTTCCACCGACAAAAAAAAAAAAAAAAAAAAAAAAAAAAAATAATAATAATAATAATAATAATAATAATAATAATAATAATAATAATAATAATAATAATAATAATAATAATAATAATAATAATATAATATAATAATAATAATAATAATAATAATAATAATAGGGTTCGGCCTTTATACCTTTTATTTTCTTGAGTGATTTTCCTTATTTCTATTTGGTTTCCTATCTGTTCCGGATACCAGCAGATTATTATTATTTCTTATGTTTATTGTTTATTATATTCTTTTTATTTTACTATCTATGTCTTATTGAGTTATTTTGGGTGTTCATATTTACGTTTTTCGCAATTTGGCTTTACAATATGCCTTGTCTAACGGTATTGCTTTCGAATTTCCGTTGCTCTTTGTTTTCTGTGCTTTCTTGCCTTTTGTTCTTATTTCTTGATTTTCTATTTTTTCCAAATATTTTCCAAAAACTCGGTATCCTTTAGTATAGTTAGCTATAAGTTCTCAATCACAATTACAACACTTTACTTTATTGGTCTACATTTTTACTAGCTGACATTGCTTGGTAGCATGATCTTCGCCACATTTGACACAATTTGGTTCCATACTACAATTGATTTGAGAGTGTCCAAATTTTTTACTCTATTTTCCCTTTTATATTGCTCCCATATGTGTTTTATATTGTCTAATTCTTTACTTTTGTATAATTATTTTATGTCTACATCTTTTTTAATAGTTAAAAGGTAGCTCTAACTTGGAAATATCTGGTCTTTTACTTTCAAAGGTATCATATTCTCTACTTTTATTCTTGTTTTCTCTTCTAACTGCTTTTGTACAAATTCTATGTTTAAATCTGGTATCGCCTTTAGCACGATTCTTTTAACGTTATCGGTTTGGTCTGTATAAGTAAAGAAATTCATTCCTCTGTTTCTCATATGGTTAATTATAATTTCTCTCATCTCTTTATTTCCTATAAATCTTTTTATGTTTTTTCTGTTGAATTAAATTGTAATATTATTAGAATTTATAACATTTCTCACCTCTTTAATACATTTTATGTAATCGTCTGATATGCCCTCGAGAAGGACTATTGGTGGTGTTTTATTTAATACCTTATTCCCTTGTTCACTTTCCGTCATTCCATTTATTTCATCGGCCTTTTCTAGATGTTTTACTAGAATTTCGTATTGATTTTCAGTTTTCACCTCAATGTTGTCTTTAATTTTGGTTTTTTGACCCTCTTACTCGGTCCTAATATTTTCCTGTCTTCTTCACTCGCATTATTCTCAACTTCCATTAGCTCTGCTATTTCATCACTCAACATCTTAACATTAACTTCTTCCATCTTGTCGTCTTTCAGAATGTTCTTGAATTTATCAATTTTGCACGTCTTTTCTAACGCTTCTCCAATCACCTCTTTTGGTAACAATCTTCTCCTTCTATCTCCTTGATCCTTTAGATTACTCGGTATCTAATACCACAACTATAATCACTTTTGTGCGCTTTCACATACACTTTTGCTTTTGGTTTTTTTATGCCCTAAAATTGGGATTTTGTACTAGAGTGTTCTTTAATAGGAACCGAGCTTCAATAAATAAGGCAAAGTTTCATTTAAGATTAAAATAATATAAAGTTTTGGAATGTAAACAAATAAGCTTAACATTTCTGGTTTTTTTCATGTTATGTGAATTTAGACAAAATATTGGCGAAGATTTTATTTTATACATTTTTGTTCCAAAAAAAAAGATCTAAGATCCGCCTATGTCAAAATTTGGCTAGTATTTGTTTCTAGTTTTGGAAGAAAATAAACTTCTGGACGTCATTTTCGAAGTTTGGTAGTTTACCTGAACGAGGATACGTACCCAATTACTACGTTAGTTTGTAGAATTATAGAATTGAGTTCAGTTCACTTCAACTTTACAATCATCCATTGTTTGAATTTATTTACTTATTTATTTTCGATAGCTCGGCGCTTCGGGCATTGGAAGTTTGCCAGTATAGGATCAAAAAGTTCGGAAAAACAAAAGTGGTTGTAATTTAGAATGTTCATGAAGTTTTAATGTGATACATTAGATTAACAAAAAAATGGGTGGATATATTTTTTTCATGCCAAAAGTATACATTCATTATGGCATTCAAGAGGAGCAGATGGATTTTTATACTGTACTTCTTGTTGCCATCTTATTTTTATTTATGGCTACAGCTAAAGGTTCCTCTTGGATCACGATCTTGTAGTCAAAGCTTCGTTGTTACTGCTGAATTCCTGGTGATAATTTACTTAAAAAAAGATGTGTTACCTAGGTTTAATATTTTTTTTAATAATCTAGATACCTAAATTAGTTTAAAGAAAAGATAATACATCTACTTAGAGTTATTAAATTCGTAATTAAATATCAAGAAGATGAATCAGAAATGACGTTTAACTAGAAAGTAAAAAAGGAAAAAACAAATTTTGAGATAATTTGGAGATAGGATTGAAAATAAATATGAAAATATGAGTAAAGATGCTGTTCAGAAAAGCATAGAGGAATAATAAAATACCAAAGGATTGGGAGAAAAAAAATGTATTATCACTATTCAAAAATGGATCTAAAAACAATTGTGACAACTATAGGGCCATCTCCATAACATCGACTATATTCAAGATATACACAAAGATAATTAAGAAAAAGAACAAGTTAAACAACCAAATGACCATATATGTAAAATGAGACTTGAAAGAAAATTTGAAAAAGGGAAAGAACTGTATACAGTAGTAAATTTTAAACAGAATTGAAAGTCACACTGCTCAAAATTCAAATGGAATTTAAACCGAAAATTTAACGTTTTATAAAATCCATTTCTTCAAATTTAAAAGTGTCTGCAACCTCTCAATTCTATAACAAAAATTTGAATACATACTATTTCATGTAACTTTTCCTCGTACACACATTCGTCATCACCCAAACAAAGATTAACATTTTTAAAATGTGTACAACTGAACTATGAAAAAAGTAATCATAAAAATATCTCTCCCTATGAAGCACAGACTACAAATAAATCCAAAACTAAAATGGTAATACTGTTTTAAAAGCCCACACTTCAAATAAAAATTTGTGCTTTTTAAATACTAAGCCAAAAATGATAATCTAAAATTGCTGCTTACTAAGGCTAAAATATAACCATGAAATAATTTCATATGTTTAAGAAGTTACATACTTAGGAGCCATATTTAGCTGAAAAAATTGAAGTTTAATTCACACATTGTAACGTATTGGGTTGTTTTTCTTTTAAAAAATATACGAATAAACCTGACCCACTACGTAACTTGATTAAGGGAAATTAAAGAGGCTGAGTAAAAACAATAAAAATGTATTTATCTGTGAATAAAAACATCTATCTATGAACAATAAGTCTAACCAAATATTAGGGCAACTAACATCTTTAAATAACTAATACATCTAATCGCAGGGGTAGGCACTATCGACTTCTCAATCATCCGAGTTCCCAAACTTGACCTCTAGTCCTTTTTAATATTTTCAGTTATTTAATACATTGACTACATCGCATATCGCTAGCAAAAGTCACTCCAGAACTAAAATAAAACAGAAATATCTGTTTCATTTCTATTAAATTATCTTTTTCCTAAGAAACAACCTGCAAAAGGTAACGTAGTTAGTACACTTTGAACTCTCGAGACAATAACATAAAGAGATTATTTTTCTTATTAACTTTTGACCGATAAACATCTCAATAAAGATTAACGTATAAAGTATCGAGACAGTATCATTTCTATTGAAAACCTTGAAATAAATTGTAACTAACACTAATAAAATCAATTAAATTGATTCATGAAAATAAGTGAGGAGCTCTTAGTAAAGGAGAGAAAAGATCGATGTACTAACCATTCCATGTATTTGAGTATAAAGTATTTGTTCTATTGGGTAGTTTTCAAGCATTGTAAATTTTAATTCTTATGGATTGGTAACGTTTATGTGAAGGAAGAAATCTTATTGCAGCTTCAAGATATAAACGTGTTTAGTTTTGTGCTAGTTCTGAATATCTCCGTGGAAATAGTTTGTTGTTTATAAGAATTTATAGTAATGATTTCTTTAAAGTGGCTCATTATTTTTGTGGTCTGGCTTGTTGATTTAGCTCATTATATTTTTTGAAACTTCTTAGTCGATTTACGATTGATTTCTTTTCTTGTTTTGTATGTTGTGAAAATAGTTACAGTTTTGTACTGTACAAATTTTAATTTCGAATTCTAAATTTTGTATAGTCACCAATATCTAAAATATTTATCCAAATATACAAATAGTTTGACTTTCGAATAAAAATATCTACATAATAATTTAGAAAGTTTTGTAGCAATTTAATAATGGTAGAATTTTTTTTTCAATAATTTGAAATAAAATAACAATAAATTCCATAGGACTGTATAGTTTTAATTTTGTTGAAGATTGTATAATTAATGTCAAAATATTTTAAAATATACTAAAAATAAAAGAAAAATCCAGGTAGATGTTAAAAAAAGTTGAGAATTATTCAAAAACCCGTATCTAAACTTATTTTTATATTCTTTATGTATCTATATCTACTCATAAGTTATAAAAAAATGACACATTTTTTGTCGTTTAAGTAATTTAAATATATAGTTCACCAAATGATTTACTAAAATAAGTAACATTTTTCTGATTTTACCGACTACCTTGTAACATTCTTACCGAAAATAGTACCTATATATATATATATATATATATACATATATATATTGTATCACTTAAAAAAAGCCGTCCTCCATTTTACAAATTGAAACGTGAAATAGTACTTGTATTGCAAATAAAAAAATTGTTATCAACGCAAATCGTTATTTTCGATGATAGATTGTGAAATGCCATTCTTTCATTTGAAAATGAAAAGTATTCGAGAACGCAAAATAATTTCGCAATCAACTGGTAAACAATATTTTTTCGAGAATATATCCCACAGTTTAAAAATTACTAAAAATAACAAAAAATGCTGCACATATTTTTGTAATAGATGTAAAAATTCTTCTACGTTGTGTCTACTAAAAGTGTTATTTTGGCACTTAATAACCATCATATAAAAGTCAACTTTTAGTAACAATTTTCGAAAAAACGTTTGTATTAGTCCAGATCGATTTTCTACTTCTCTATGTTTATAAAAATGATTGACAAAGAATTTTTCAACGCAATATTTGTGGCTGGAAGAAAACAAATGATAAACATCCTTGACTGAACACTACTATAGAACATTTTACCCTGGATACAAAACATCTATCAAACACTGTCAATTGATAGTGGGATTTCAGGTCCCAACTTGCCCATTTTGGTACAAAAATTATTTAAACTGAATACAACTATTTCATATTTTATGATATTGTTGTTATTTTTTAATAAAAAAATAATCGAAAATTCGGCACTATTCCACATTAACTACTTTGTTTTCTGTTGGCCATCTTTACAAAGTTAGATGTTAGAAAAATTAAAAATACATTTTTATTCGTAACTAACCTTAGAGGATTATCATATCAAAATTTGTTCTTTTTAACTTTAGGTGTTTTTTGAAAATCAGAAATGGACTTAGCTTACTGGTTAAAAAATGGTGAAGGCGCTATTTGGTTTGAATTTTTACTCAATAATCCATATTTCTCCAAATCCACTCATTTTACTGAATTTTGCCAAATTTTTTTATACATACAGCATATTTTTGGTAAATGAATAATAAAAACCAATTAAAAATATTATTTAAGTTTATAAATGTTAGTTTGATTTTCTCTTGTCAGCAATCAAAGTTACCTCTTGTTCATTTCTATGGAAAAAGACAATTTAGTTAAATTTATTATTTATTATTGGTCTAAGATATCAATAATTATTACATGAAGACGGATCTGATATCTGGTGTTTTTTCTCAATCCCGCCCGCATCAAACCCAGCAAAACTTTCATTTCCTGACAGGGACTACGATTTCTACTTTTTTTTCGTTCATCTTTTTACGTTTCATCAACGAACGAACGCCTGTCGTTTTTTTCAATCAACAAAGTTCATCAGTATACATTTAGCCTTGTCAAAATTAATTGAAAAAGTGATGTTCTGTTAAGGTGGATTATGATGTATGTTGCGATAAACTCTTTCTCGCCGTCGATTTTTTCAACAGTAACGCGTTTTGGATTTATTTGCTGAAAAATCAATACTGGAAGGTAGTTACAAATCGGTAAATAATTGCTAAATCGAAACGTGTAAAATGCCTAATGATACAGAGTATATAAAGAAAAAAAAGAATTGTAAAATCTGAAGAATTAAATAGCGATAGTTATGCACAAGTTGTAAAAAATTCTGTCAAAAAATAATAGAAAACGGACAGATAAAATTTAGCGAAAAGTAAAACAAAAGACATTGAAATAATTACGTACTTAAAAACAATAACAAAAACAAACAATAACGAAAAATATTGTAAATTAGATAATAGATGCCGAAAGACAATTGTTACATATACTTTAAAGAAAATATATTTGAAAAAACTAAAACAAATAAAAAAAATTATTAAATACAGAGAAAATAAATTATTTACAAAATCACATACATGATCAGTCAATATCTAATAAAAGTAAACTATAAAAGTATGTAGAATTAAAATACCAAACGACTGAAAAATATTACAATTACAATTACACAGGAATAATATTTTTTAGTAAAGCACCGAAATTTATACCAAAAATTCCTAGGAGATAATCCAACAAAAATAACACATCAGAAAAAAGAAATATAGAAGATAAATTAAGACTAAACATAAGTTCATTGTACGAGAAATAAAAATAACATTATAACAAAAAATATGAAATATGATACTGTACATCAAGCAAAACGGATCTTAAAAAGCATTCAGACATTAGAAAATTTTCAAGAAAACAAAAATCAATCTAAGAGGACAAATATTACAATTTATTGAACTATTGAGTTAGTGGTGCCATGTTCAAGGAAAGAATAGAAAAAGAATAACAGTAAAGGATATATGGGAAACAAAAATACAAATATGGAGAGACATAGAAACATTGTAGCGAAAGTATTACAGAGGAAGAGAAAATCGCATAAGGTGAAGAAAGTTAGAGATGCAAAATCGTTTTCAATACATAGTTATAAATAATTAATTTCCTATTTTCTATTTCAGTTGTTTCTTCTCTATTTTTCACCTAAAGATTGACTTTTCCAAAAGTTGTACATCTTGTTTCCAAAATTTCTATTGTCTACTTATTTTTCTTACCCTGCTTCCAGTAATTCATAAAATTAAACTGTTAACCATGGATCACCTTGTTGTTTTCACTCTTTTAAAACTATTTGATGATCTGCCTTACCTTTACTGACAACTTCGTTTAATCTTTATTAACTCTATAATACATAGTTGCATAAGAACACTTTTAAGGGTGCAGTTGAGAAATTTAGAATCTTGAACCAGAAAATACACTTAGTTGGGAAAGAAAATACGAAAGAGTAATTTAATAAGAAAATAGAGGAAATTAAAACAGGTTTTAAATTCAGAACCACACTCAAGTCGCAGAGGAATTATTATGGGAAAAATCTTTAATTTTCAAAGAAATATGAAGATGATTGGTAGGTGTTCATTATTATTAATATTATTATTATTAAATGATTATAATAATCCTTTATGTGCTACTTGTGCAGGACACTTATCAGCATTTTAATTAATTTTATTCTTGGTATTCTTTCTACATTTAAAGGTCGTTCCTTCTGCTCTAGATTTAATTAGAATAAATATTTTTCCTAAAAATTATAATACCTCATAGATATTTAATTAAAAATGTTTTTGTCGTCCAAAACTGCTCTTAATAATCCAAGTGGTGTCGTAAATTTGAATAGATAAATCTTAATAGCTACAAATTACGTTATGATGCTGATGACCTCATTTCAGTAAACTCCCAGAGATAAGTTGGACTAGTTCCAAACTTCAACAACTCCCAAATACCTTCAGAACAAAAAAATATACAACGGTTTAAGTAGGTAAATAAATTACTACTAGTAGTTGCTGCCAACTGAGTTCAGATCCAGAAATTTAGTTACACAAAGTACGAGAATGAGTTAAAAAATCGGGTGAATGAGGTTGACATGTGTATTGGTGAACAGTTATGTTGGAATCCTTAAAAAAAAAATTAGACAGATTGTGATTTTACTGCAGATAAAATTTATAATAGAAAAAATACTGGGAGGTATACAAAAAGAAGGTGTAGGTAGAAAGCTGAAAACAGAAAGAAAAACCCATCCATAACCCGCTCGCAAAAAGTGAAATGGCTAGAAATTATATCTACAGGTTCAGAATAGTAGATTCTGTAACAAGGTTGGAATGAAAAATTTTTGTTATTTTAATTAAGTTACAGACTATCTTTTCTCCACGACCACAAATTTACTCGATTTTTCACTAATTATTTTAAATTAAAATTTGTTATTACGACCATTTATATCTACCATTGATAGTTTTGACATCCATGGCTGTCGATATTGTCTAGAACAATTACGGAATATCATTCCATCATTTGTTATGGAATGAAAATACATGCAAGCACAAAAGAAGTAAGTGTTTCGGAATAAATAAAATTAGCACTAATGGTCGTGGAAAAATAAAATTTATATGAAAGAAAGGCTGAATAAGTTGTATTTTAAAGTGTGTAAGATTCTTTATTTAAAGATATGTGTAAAAGAAATATATATATTTCTCAAAGTCAAAAGAGTGTCAAGCGCTTTCGGCAAAACAATGCCATCATCAGGACAAACTGAAAAAATAATTGATGATAGAAGATCATACATAAAGCAAACATGATACTTACAAAAGTGCAAAAAAGTAGAGAAGGTTGGTTATAAAACAAAAGTAGAGAACATCAACGCAGTAACAATACATCTTAAATTAACTTTTTAAAAAACGACATTAATATAGTAGAAAACAGTAACATTTTTAAAAAATTTGGTTTTTAAAGGCCCAGGCCTGAAAGTTGTCCCAATAAAAGACAACAAGTGTTTTTTAAAAACATGTAAAATAAATAAAAAATTAAGATGTTTTACGTGAGAAAATAAAATAATTTTCTCACGTAAAACATCTTAATTTTTTATTTATTTTACATGTTTTTAAAAAACACTTGTTGTCTTTTATTGGGACAACTTTCAGGCCTGGGCCTTTAAAAACCAAATTTTTTAAAAATGTTACTGTTTTCTACTATATTAATGTCGTTTTTTAAAAAGTTAATTTAAGATGTATTGTTACTGCGTTGATGTTCTCTACTTTTGTTTTATAACCAACCTTCTCTACTTTTTTGCACTTTTGTAAGTATCATGTTTGCTTTATGTATGATCTTCTATCATCAATTATTTTTTCAGTTTGTCCTGATGATGGCATTGTTTTGCCGAAAGCGCTTGACACTCTTTTGACTTTGAGAAATATATATATTTCTTTTACACATATCTTTAAATAAAGAATCTTACACACTTTAAAATACAACTTATTCAGCCTTTCTTTCATTACATAGTGTGTACGCACCAAACACGTAACCTTTTGTTACTCTTCAAAAAAAAAAAAAAAAAAAAATTAAAATTTATATACCTTAAAAAGATATGTAAAGGAGTAAAATAATAGGAATAATATATATGACCAGTTAACCAAGAAAGAGCATTAATGTGACCCCTCCGTTACTCCTTCTCTCTCTAACTCTGCTGTTCTAGAGGTACGATCTCGGTTCCGATATGCGCAATACAAGATGCGTATTTTTACTAAAAAATATTATTTCTGAACCTCTATGGGGAGATGTATATAATATAGAGTAAATAAAGAAGTAGTAAATGGAGAAGAGGGAAAGATAAGAACAGACAGACTAAGAACAATATGGGATTCAAGCAATAATAATGGTTTTAAAATGAGACTGGAATTTATAGATAAATAGATAAATAAATTTAGAAAACTCTTTATAATATTCTAAATTTAAACTGAACTAGAGCTATTTAACATGAACTACTCGTAGGTTCAAATCTCGCTATAGTTGCTATAAAATTACGTTCCTATAACATGCCGAGAATAAATTTCAAATTAATATAGTTCTATTGATTCCTTCTAAGCCTTTGTTTTGCTCGTTTCGAATAAAATATTGAATAGAGTTTCTTTTTTTTTATGGAAACAAAGCTAAAATTGATCTTTTACCTTGTAGCCCGTACGTGCGTAGAAACTTAGATCTCGAAGCGATTTTCCCGATTTTCTGATGTTTTCCGCAGGCCAAATTAGAGAGATTCGCATTTGCCTCCATACAAATGAACCACGTCTGGAAAATTCGCCCAGTTACGTGCAAAATTCATGCGTGAACGTATCCTGAAGGATGCAATAAAGATTCCCTTAGCTAGGTATAAATACTTGATATAATGGTGGTTTTGTGCACCTATTTTATAGAAGTGATATAAAGTGATGTTTTGAGATCTATTTCATCGATTAATGTAGTTTCAATGGATTATTAGATTTTAATTTACGTTATCTTCGTTAATAAGTTGTTTTTGACCTACTACAATGTGTGTATAAAAAATACTCGTGAAATTATTCAAATTCGAAGAATATAGATTTCCCGCAATTTTTTCCACTTTTGATCGACATTCTTTAAATAATAACTGATTAGTATAAATTTTAATCATAGCTCACTGAGGCATTTTAATTTTTGTTATCTACTTTGCATCCATTTAATCGATTTTGGATTGGCAAATTCACTTGCAATCAGAGTTTCGTCGAATTTTGTGCGGGAAATTGAAATTGTCACTGTTAATAAATTTTGGTAACCTTTGCAGAATCTACATTTACGACACTTTCTATTAATTGTATTTTATTCTGTCGGTATTCATATAGTTTTTTTCTATTTGGTTTTTAGGTGTTAGATAAATTGTCCACGTCTTCTTCTATATCTAAAAAAAATGTTTTAAAGGAAATGTCGGAATTTTGATAAAAGTGTGTTACATTTAAGACTTTGTATAGTCCATACGGTTATTTGTAGAAAAAATTTTAAAATTTGTTTATTATAACTGTAATCTCAAATTATTTTAATAAGTGAAAAAACTTCCTGATTAGGAAAAAAAACTAGTTACCTGATTATTTACTTTTAATTAGACTGTTTATCATGATTAAATTCTTCTATTTATGAGAATTGTGGAGTTTGGGCAGAATTCTGTGACAGCTTGACCAAAGTTAAATTCTAAAATTTATTTGTGGCAATTCTAAAATTAAAACAATATAATTGTACTAGATTTAAAATCATTTATGTCAAACATTTTTGAAGATAAAACTTTAATATTGTAGAAGAATACAATTCAATTTTATGCCATAATAGTAGAATTTATCCACTAACTATAAATATGTTACAAAATCGAATGTCCTCTTAATATCGCAGAAGATGTATAGTATAGTGTATCATAACACCCCCTAAAATTTTTATGAGATGCACAGATTTCGTTGTATTTTTTTATAGATGCTCTTACTATAAGTGGCGTGTCTGTTTTCATTAGCAAATGTCAAATAGTTTACAAGATATTGGAAAAAATCGATTTTCATTTTATAAATCCAAAGGGCTATAACTTTTTTGTGTGAACATTTGTACTAAAGTAAGTTAGGTTTGATTGAGCTATTTTTGGCTCCATAATGTAGTTTAATGTATGACCCCCCTTTTTGTTACACCCTGTTTATTGCTGCTAGTAGATTTATAACTTGTATTTGGGACACATTGTACGTAAATGAAGGCATTATGAAAAATGTATTTGCGTCTTCTAGGCGGTCCCCCTCACGTTGCTAGTGAGCTACTTTCATTAATTTGGATATCCAGCATCAGAAATTGACTTAGTTGTGATGGGTAAATCCTCAGGTATCGTTACCCGGAAGAGAGAGGATCATTTACTCCTGAAATCTACGAAAAGACCTCCATAACGCAGAGAACCAAAGTGACGGGGACTGAATGCCTGTCTTATAAAATTTTGGGGAAAATATTAAGTTTCAAGAGCATATTTTATGTGTGGCTAAAAGACAAGGTCTTAAATTAGCTCAAAATTTACAACCAAAATAAATCTATTTAAGGACTTTTGAGTTAAGAGCATTAGCCCAGTATTTCATTTAAATTGACATTGAGTTTATTTGCGAGCTCGTTTTCCATAAATATAATTTTAATAGCATCGCCGCGTTGTTTATTTTCAAAGGTCCAATAGTCGTCCTTACTTTGGGTAAATGATTACGAGCACCGCAGACTTTTGCAGTTTTACCTTTCCATTTTTTTAAATATTCTATTTTCCTCAGAAATTTTTCGGTATCACACATATATCGTGAATGGAATATTCATACCGATTTAGTTTAAAAGGATTTAGTGAGGACGATTAAATCTGAAACTTCTCTTATATTTGCACTATTAAAATACAATAATAGGAATATTACAGCTGCAGCAATCGCTGAGCGGCTGCATAATCTATTCGAACACCAAGTTTCGGCATTAGCAATAGTCGAAATGTTTTTAGAAGGAGTTGAGGGTTGTAACAATAAAACTAAGTTCTCGAAAGCTATTCCAAAGTTGGAGAGCAATTTAAAAACCAAATATTTGACTTCTATCCGGCACTATCGTATTAGTTTCTCTAGCTTGGAAAAATATTTGCAGATCCTCGATAAATAAAATTTCGCTTTAAGTAATTTCGAGTTCAAAAAAGGCGATTAAAGATTCTTTTTTAGAGTGCTCAACTGGCTGTAACCATGTTCCAGATGGTCTAAATGAAAAATTGTTACTGTAGCATGTGTTAAATGTTGATTTTTAGTTAAGAGAGTAAAAACATTAGCGCAAAAAGTAGTACAATTCTTCTCAACAGGAAATTCAGTGACGTTTCAAAAGAACATTAAAATGTGATTACAGTTATACAAGGAATAAAAAATGGTACTTTATAACTTTATAAAAAATGTCAGTACATACATATTTTCTTACTATTAGCAGCATGGCTTTTAGCCAAACTATATACAGAGTGATCCATTTGTAGTTCAAAGTTCGATATCATTAATGTCTTAAAAGGTACTAAAAAAGTTTTATATGAAAATTATAGAAGTATAGAAAGTCAAACTCTACATTTTAAAAACATTTTGAAATATATAGAGAGTTAGATAAAAGGTCAGATCATATCAATTTTTTAAATGGAAAACCATTTTATTCTAAATTTAAATTTTGCCCACATTTCCCATTTCAACAATTTACAATGTGTTATTAAAATATGGATTATATAAATTATTTTAGTTGGGGTTTGACTTTTCAAAAATCCCATTTTTTTTTTTTTAATGCACATATTCGTATAATTCCTATCAAAGTAATGACGGTACCTCTAGTTTTTCAATAATAATTATTACGAGTTTAAAATCTTTTGAAAGTGTTTTTATTTCTTCTTCCAATGATATATATTTTTATATATTTATAGGATACTCAAAAATATTGAACGTGTTGAATTTATTTTAATATTTTCCTGTTAATGTTAACATAGTTGTAATTCCAAAATTAACTGCAATAAACTATTTATAAAGTTTAATGTTGATGTGCGGAATAGTAATATATCACTTTGGGTGATAATTACCATTTTTGAAAAACATGAAGTTAATATAAATTCATGCAGTTTTTGACGTATTTTTAGCTCACATAGTTATGCCAGTTTTTCCAATCTTTTAAAAAATTAAACATGATTCTCGTTATACGAGGCATTAACTCTAGATGAAAAATACAATAGATTTATTTTGTTACTTTAGGCTATTTTAGTTCGATTTTTCCAGTTAGACAAATTAAAAATCAACGATGTAAAAATTGTACGTGGATATCCAATGAAGTTATTGGTGCTAAAGACTCTTTAAATATTTTACTTGAATTATTATCTCGCAATAAGATTTCTAAGGAGATTTATAACCTACATAAAATATTTATTACGTAACCAAATTGCTCAGTCTAGTAATAAAACCAAAACTGCATGGAATATAATAACTAAAGGAAAGGGTATTAACAAAAATAAAATGAAGTATTTAATGGTGTCACGGTAAATACAGCTGTAGTTGATTCTCTCTCTTTTAATATTTTTCATGATTTCTTTGTAACAGCTGCTAGTAATCTTGTAGATACGGTTCCGAATAATAAAATATAAATGAAGTGATATTCGTAACTAGTTTAAGTTATTTAAATGAAGGTGTTGAAGACGAAGTTCTAATTATTATTTTAGATTAAAAAATAAGTGTTCAACTAGAGATGATGGTATAAACAATATAATGTTGAAAAAAATCGACAACTACGAACATATTTACTTTTATACAATAAAACCTCTATTCACTTGATTTTGGTAATCTGGCTGTGGGAGCATTTCTTGATCTGTCGAAGGTGTTTAACTGTGTGCATCACCAGAATTTACTTGATAAAACTGGTAGAATGAAAATCAAAGGAATAGTCTATAATTGATTTAATCAAATTCCCCTGAATATGTTCAAGTCTAAAACTTGTCAAGTTAGGAATTCCAGATGGCACTGCACTAGGTCCAGATTTATTTATAGTATATATAAATTAATGATTGGCCAAAATTATAACGAGATAAAACACAAAACAGTGTGCTAAAATGTCTATCCAACAAAAATTGACCATGGTGGCAACAACATCCAATTATTATGAGCGAAAAAATTTTTAGGGGTTGCAATTGGTGAACACATGAACTGGTTGGACCATGTACAACTGCTATGTGAAAAAGTTAGTAGAAATTGATATAATTTAAAAGAATGTAAAAAAATAGTGAATTATTAATTCTAATAACACCATATTATGGTCACTTTTGTTCACTCTTAACATATGGAATTATTTTTTGGGGTGGTACACACTGCTAAAAATGATTTTCTTATTACCAAAAGAGCTGGATAAAACTAAGTCAAAGTTGTAGAATTTATTTTACGCCTCTAAATTTATTTACTGTCCCTGCCTTCTATTTTATGAATGCCTCTAATACTTACACAAAAATCAGCAACTTTTCTCAAAATTTATAATTGAACATGAATAAAATACTAGATAAACAGAAATTCTTTGCTACTCTATTCATTAAAATACCTTGCTGGAAAAAGGTTGCCAATACCGCCGTTTATTAGTTTATAATCTCCTTCTCAAGGAAATTCGTTATTTTTTTCTATAAATCTATTCAGTAAAACCATAAAGAAAGGCTTCATATCTGCGGAATTATGTAGTATAAATGAACAAGCAACACTTTTATAAAAACATTGCAGGTACATTTGTTTATGATTATTTTTATTATAATAAAACCTAAATTCATGCCTATTAGTTTCTCTTTGACTTACGCAGTGTAAATTGTTCTTGGTACTAATACACTTTATTTTAAATATGCTATTCTATATGTCATATCAAAGCATAAACAATATAGTTTTATTGAAACGTATAAAAATATTATCGTTTTATGTCAAGTACAAATGGCAAAATCGTACTAAAAATTGATTTGAAATTTCATTTAAAACTTTTGAGTGTGAACAAGATCTATTAGTAACGCCACTGTACTAAAAGTAACCAACTGCGATGGCTGTCTGTGGGAATGTACGAATGAAACAAGCAGTGACTGATGTTAAGAAAAACATTTCAGTTTAGATTTTTGTTAAATAGGCCATTAGACGTATTCGCTACTATATTCATGAAATGTATTAGTTAAAAAGAATTAACAATTTTTTGCTATTGGATTATTTGAAATTTTAAATGGAATTCATTTTTTTAAGAGTGTAGTAATTAACTTAAAAGTGACCAAGTGTATGTAGGAAGAGCTTACTAATCATTTCTAGGACGAAGAGGATTACATATATTTTTTGGTAACATGTTAAGGCCTGTCATATGTCAACCCTTTCCCTTCTACGTCCCCAACCCCTTAATTTTAAAAAGGGAATATACCATGTGGTGTGGCACTTCATTAGAAAGGTATAGGATTTTTAGTACAAATACCGTTGCACGTCAGGAGTGACGTACCTCTTTCGTCATAGTACTGCCAACTAATTAAAATTTCCCCAACTAAGATAAATCATACGAAGCATCACGAAAATTCACGAGGACTCATGAACGTAGTCACAGTACTAAAAAACCGAAAAAGTAATCGTAATTATTTTGATAATTTTAGAATTATTTCAATTATATTGGCTTATATACGTCTTATTCTTTATAATATAAAGTTTATAAATCATTATTATATGTTTAGTACTTAAAAAACCATAATTTACATTAAATAATTTTGAAATTTTCTACGCCCATGAGACTCGTATTTATGATGAAGAAATGACATTGTAGCGATTGGCATGCCTTGATGCGACTTTGTCGAGTATTTAGATTGAAATATTTCAACGATTTCTGGTGGACAATTTAGCAGAACAATATGGACATAAAGTGTTACGCCTTCCTCCCTATCATTGTGTTTTCAACCCCATTTGGGGCCTTTCTAAGCAATATTATAATAAACATATTGGCAGAGACGGTAATAAAGAACAAGATTCTTTAAATATGTGGTCTGAAGCTCTTAGAACAATTACTCCTGAAGTATGGAAAAATTCTATTAAACATACAGAAAAAGTAATACAAAAATGGTATGAAAGAGAGAGTGTTTTTGATAGACTAGAAATTAATCCCATTATTATTAATCCTAACAGCGATGACAGTGATTCAAGTGATTCAGATTTGAATTAGGAGAAAGGATTTACCTTTTGTAGGAATTCGAATATTGTAGTTGAATTGTTTCTGATAAGAAACTTTTATTTGTAAGAAATAACATTTAAGACAATACGAGAAACTAAGCTCAGAGCTGAGTAGGCGTTAGCCATTCGCAAAAAACTAATAGAACCTTGAAAAAATAAAACAAAAATTCCTAATACTCATTTAAAGAAATAATAATAAACACAGACTTAAAAGAGACGCTGAATAACATCGATCCAGCTCTGTTAACAATTTTAATCCATTTTATTTTCACTTTACTTTCAACCTTGAGTCTTGGCGTTCTAACATTATTTCGGCGAGACATACGCAGTCTGGAAAAAAATTAACAAAGGCAGTTCGCGCTTCTTAGATAGAACAATTAGAGCAGCACAGACGGTTTGAGAGCTCTTTCGATGTGCTGAAATACCTCTGAAATAAATGAACCTACCGAACGTAATTTTAAACGGCGTATTAATGCAGATCAATCTGGGGTAGATTGGTGTAGTGCGGGAGTTTGCTCCCTAGAGAATTATAAAGCGAAACGTCTTCCGAAAAGCAAGAGAGTATTATAAAGAGAAAAGCCGATGCTGATGGGTACTTCAAAGATTATACACTTTTGTTAACGGGAAAAATAATTATAGTTACCAGTATTTTTTGCGTTATTTAGTTTATGTAAAAAATGAGAAGCAAGTGTGTCTTATCATACAGGTAGGTATAAATTAAGAACATTCTGTACCAATGCTGACACAAGAATATATATATTTTTGCTATTAAAAATCGCATTCTCATGATAATTTCACCGTAACACTATAAAAATAAACTATTTTGTAGCATCATCTTTTTCGTACGTTGTTTTTAAGAAAAATATTTTTTAACGATTTAAAATAATATCCTGCTAACATAAAATTTTATATATAAAAAAATAAAAATTGTGACTTTTATATTAAAGGAATTAGAGGTATTTTAATATAAGAAAGTGCATAATAATGTATGGGTCAGTAGCGACCTCTCCAAATTTGCGGATGCACTCAAAGTTTTCAGACATTGGGTTCTTTGCCATCTGCGACACAATTTACCGACGTACAATAGTGGCAAGCAAGAGGATAAATATTTTTTGTGTTATGCTGGTTTTAATTCAATTATTAATTGTAAAACGTCATATAAAACATTACAATATTTGGTAGGGGTCTCAACAAACATACTAATGTTATAGGGGGTTAGAACGACTATTCAGGAAGATGCAAAAGAGGGTAAAAAATTACATGTTAGAATTTTAAGAAACGAGGAAGAGAAAAAATTATTATATTTGGTAGGGGTCTTAACAAAGTCATGTTAAATAATGAAACATGGGTTAGAACGACTCCCAAATACAAGGAGATGTGAGAAAGTTACTTGTTAAAATTAAATAATATATTTAAAGAATGACTTCCAAAGACTTCCAAGAATTTTTCTTTAATTTTTTCTAGAATATATATATATATATGTATTTCTTTAATGTTTGAAAATTAATAACCATGCATGGTTTTAATATCTATAATCCCAAATAAGTTTTCAATAAATATCAAAAATCTTCCTGCTAGGGGAGAATTAAATGGATCAATATGTTGTCCAGGTCTATTGACAAATGACTTTTTCTTATTGGATTTTTTAAAAAAGTATTAAAATAAATTAGAACATGGATGCAGGGAGTTCTCAAATTCATTTAATGTGAAGTATCGTTAAACTTCCATGTTTTGTTTGGAAGTTTTGACTTGAGAGGAGTCGTTAAGTTGCAGTCTTCAAAAAAAACCCGCTTTGTAATAGTTTTATTCTCTTTCTGATATATAACGATATATCAACTCGGGAATAATAATATTGGGTCCAGGTATGCTCCTTACTGCTTCCTACTAAGATACAGGTTGCTAAAGTTAAATAAGTAAAAAAAAACCAGGTTTTTTTAATAAACTACCACTTCCTCTAAAATTGTCTCTTCCTATAGATCAAAAATAAATAAAAAATATATCCAATAAATACATAATTACTAAATCTATCGATAATGGTAAATTCAGAAACACGGTTTTTAAAAAGTTCATTGGTGTAAGTGTTTGTTAATAAAATTTTGAACAATGTTTTAATTGTATTGATTTTATTTTGTATTATATATTCTAGAAATTTTACACAGCAATTTTGTTGGGCATACGGAATTCAATATTGCCTAAACGAAATTCTTTATACACCGTATTTTGTTTACATTGCTTTAACTATGTAGTAGTATGGGTGACTTATCTATAAGTCTTGAAACTAGTATGAATTGTCAAATATTTTTTATTTATTAAAAATAATCAAAGCGGCAAACGTCAATTTAGTGAGATTAAATTTTCAATTTGTCTTTGGGTTGAGAGGTCTAAAATTGTGTCAGAAATTTATTTATTATATTTAATAATTTACTTAAAATCAAATTCAGGGTTATTCTTATGTTGGTACCACTACTTAGGAAAACTAAAAGATCTGTATCTTCGAAAAAAACGAAAAGAGCGGTACCTAAAATGGGAACCAACTGGACTTCAGTTCAAGAACAACTCATACCTGCTTCAAGAATTAGCCAAGTAAATTGCGATTGGAGAAGACCAAAATATCTTAAAAGCGTAATATTAACAATTATTGAACTCAAAGAAATAAATGGTTCTTCGAAGGAGAAAATCATAAGGTATCTCCAAAACATTATTGCTGAAAAAGATATTACGCCACCTCCAAGAAACTTAAGCCTCGAAGTTGAAAGGGCTCTAATATATTGTATTTATAATGGATTAATTACAGAAACTCAAAACAGATTTAAGCTGACGATTGGCAAAAAGGAATTTCGAATGTTAAAAGGTAATGTCTCTAAAATTCTGTAGAGTTGAATAACTCTTCTCAAGTTTTTTGTAGGTTCTGATCCATTATTCGGCAGGCTGTAACGACAAATGTAGTGAAAAACGGCAAAAATCCAGGAAAAAAGCAGAAGCAAAAATAAATTGTTAGTGAGGATTAATAAATGTTATTCTATGATTAACATTGTTTTTTACTTGTTAACACATAGTTCTTCTATACATATATTTCTTATAGTCCAACATTGGATAGGGGAGAAAAAGATAACTTTAGTATATCCTTAATAAAAGGAAAACAAACAGGATGTGTGACTTGTTCTAGGTTATTTGAAAAATCAATTTACTGGGTATTTGATAAATCTGATCGTTTTGTTTTTGTTATTTAAGTACGAATCTAACACAAACTAATTGTGAATTCATTTTATTTGCGTTAAAACACACAATTATATATATTATAGGATGCGGCAACTTTGTTTGGATAACAATTTAAGAATCGGTTTGACAATTTGACAACATTCAATTAAAAATTTAATTATGTCAAGTTAAAAAGTGGAATAATATATTAAAATTATTTTGATATTAAAGTAACAACCAGTTGTCGATCTGTGCTACGAGAAATTAGTTTTATTTATCTGGCTATGTTAAAAAAAAACCACCGCATCTGGAGACAGAATCCAACTGTTTATTAAGAGGTTTCCTTGGATTCTAAACGTGTCAGTGTATAAAGCGGATTTCTGGTCGTCGTATTTCTTTGAAAAATCTAACGGAATAACAGCAACGGTGAATGGTGTTACTTATAGAGAGATGTAAAACTTTTTTTGGACTATTTTGGATGGCATGGACATGAACGATATCTGGTTTCAACAGGACGGCGTGATACCGTACACTTCGAGCGAAACCCTAGACCCTAGGCCTTGCGGAAACCAAACAACGTCTGATTTATTTGAATGGTGACGATGATTGTTCGCAAATACCACGCGATTTAATACCAATGGATTGTTTTCTTTGGGGTTATGTAAAAGATAGGATATGGAGAAATGCAATAATATGCCCAGTCTACGAAAAAGGGGATAAAAGCGAAAATTATAGAAAAGTCTCATTTTTGAACATAATATTTAAAATAATTAAACAAAAGTTAAATGAGTACCAAAACGAATGGTAGAGAAGTACCAAGCAGAGTTTAAAGCAGGAAGTGGGACGACAAAAAAAATATTCATTTTGCAAAAGATAATGGATAAGAGTCAAGAACAAAATCTGGGACTATAAATCCATAGAATCGAGGAGAAGGACGATCCTTTATGCACCTGTGGTAATGTGCTAACAAACTATACAATACTTAGCTTGGTAGTGTAAATGTTCGACCTATTTGTACACAAATTGTAGTTGGTTCTATTAATTTTGCGATCATTAGTGCCTTGGTGGAAAATCAATAATAAGTTTTAAATAAGACTAATTAAATGAGCTGAAGAAGAAAACCGAAAACTAGTTGTAACACTAGTTTAGATGCATGGTTGACGTTGAACCTATTGGAGAAAAATGTAGGGCTATATATTATATTCACTTCAAAGATGCCTACAAATTCATTGATAGAAATACAATATATAAGACCTAAAAAATATGAAAATCTCAAGAAAAATGATTAATTTAGTCAACATGTTATTGGTAAACTCAGTTAGTAGTGTTTCCTTTCAGAGAAATTTAATGATAAAAAAGAACGAACGCAATGAGACCCTCTAACGTAACTATTTTATAATTTGGTTCTGGGCGAAATTTTGGAACGGAATAAATACAAATAAAAGAGCTTTTACAGTACTATAGAAAATATGGCATATGCGGATATTCTGGCTTTATTGACTAAAGCAAAGAAAAATATGTGCATCAATAATTTGGAAGAAGCATGGAAATTCAGCTAAATCAACTAACAGAAGACAAAGTATATCGTATTAAACCAGAAGGTAATTGAAAAAGAATTCGAGGAATTTAAAAAAGAAGAAGAAAGGATATACAATATACAAAAAGTGAAAGAATTCGAATACTAGGGGACTATGCTCACAAACAAAAATAAGGAGAAAGCGGAATTTAAAAAAAAAAGTAACGAAGGGAAGTAGTACGTTGAGAAAAGTTTCTAAAAGCAAAACAATCATCTAGAAAACAAAAAATTAGAGTGTGCAGAACTATAATTCGGCTAACCGAAACATATGCGACCTTTGACAAAAAAGAAGAAAGATAAGGGAGAGAATTAAGGAACATTTTTTGGGAAAATGAGGCAGGCGAAGGAATGTGGAGAAGGAGAACGAAGCAAGAATTAGAGGCCTTGTATAACTACCCCGTTTTATTAGAGCTCAAAAAATACGATGGATGAAACAAATGTACAAAGAATCTCGGAAGATAGACATGCAGAAAAGAAAAAGAAGACGTCTTAGAAAGAAATAGATTTAGTTATAGAAGACATTAAATAAGTGGAAATACATTAAAAACGTATGACTCAAACAATAATCAGAAGTATTGTAATAAGAGTTGAATAGATTTATTAGTGAGATACAACCCAGTCTATGTGAAAATGAAATTCGAAATTTTGCTAAAAAATCCTACAGTATAAAAAATTCTATTTGTACGATATTGTTTATAATAATAGACTAAAGTTTTTGAGACTAATAAAGAAATTTCGAAAACAGCTAGTGGTTTCTACAAAATATAACAATAAAGTGGTAAATAAATGGGGAATAAACAAAATTATGGCAGCTTTTTACTACTGAACATGGCGTATATGATGTCTATTTAAGACTTGATATTTAATAAAAATATAATCTGAAACCTTATGTTCCGTAAGGAGTCTGCCCGTCATTTCTTGTTCATATTTTTTTCTTCCATCTACGTCTTGTTTTTCTTCTTCAGGTTTTCAGCCACTACTTCGTTCCATGTTTTTTTTTCTCTGTTGTTTTGGGTCAACCTTGCTTGCCATATCATTTTTGTTTGTCTGCTGTTACGCATTCTCTCTAAATGACCGAACCATCTTAATTGTTTTCTTTCAATATTGTTCATTGTCTTTTTTTCGTGATGGATTTGATACCTCTTAACAACATCGTCTCGACTGTCTGTATTCTACTTTCCTCTTATTTTGAGAGCTTCTAACTTTCGCAACCAAGGGCTAAGATAAGTCTTACTATTTTAAATATTATCAGCTTTGTTTTTTGAAATTTCTTTTTTCAAAATGATGGTAGAGCATGATTCTCCCACCTGTCCATTTCTGTTTCTGTTCATTTCTTCGGTATATTTTCTAATAATCTTTCATATATTTTGGATGAGATACTTAGCTAAGTAATTTCTCTATAATTATAGCAATCACGGTTATTGTTCTTATTTCTATATCCCAATCTGTAGGTATTTGACTTGCCTTTGTAGCTTTATTGAGTAGTTGTTATTATTTTGAATCTGTTATTTCACAATTTTATCAGCATTTCTGGTGTTATACGATTATGGCCGGTTGCTTTGTCTCTTTTAAGTCCTTTAGTGTAATTTTTAATTCTTCTTCTGTAAAGTCTACCTGCTTGTTTTCTTAAGTTTGTTCATTTCTTCTTGTTGGTTCTTGTGGTTGTAGCGTATTTAACGTGCCTTTAAAATATTCTTTTCACCGTGTCATTATTATCTTCCATGTTTGTCAGTATTTTCCCTTCTTTAGATGTTATATATGGTCAACTATGTTGTTTACTTATTTTTTTTAGTGAAAAGCAATAATAAGTTATAAAAAAAGACTAATTAAATGAGCTGAATAAGAAAACCGAAAACACAGCGTTTTAGTACCTTTTAGAAGAGTTTTTGATTACCGTGTTTGTTTCCATTTTATATCCGAACTCTTTCCTTGACTTTCATTTTGCTTTCTTGATCATTTTTTTGACTTTTCTTCTTTGTGTTTTGTAATTATTAGTGTTTTCGTTGCTTCTGGTTATAAAATATATTTGCTATACTTACTTCTTTATTTTAATTTCTGATATTAATTCGTGGCTCCACCAATTTCTACTTTAATAAATCTTATTTAACCAAAATATAGTTACTCCAATGTTCACGATTATATTTGAAAAATAAATATGGCATTTATTTTTTCAAGGCGAAATATACATATTTTTACCTTTAAAAAGTAAAGTTAGAATTTAGCATATTCTTTATGAGCCACCCCATAGAATACTCATTAAAAACGTATAAGCTATTTTTTCCCTTTCGGAAAATATAACTATAGATAAAATACATTTTTGTTGAAACATGGTAATACTATTCACATGCGAAAAGTTGAGCTGTGGATAGGGCGGCGGTTGGTTTGTGCAGAAGTTTCGCTAAAATGGGGTCGGGATAAATTTTTAACATGATAGGAGAGAGATGACATCGGCAAAACGTTGAAATATGGTTCGAATAATATGACAATCATAATAAATCTGGGATATATATCACGAACTAGAGGAAAAAAGTTTGTAATTTCGCTAAATGATGATAAATGTAGTAAGCCGAGTTCGTGGCATCGGCAACCATCAACGCAAACCCGGGAAAACTTTTGATGTTAGAAAGTGGCAACCCTTGTACGTTGTTGTGTTACGCACTAATGACATTTAATTTTGGGTGACTTTATCAAACTATTCTCTCCATATTATTTTCTCTAAAAAGTCAGGATCGTTGTGGAACTTTGTGAATGATTCGATTTGTCTTCAAGTCATTTTCCTGTACTATTTCGTAAGAATAAGAAAACCACTATAAACAAACTAAAATAAATTTCCCGAACTCGACGACAACATAATAAAACAAATTTTCATTACATTCTAAAATAGAAGTTTATGAACAGGTTATAGTGTCGAAAAGCTACAAACGTAGATCCAAAGTCTCATTTTTCTTCTATTTATCTTTATATAGCGGTTTGCTCCATTTAGTGAATTATTATTAGAACCGACTATAAACTAAGAATTCGTTTAAAATTCAATCACCCTGATATGTATCTTTTCATAAAAGTACATTACTCGTGTATTAATACAATGCACCTTAAAATATCTTAGATAGTTTGAATAAGATTTTTTTGGCTGATTTGTGCTGTACATTCAAGTGTTGGTTTACTTTAGAGAGCCTGGCATCGCAAGCCTTTGATATTGTCTCTTCCATTCTTTGCCTTCCACTTTCCGCGAGAGTAAACGAAAAAGCAGACGTGAAATATTGCCTGCTGGATATATTAAAATTTGTCCTGGGAGTGTCTCGGAGAATATATTCCAGAATTAACGATTAAAAATGATGAACATTTTTAAATACACGAACACAGCATTTTTCATCTTTCGGGTTGTGGTAGATAACTTTCTCGATGGAAGGTGGGCACTACGAAAAATCCATACGAAATAGAATCGAGTTTATTAAAATATATCGATAAATTTATCATTGACAAAGAAGCGTTTGGCTATAAGTCAACTATTGCAAGTGCCATTCGTCGCCTGCGGTATTGGTAAACTAAAAAAATCTTACGACGAAACACAAGAGGCAGCGGAAAGTTTCATGAAAAAAAGGGTATTGGAAACATTACACATCAGATTTTACTGTCATCAACGATTAGACTTCATGTTTTATAGAAAACATGTCGATGTTACTAGTTTATCAGAAACTATCAAAAAATTCTTCCAAAATTTTTGGCAGCACTGCAATTTACTTTTAATAGCATTTATAAAAAACACAAATGAAAATAGTAAAGTATAATTGTGTTCTAATGATATTATATAAACTTTTGCTCATTTTTGTAGATAGGTGTAAGAATAATACGGTTATATGAAGAAATGTAAGAACGTTCTTTTATTGTCAATATATAGGGTGTCCGCAAAAATATTTATGGATAGGCTATAAAAACGTATACAGAATAAAAATATCTTATAATTTTTTTTTCTAAATTCAGCCGTTTTCAAAGAAGTACATATTAGTGTTTTAGATCTATTCAAGTATTATTTACCAAAAAGCAACTAAAGCCGGCAACACCACGACACTTAAATACCTGAATCAAGTTCAATGCTGATAATAAGTACTAGTTTTTTAAACGATCTAAAAATAAGTATTTATTTTAGTACACCTATATATTTAGAATGTAGAAGAGTGAAAATGTATTCTTGGCAATTATTATACGATTTCTACCAATACTTTTTTTAGGTAATACACTACACTTTTCAACAATCTTTCGGACACTGATACAATACATCGCGATATTCTTAATTTGAATAAAATGCCATTTTTCACTGAATTATTAAAACTTCTTTACCAAACGAAAAAGTTGAACAATTAAACGTTCAGATTCATCTCTAAACTAACACAGTTTGGTGATTCATCAGGTAGATATTCCTTGGTTACATGACAAACATTTTTATTAAAAGTGTCTGGTGTTGCCACGTATAAATTTTTGAGTAAATGTTTAAAGTGAATTTTTGTGTAAACTATTAACATTAAAAAAAAATTATTAGGATATTTTATAGCAAATGCATTATTTTTGCATAAGCTAAAATTATTGGGATTTTAAAATTCTGAAATTGTAATTATTTGAAATTATGACCTGTTGGGGTAATTTAATAAATAATATGTTACTTTCGATCTCATTAATTAATCTGTAATTTAATTATATTTTTGGGGGTGGACCAAAATGCCATATAAAATAAACCAATTGTTCCAATAAGCAATTTGTTTGTATTTTTCAATTATTAATAGATTTATATTTTTTTACAGAAATGAAGACTCAAAAGGTAACAAAATCTTCAAAGTTTACTCAAGTAACTCCAAACGACAACGAATACAGGGATTGTCAAAATATCGGTTGGACTGTGCTGCCCACTTTACCCTTGGACGAGGGAAATCAAAATTTAGAAAGGATTAGCTATCCAGAAGGACACTGCCATAACGTAAACAACAGTTCCGAACTATTATTAAAAAGTAACTACGAAGCGTTTAAAAACCAGGAGAACATACATGAAATACAACGGTAAGAATACTCATCCAAAAAAAAAATTGTATGAAAATTTGTTATGCATTAAAATTATTTTGTAATTTCATGTAGCCGAAAATAAACAATGCAGGGACGGCTTTAAAATGTGTATTTAAAAATGAGTTTAATCTAGTCTTAGTGAAAAATATTATTATAAATCTACAAATAATATGATGACACTGAATTAATTAATAAAATTTAAGTTACTACACACTACAATTTCCAAAACGAAACATAAACTTGTCCAAATAGTATTGAAGATTTTTCTTAATTCATAAAAAAGGAGTACAAAAATAAATAGAATGAAAGCCATAATGGTAAATTGTCTCAATTATTCTGAACGGTTTTAAACAAATATTTGATATTTTCTATTTAATGTGTATATGCTTTTACATATAAACAAAAAAAAATATACCCATTGTACTCAAACATGTGAAATAAATCTTAAGTATATATATTTCAAGTTGCAGACAATACAATACAAATTTGAAACAAATTACAAGTATAATGTATATATTTCTAATTGACCAAATTTGATATAATTTATTTGAATATTATAATTTTACTTTATTTTACCTAATATTTTTCTTGTATTTTTTAAATGTAGTAACTTTTTTTCATAAAATATCTTTTATACGAATTTGGTTTTTTTATTGTTATTTCTAAATCTACAAGAAGTAAAAAAACTCTTAGTGCCAAATCAGGTCTATGAGATGGGTGGGTCATCAATTAAACGTTTGTACTAAATTTTGTTGCTAAAAGTTAATTTTGAAACAACGAAACTGTCGATTGTTTCCTTATTTCTGGTTCATAGGCGCCACGTTTCATTACCAGTATTAATATTAAAGATGCATTTGAAAGTTCCGAATTCGTTCAGTATTGCTCTGGAGCAAATTGCACGGTTCTTGTTTTACAGTTATGAATAGATTATGTGGTATCCATCAAAAATCAAAAGTGTTCCTCGCGATTAAATAAATAAGTACAATAGAATGTCCGAGAAATGGACAAAGATGTCTGCATTTCATCGTATGTCATATGACGGTATTCTTCAATCGTGCATCCACAGCATTAATATTTTTAGCAACAACTGAAGTTGAGTGCAAAAATTAACGTTAAACCACAACAAAAATCATAATAAATTCCATTTTAAAACATATGGTAAGTTTATAACCAACAGTTCAAAAACGGATCAAGATTTTAACAATCGGAAAAATGGATAGATTCTGGATATATTGTACTATACTGCTGAGCAGGTGTTAATTCAGTCTTTCGTATATTATTATTATAGATTTTGTTTGTTTCGTGGTTCGTTTAAATATTTTCTTTTTTTCACCTTTTCTTTAAAAATCAAATCTTGTGCAATGGATATTTTGAATTTTTTGCAGTTTTAGAAGATTTTTATATTAGTTTATGCTTATATAATCTTATCCTTTATCGTATAAATGTTCTTGATATCTTGGATTTTAAGTTGGTTTTATTTATTAACCCTAGTGTGAACTTTCGAATATCATCAATTCTTGATTGCTCAATCGATGTTTATTTTATCTCTATTCTTTGGCACTTTCCTAATAATTTCTTTTATCTTTTTTCCATGATTCTGAGCGAAATTTTTATTTTGTTCTTAAATCAATTTCTTTATTATTCTAAAAATATATATACGTTATTAGAGTACCTGTTTAGTTTTTCAGGCCTCTGAAATATAATGAAGCTATTCACAAGCCAGTTTTTGTCTTATGGTGTGCTTTAATGATGTTAATATTTGTTTAAACTTGATATAAATTAATTATGTTTTATCTACATCTGCCTGGATAAAAATCTATTATCAAATTCATTTAAATTGATATTGAACGCTATTATCTAACTGAGTTAGATAATGGATCCATATTCTAATTCTAACAAGTTCACTCCAGACGAAGACTGTTCTGTTGAAGAGCCAATAATTTCTAAATTACTACTGTGGTTACTCTTTATAAATTTTGGATTACACAATTTTTGTAGCTATTCATTTTTTATTTTCTACGGATGTTTCAATAACTTGCAACTTATACTATTTGTATGTTAATGATGCTCTTATCCCACTAATAAAATTAATAACTATTATAAATGTAATTCTTTTATTAAATCCATAGGCGTTTCCTTTTTCGAATATACTGTAGTATTTTTAAAGTTTCGCCGATTGACAGGAACCTAAATAATTTATTTTTTGCCGTTTGTGACAGATGCCCAAAGTCAACTGTGCAGTGTGATTTTTTTCCCTCTGAATAGGCAATTGGCTTCGTATAATGTAAGAAAAATAATATATTTCTGAGCAGTTGTAGAAAAAATAATGCGTACATACTAATCTTACTTTTTAAATTAATCAATAACGACCAAGATGCCATAATGAAGACATTGAATAATCACAGAATATCCAGAAATTGAACTATTTACGTAAGTACTTTCAATAAATTGTACTTATTATAAACTCCTGTTCAAAATTAACGCACCACTATAAATTTTGTAATTATGTCTTTGTTTTTGCACTCTTTGTTGAATTTAGCGTTAGTATAATATAAACAAAGATAATTAAACAATATGGCACCAGAAAACCTTTATTTTTAATTAAAGTTCGAAGAATTATACAAAATTTGGCGATCAGGTACAAAAACTTAAAACTCTTACGCATTCATCATTGCTTAAATGACGTGCTCGATTTATCTTTTTGTAACGAAATTGCTAAATATTTATCTAGCGAACTAATCCACACAAAAGAAAAACCGACACTCAAACAGCAACTGTAAATAATAAACTAATCAAACTGAAAAAAATAACGTGAACAAAGTACTTAACTTTTTTAACTTAATTAAATGACATACAGTTATAAAAACAGAACAAAACTAATAAAAACAACTACTTGATATAAGTCAACTAAGATTCCTAACAGTAATCGTTAATATTTGGGAGATATATTTTTAAATAATACAAATAAGTAAGAAAATATAAGTGGTGCGTTAATTTTGAACGGGAATTTATTCCATGGCCTCTAATTGTAAAAAAAAAACAGAGGCAATTATTATAACTGTTTACCAAAACTTTCTCTTGAATAGGTTATACAATTATAAAATGTAATCCCAAAGATTGAAGAAAAAGAAATGATTTCAATAATTTTAAACTTATTGGGCCCATTTTTTGAACTCGATATCCGAATATTTATGTGGAATATTAGCATCCATTATTAAATTATTTAATTAAATATAGCTATTCTAGAAAACCCTGTGTTATTGCGGTCTCAATAATTCAAGCATAATGTAAGAAAAAAATAACACGTTTCAGAATATTAGTTGTGAGAACTGCAAAATTTTAATTAATCAAGGAACAAAAGTTAAAGAGAAATAGATGGAGAACCTTCCATTTTTGCAGAATAAAATAACTCTTGCAAATGATTGTGAGCCACAAGTAAAGTAATATTATTCATGTCTGTAACTTAGTCCGAATGCTATTTCATTGTAAAAGTTTTTTTAGGTAAAAAATGGTCCTTCATATTGAACTACAATTATTTGAGTAGACACTATTCTTGAACTTCAACTGGATACTGGGGGAAAACGAATATTCAATGTAATCCTTCAATAACTGATACTAGAAAGTTTCAAGCTTGTTGCACTAATACCAATTGAACACAATCGAAAAAATATAAAATATTTATCATAGAACAAGATAAACTCTAAAATAGGAGAGAGTTCTAAATTTTCAGAAATGTTTGCATAAACTTTAAATAATAATTTGGTTTGTCCGATTCATTCTAAACGTTTTAATTTTAATATCTTCATTAATAACGTTTAGAACTCTTGCACTCATAGTAAATAATATTTTAGTTACTCGTACTAAACTGACCGAATCATTTTTGGATTATGTCCAAAGTAGATTAATATTTTTCAATTATTTTATGCAGATGTTAAATATAAAATTATATCATAATTTTAGTGTTACCCTAGGGTTATAAATTACAGTAAGTTAGTTATTATTATATATTAATAATGCACTTACTTAAACGAAACAATAAATTCAATGATTAATGTTTAAGTGCCTGCATTGACCTCTAATGCTCACTAATTTTAAAATATTTAAAGACGAGTAATAACAATCATATTACGCGGAGAGGCTAACCTTGGTAATTAGGTCTGTTTAGATTCCTTTGCCAACTCCAATTTTTCCCTGTCTTTTCTCGAGACTTAATTATTATGTTTATTGATGGCTCTTTATATATGCCCTATACCTCTTTATTTGTTCTGCTCACTTATCCTTGTCTTGTTTCCCCTGAGAATTCTTTTGAGTATTTTCTGTTCCCATCTTCGGACTTCTTGTTCATTGTCCATGTTTCGCTACCGTAAATTACAGTCGGTGTTGTGTTGTAGATTCTCATTTTCGCATTCCTTGATAGATGTTTGGACCTATTAAGTGATTAATCGCGCCACCGCGTCTATTTTTAGTTCTAATTTTCCAGTTGAATGTTGTTCATCTATCAATCAATACTTTGATTTTTTTCTATTTGTAAACTTATTTATGCGGTTCCTGTTCCAATTTCCGTATAACATTTTTCAGTTATTTTTCATTTCTTGCAATGATTAACAATTGTCTGCGTATCCTACTTTGTGCCTTTTATGATGCTTTCGTCTCGGTTTATCTGACCTTTTATTATTACATTTTCGAGAGCAATATTAAATAATAAATTCAAAAACCGTTATTACAAAATTTATAAAAATATATAAAATGTAATATGACGCCTGCATTATACTTAAAATGTAAAGAGATGATTTGGCAAACCATAGAAAAAAAAATAATATTGGGAGCGGATTTCCTTGCCTTAATCTTGACTTTATTGCAAATTCTTCTCTCGTACCACCTTGGGCTCTTACATTACTTGTCTTGTTTTGTATCATTTCTATAATTAGTTTCGATGACATACCTCGTTATGAAAGCCGTAAAATGACATGTTGGATCTGCTCAATAATTTCTTTTCGTAGATGTCCACAAAAATTGCAGGTATTCACTTAGTAGCTTCTTCGTTGCTTCTTCTCTTCACATCTTTAATAATTTGGGCCCTCTACAGTCTCAAATAAGATTCTTACAGAGAGTATGTTGATCTCTGCTTTCATTTAGAAGCCACCTGGACTCATTGCTTTTCGTGAATGTTAAACAAAACGAGATTTGTTTAATCTTTTGGATCGAACCCATAGATATTTCAATTAATACGCGCTCTTTCAATCTTCTGTGATAAAATAATATGAATTGTGATGTTCCTGGTACATTTCAAATACAGATAATGTGAACAGAAGTACGTGAACGCCTAATTAGAACAGGACCGTATTATACACAAATAAAATACTCTAACAAAAGGAAATCAATTACAACAATAACATGCAGTTGGACAATAAAACTAATAATTGTTCAACCAAAACTCAGAATAGCACAATTATACCGAAAAATATTTACAATAAATACTGTCTCGTTTGCTCGCCCAATAGCGTTACGAAAATTTGCAATCACGAGGCAACATGCGGTTAACACGCGCTGATCGCTGTTTGAATGAAACGTATTGGGAATATAAAAAGAGTTTATTTTATCTAAGTTTCCGTTTCTGTTTTCTAGATGTAGTCCAGAACGCAATGCAAACCGCTACCCAACCCAAACGCACCAGGAAATCGAACTGTGCAACTGCATCACCCCGATTTATCAGAAGACGCGTTTCGCAGATCAGTGTACCAAGGGGGCCCATCCTCAGACCATGACCCTGAACCGGTCCTTTAGCTCTATCCCGAAAATGGACACGAACTTATCTCTCGACCGGAAAACGGGGAAATACGTGGCGCGTTCACGAGGAGATTCTCAGAGGATTTTTAGAGTTCAAAGTCCGGAGATTATTAATATTCACAGAGGACCGTTTTTCGATGGGCACGGTATAGACGGTGGCGTGTGTGGGGTTAGTGAGTTTAAGTGTAAGGATCATGAGTTTCGAAGGGGGCACAGTGTACGAGCTACGGGGACTAGGTAAGAAATTTAATAATTCTTTCCAAAGTGAAACTAGATTAGAAAAATATTTATGGTTCTAATTATTTACTTGCATCTGTTTATTAATTATACACAATTTATTATTTTTTATTCAGTTTAAATCGGAGCACTGTATATATTTTTCCTTCAGACCTTTTATAAATTTCTATTATATATCTCAATATACATTTGTCATCCAGCAAGTACAAAAACTTGAAAGATAACCCCATTCCAAAACGCGTCATGAAATATTTGATGCCGGCTCTCAAAATGATGCGCACCACTGTTTCAACTTGTTTTCTTATCTCAAGAAATTTCTTATCTCGACACCTATACTGTTCACTTCCGGCACACAACAAGGCCATATATTTCACCTTCTAAACACCTCAGATAGCGAGCGACTCACAAAAGGAAATTTCGCGAAATTTCAAATGGGAAAATTTATTCCTCGTTTTGTGCCCAATAGATTGCGTCGAGTAACGGGACAATCTCTGAATATTTATATTATAGTTTGTGCAAAAAATTTCCCACAATTTTCGACTCTAACGTTTAAGGCGAAAATATATAGTAAGGCAGCTTAAGGCATACAAATATTCAGACAAAATAATTTAATAATTTGCTGAGCTTATATTATTCATCAGATTCTATCGAGTCTGGAATGTTAGTTTTTAGTTTAGAATGTTTATTAATATAGAAGATATTCTACGCCAACACTTTCAGTTGCATATTGAATTAAAAGTTTTCTTTTAGAAATATAAAAGGGAGTGAAAGAAACTGGAAGATATTATGGTAGTAAAAGATCCTTTTCGTAGAAACTGAGATTAAAGACTAAGGATAACATATTCATATTAATTGATTTAATAAGGATATTTGGACAACGCATATTTGTATTTATTGATCTCAGCAGAAAGTGAATTGGTGTGAAATTGCTTAAAGGAAATAAAAATTGCGGCAACGCTGATACAAATTGTGCTAAGTATCTAAACAATAATAAATGGAAACCTTCAGAATGTGTTAATATAAACATGTAGCTGAAGATATTTATTTTTAATTCTGATGTTTAAATATTTTTATGTTTTTCAATTATTTTTATTAGAAAAGTATAAAATCTTGGTAAAAATACAAAATGAATTTAAAATATATACAACCTACTTTTGCATATTAAATATAAATATAAATATTGTAAGTCTAAACAATCAGTTTCCTAAAACATTAGTAGCATTAATTTTTTTTCCGTTTTTGAGTGTTGAACATAATTAATTATTCATTTATAAATAAAAAAGTGTGTTACTTCCACTTTATAACAAGTTTGTGAACTTTTATAATCATAAAAATATTAAAAACTTTCCTTATACGTAGATAATTCTTTCTCGTTTAATTTTTTTTTTCAAATTAGCAGTACAAATTACAGAATTAAATCTAAATTGAATTAGAGATCACAGACTTTTGCCGAAAATCTTGTTAACATTCATAAAAATTGTAATATTAAGTAAATATAAGGTGAAATTATTTATATAAAATGAATCGAATGAGTGCGAATATGGCTTGCGGTGTGGATATTCCACCCCGACTTAACTTTGAAAGTTTTGCCACCCTAAAGATCATAATCGTTTATTACAGCTAGGGTTTTGTTATTTTTTAAACACAATATATTTAAAAATATTTATTTTTGTTATCAGTGACTGTTTATTGTTTCCGGCAATATTTTAAATTTATGTTACTAATTATTTTTGCAAATGATAAAGTGATGTATAGTTTATAAAAATAATTTGTTAATTAAATTAACACTGGTATATTTTGACACATGTACATGTTAAATTATCTATAATTTTTGTTTATATGAATTTTGTTAATAGAATACGCGTGGTTATTTATAATAAAAATAATATACTTATTAGATTTAATCAAGTAACAACTGATTAACAAATATACATTGTTAAAGGCTAATTTTTTTTTGTAAATATTACTAAAAAAATAAAGAAATAGCTTCAGTTTTCTGCAGTTTAAGTCAGTAATGATCAAAATACAGAGAACGGAACGATACTTTCAAGAGAGATATATATTTCATTTTTTTTTAATAAAATTGGAGCCAAAGTAAAAATGAAGCATACAAAAATTTCCGCGCTACTACTTTCTAATATAATTGAATTTAATCCCCCTTACTATAAAAATTTCCATCTGTAATATTCAGATATATTGTATTTTCGAGTAGAGTTGGATTTTAAATTCAAAGTGCATTTTGCATAACATTTTTCGCATATACTTGGTAAAATTCTGTTGAAAATATCGACGACTTCTCTGATCAACAACCATCAAAAGGTCTTGATTGTGATTCGTATATGTTTGGAATACAGTTTCTTCTGTTAAAAAAGAATCCCAATAAAACAAATTAAACAAAATTTATTTTCATTCAGAATAAAGAATTTTTAATAAATAATTTTTAGGAAATAAGAATTATTAAAAGAAAGTTAGTTTTTTGTCAATAACACATAAGAAATAACCGATTTAAAGGTTTTTTTTAAACATTAAGATTGAGTATATATATATACACTATCAATTGTTATTATGCAATATAAATGAAATCAAAGTAAAAAATTATTTTAGGAATCTACACAATTGATGCAGCAGTTGGCGTGCATGGTGTTCGCAGCAAATATACGTTTTGCAGATTGTGCAACTTGTTGTGGTCATTCCACGTAAACGAATAGGGCAAAAAAACAAAGGGAATGTCGTTTTTCCCTTGAGGCAGGTCATTAACTGCCACATATCCCTATGACGTATTATAAATTACCCCATGAATATTTCGTCTTAAAGCTGGGACATGTTTTCGAATTTCTAGCCAAGGTCTGGACAATTTTAACATATGTTCCAGAAATGTTAGTGGGTTTTGATTTTTTTATGGAATTTGAATCGTATCATTGTTGATAAAATGGCAAATACGAGTACAATCAAAATGATCTAAATATTGTTTTGCATTTGTTTTGATTCCAGGAATATATTTTATCAGGTTTCTTTTAGATGAATCTCTTCTTCCGATTAATGACATATTTATTTCATCCTTAATCATACTTTATCTGTTACAATATTATTTTCAATATGCACGGAAAATGACTTAAAGTTTTACCACATTGAATTTTTTTTATTTGATATTAAATATAAAAGTGGTTACTAGTTTCAGTTAAAAAAAAAAACCATCGTCTGGCCAAATTGAAATGAAATTTAATAATGTCTTATGTATGTATTACTTTCATTCAACCTAGTTAGTTAGCATGACGAAGTTTATTTAACCTAAAGTAGTAGCCACTTTTATATTTACCGTCGAATAAATGTGGTAAAACTGTCAGTTCCCTTTTATATATACAAGCTACTTAAGAATTAATGGAGTCCTTCTATAACTTAATATAATTTTCTTCAAGTGTTTGTGCTATAAAAAATATCTATTGTCATTCCGTTTAATAAAACTTATTTTCATTAGGTTTTCTTTTCAGTCTGTGTACCAAAGGCATGTCATCTAAGTCAGTATTTTCATTTTCAGTCAGTTGATACTCACTATCGTTGTTACTAACTTAGGAAAAGTCTATTACTTCCTACATTTTTTCTCGTTTATTTTCGAATTTTTTATCCTCATCGTTTTCCTCTTTCCTGTTAAATGGATTGTTGTCTTCTTATTCCCCTCTTATCATTTTCTCAGTTTTTTGTGGTATTCCTGTACCATTTATTTGACGTTTGGTCGCTATACTCATATTCGGAACAATAGTCATTTATTTATTTTAGTATCACCTTAGCCATAAATTACAACCCACTTACCAATCCGTATTTTTATTTAGTGCTATAGGTACTAGACTGTCATAAATTTGATGTAAATTTTATCATTTAACTTTTACAACCCCAAAATTAAAAATACTTCTAATACAATACTCACACTGTGATGGAATTCAACCAATGTTATTAAGCTACTGAGAATTTCACTATCCTAAGCTAAAGACAAAGGGGAGTATTACAAATCAAATAAGCTGATTTGTATTTTTTTACAACGGTCTGGTATTCTAGGGTTCATTTACGTTTTTGTAACAGAATCTCAATTCTAATATTTAAAACTGGTCTTTATCTTACAGCATCATCTGTGTAGTATACAAATTCATTTCTGAATCTTTAAGCGAAAAAACCCTATTTAAATAATTATATAAACATTCGTTCTCTATTTATTGGAATTTTCGATCATTAGTCATTTTTATACATTCCTATATTTTTACTGTAAGGATGAGGGGGTTATATGTTCCGATTTTGGAAACATATCAGAAATTCCGTCGATAATGTATTACTATGCTATTCATTGTTGGTTCAAACGTTGACAAATTGATTACAGTTTATGATGTTAGAGGTATGTTTTGGGTATATCGTTTATGTAATTTTTCATGTAGTCTTTTTCATACAGGATGTCGCAACAGATCTACTTGTGCCATTGCAGGTTGATTCTTAATACGCATTAATTAGGGTTGTTAAAAAATGAAAATAGTAATTTACAAATATATAACTATAAGTAGTAATCGGTACTTTTTTTACATAGACGTATCTCAACATAAATGATAAAAAATATTTAAACCAAAATATACTTTTCTTCTTAATAACAACATCTATAATTAGCTGTACTTTTAAAGTACACTTTTTTCCTTTTATAATTTAAGCAGCCTTTGAAATTAAAATAATTAAAAACTGCCACATAATCCGTTAGAACCGAAATATGGACACACAAATGAAAATTTTCCATTCTAAACATTGGATTCTTCACCAAGACGCGAGTTAAAGTTGTTATCAAAACAAATAATTCAGTAGCATTCCAAGCTATCCTTTTCGTTATTTTCGAGAATATTTCGTTTAACTGGCTTTTGCTTACCTTTCTCTTCTTGTTTATCTTTGTACTCTCTCTTTTATTTTTATCGCTCTCTAACGACATTCTTCTGCCTGTCAACTATATTTTTTCTAATTTTCTTTGACTGTTCTTCTGTCAGGGCTTCTTTTTTCGAATTGTCGGTCAAAACCGCCGATTTTTTGACTTGTCCTTTGAAATTTATTATCTTCGGTGGTGCATTTGGTAATGGTCAGACTATTTCTGGTGAAACTGCACTATTTCTGATAAATACGAGGGTTTTTTGACACCAGAAGTTCCTGGCTGACTTTCGATATCTATGTGGTTCTTATTTGTCATGTCAACATTTTTCTAGACGTCTTTTCTGATTTATTCTACTTGCAGATTTATAGAGTCGCTGTTATTTGGCTCAGCATTTCGAAAATACTTTGTCTGTAAGTAAAGAGCAATTCGTGATGTAAGAAAGAGCAAAGTCGTCATCAGTGAATACATGGGGATCGTAAAACCAAATGAAAAATCGTCACACAATCCATCAGAATCGCAATTTGGATATACAAATGTAAATTGGTTACAATTTTTGTAACATCTCGAATGGGCCAAATTTTTGCATTCTACGCATTATATCCATTCTTCACCAGAACTCTAGTTAGAGTAGTTATCATAACAATTAATACAATAGTAATCCAAGCTATCCTCTTTGTCTCTTTGGAGAACTTTTCGCTTGTCTAACTTTTGGGTACCTGTCCCTTCTTGTTTATCTTTTTTTACTCTGTCTTTTATTTTTGCTAATTCTTCTCCCTGTCAATGATATTTTTTCTAATTTTCTAATTTATTAAAAATCGGTTTGTCTTTAACTCTGTTTTGTAATTTTAACACTACATAATTAGCTCTCCCGTCCACTGTTTATTAACATATTTACTATTTCTAACAAGAAAATCTTATTGTTATCCCTTTTTCCTGAAATTTTATATTCTGATAACGAAGGTGTATTCTTTTTAACAAATTTTTTAGGACATTACGCACAGATGCGTTGTTGTGTAACACTTAAGCGGGAAGGATACACAGGTGCGGAATATGAAACAAAAGGACATCACAGGCAGGATAATGGAAGGATATTATCTTCACGACTTGTTTAGGCAATTAGTTCTACAGTGCACACTAACCACGCATTTTTGGCAAATGTACTCGTATATGACATTAATTCGAAAAATTATACATAGGTCTCCGTATATAAAGTATAGAATAAATTCGTTATTGTCCAAAATAAAATTCCTCAAATATGTCCTACATCAAATCATCACTTTTATGAATATAACTTCCTCGATGTGTTTTTTAAATGATCACCCTATTTATTACACAAAACTAGTCATAACGAAATATGTGTACTAATTTATTTAAATGATTATAATTTAAATAATTTTAAATTATTGAGCTTTAAAGTAATGTACCCAGTATAACGCAAAAAATGATTAGTAGTCACGAAATTAAAACTAAAAAAACTATTATGAAACTGTACAAAGTGCAATAACATAAGTAAAACAACAAAATTAAAAATGACTAATAAGAAAATGTTCTTCAACAAATCATGTCTACTTTAGTTTTCGTAACTTTTTTAAAATTGTATGTCGAGGATACGATTTTGTCTGTACCTCTAAGTGAAGTTGATAAGGATCTAAACTATTTTAATTCTTTTAGCTCCATAATAGAATTTACACTAGGAAGAAAAAGTTCATCCTACTGTCATCTATTTTCCGAAGTGGTTAGAACAGAACAACAGATCTTAATTGCCAATTTTTATGACAAATCTTTTACTTTAGAGAGAATTCTCAAACTCCATTCAAGTCATCCATTCATTCAAACAAAAAGTTGCAATAATGAAAGAATGGTTAGATTATCAAACCCATAATTTTTTGCAGAAAATCTAAAAATGTTTAAAAATAGGTTGTTGCATCTTTATAAGATTATTAATAAAATTATAAACAATGTAAATAGTAATATTGTGCGTAATACTACTGAAAACAACCTTATTAATTGTTATAACATTCTTTATATTCATGGATTAGCTCAGAAGATCAAACATATTCTATGTAATGGTATAAATCAAGAAGTTTTTTATCATACCAAAAAGTTTAGCGATTTTTTTAGTCTGATGAAGGACAAGTTTGACAAACTATATAATTTCAATTGTGTATAAAGTATCATAATCAACTTGTGCTGCGTCATATATTGGTCAAACCACACATGACGAAAAAAAAATTAGGTAACACAAAAATTCCTGTCAGAACGGACATTTGGCTGACTCAAATAAAACAGCATTATAAACTAAATTTGAAAATGGTCATGATTTCAATTTTGAAGATGTGACCATTATTGATTTTGTACAAAATTATAAAAATACGGTTAATAGTAAAATGGTAATAATACAATTAAATCCAACTGCAATTAATAAAAAAAAACAGATACTGGCAATTTAAATTGTATCTACAACCATATAAATAATTTTATTCATTGATACTTACCTTACAACCTGACAACGACATAAGTTCTAGTTTGATTATTCTTAAGATTAGATTAATTTTATTACCAGAATTGCTGCTGATTTGTTTGTCAATCCATTAGTTGTGTGCTGTTTGTTTACGTTTTTAAACATTTTTAACTAATGTATTATATATTGTAATACCCTTATGACTGGGTTTGATTTACATTTTTTAAGTGAATTTTATATCTTTATTTCATTTCTGTGATCACTTTTCATATTATTCAATATTGTATTGTAGCCCATCAGTTTAATTTGGATGTCCACTTCAGCACATCAGGTTATAATGAAAATGATACTAATTTAAACGTTTTATTTCCTATGCAAGATAATTCACATAACAGCGTTCGCCAGGTTAGTCAAGATTATGATAATAATGGAATTTTCCCTATTAATGATAGAACCCTCATACACATCATTTTTTCAGATAAATACATTACAAGCTTTTCCAAACAAGTGGTTTGGTATAATAGGATCCATTGAGGACCATCAAAATCAGCGAATTTTACGTGGTTAGATTTTTTGTGGGATCATATAAAAAATGTATTGCAGTTAAGTAAACTAGAGGACATTAATGAATTAAAAAATGAAATAAGAAAAGAAACAAATAAAATAAATATTCTTAATTTTAGGACATTTTGAACATACAGTGTATATCAAATTAGACTAACATAATAAATTTAATTGAATATTCTGAATTATAAACTTAATTATTTATTTGCAAGATTCTTGAAAAACGTATACCTCTTAATGAAAAATATTTACGTCTTTGCTCATTCAATAACCAGTACATTTTTCCTTTCGAAAAATAAAAAGTTCATTGGTAATTTGAGGATAATTTCCATATTGCTTATATTTAAAAAGTTTGTTAGACGCTAAGTGGAAAGTTGAAAGGAAAAGGCACTCGAAGAAAGAGAACGATGCTTGTCTCTTTGTGTGTAAGATCCCGGGTCTCTTCAATTGCAAATGAGCCTGGACCTTTTTGTGAGTTGTCCCGAGATATTCCAGACCTTTGACCTCGAATAAAACCACTCCTTTTTAACCGTACTGGACCGAAACGCGATTTTTTCCATAACATTAGAAAATGTAATTGAGTTATAAAAATGCAATTCCGATCATTTTTTAAGACTGCAAAATCACTTTTTATTGCATGACTGCAAAGATTATGTCGTTATACGTGCTTAAGTGCTTCGTTCCTCTTTATTTTATTACCACACATTTTGTATTATGTTTGTTTTGATAAAATTAATTCTATTGAGATTTTTTATTTGTGATTTTATGCAATATGGTTGTGAATTGATATTTTGTAGAATAATACATCGTTAAATTATTGACTAGCATTTAATATCAAAATGAAATAGTATATTTTTGTGTTTTATTTTTGCCTTAATTTAAAAATATAAAATTATAGATAAACATTTCAAAATCTTCAATTTTTAAATCTGAATTTTTTAATATCGTCTGTTCCTATAAAACATGACGCCAGTCCGATTCTGTGTTTTCTCGTTCTTGAAACTTTTAAGACTATTTTTTCCATGGCTAAATTCCAGTAAATTTCATTTAACAAAGAATAATTTATTATTTTGGTAAAAAAGTCTACAAAAAAGATAATGTCTTTTTTTGAGTAAAAGGCTTTCTACAGTTTTAAAAATCAGAATAACAGGGAAAATGGGGTCTAAAAAAAGGATGTTTAGAAATTTCGAGAAAAAAGGTATTTGGAGAATAGATTGATATATACATATATTTACTACAATACTAATTATTTTTTATAAAATGAATTTTGTAATCATTGATACAATTACTAGAAAATATTGTTGACATGTGGTGATTTTTTTAATATTCTGTTATTAAAGTTCTATAACACAATATTTTTTAAAATACGTGTCACATGAAATTCAACAAGCCAAATAAATTAACGTATATTAATTTTGTGGGATCAAGTGAATTATAAAGTGAGATATACCATTATATATAGTTGCAAGTTTTTTATTTTAAAGTGGGCTGAAGTTTCTAAAAATCATTCTCATAATTAAATAGTTTGTACAAAAATTTAGATTTCCAAGGCGCTACAAAAAGTGATTTCGTGTATGCCTTTTTCTAGAGAAAGTTTTAAAGCAGCCATTTGGATATGTTACTATTATTACTATTATTATTATTATTATTGTTACCAGGAATAAATAAATATAAATTGGTTGACTGTAATAGTATGACGACAATTATTCACTTGGCGCTTGAAAAGCCGTATTTAATGTAAATTTTATCAATTAATTTTAAACCATTTCACGCTAAAATTTTTGGTGTGTACGATCTGTATCAAAACGAACATTAACGCATTTAAAATATGTATATTGAAATTAATTTCTCACCCACCATATTGATTTTGAAGTTTTCATGCTATTGTAAATAGTATTTACAGACAATAATACAATAATAATAAAACTGTAGGCTGCTGGGATTTTAAATTAACAAAATGGCTATGCTAGTTGGGATGCAGTACTTGACTTCGAGTTGCATTTGATTGCTCATTAAATTTTACCAATTATACTTTATCACTTTTTATAACAGTCCCCATTTGTAAAGAACACTTTAAAGAGTATCACTCTTGAATACCCGCGACAGTCTGTCACGATAACGTTCAACACATAAAAATTGAAGCGATAATGAGACAGGTTCGTCAAAGCTTGAAATCCTCGGCTTTAGAGTGTAAAATTCCTCATTGGTCGAGATAAAAATGAAGTTCCAATAATTAAATTATTTTGTTCCAGAGGTGGCAGCATCCTCGGTATCGGCGCAGGTGGCGTTCATCAAAAGCGTCGTGCCGCCGGCGACGGTATGGACGCGGAGTTGGACGACCCAGAGCTCGTGTTCGAAATGTCCTCCAGTGCGGGCGGCGGGCCCGGGGCTGGACACTTGGGCATGGGGGCCGAGTGCCAGTGCCCTTGTGATCACGTAGTTTACAGCCCAACGGCTTATACCACTTGTTTGCAGGTCAGTTCACATTTATCTTTTCGCGGTTCTATTCGAGGGAGATGGTTTTATTATGTCAAGCCGAACACAACAAATATATTATACATATAATAATGTAATTGAGCCTATAAAAGCGCTCTACAATGTATGTCACATGTCAGCGAATTATACGTGCAATTATTTTAGAAACATACGTGAAAGTTACGCTCGCCACAATTTGAAACTCAAACACAATGAGCTTTAAATTTTATTTTTAACGGCCGCTAGGGCGGGTTTCACTTGTTTGCGGCACACGCTTGTACACATCGTACTAGGCAGGTTGGTAGCTAGTTAACGCATTACACATTACGACTTTACATGGCAAAATTGCTTCACGTAATCGTTAGAACCAACAAACGGCTTGAATATGGGCCAAATTGCCAGCGGCAAAGTAATTTCCGATTTATAAAGGAAAGGCAGATGTTTGGCGATGATCTATATAAATGGAATTACAAGCTCTAGTATTCTACCTGGCTTTGCGAACAGGTCAGTTTTTAATTAGAATTTATTCGAGAATTCACTATTAGGTAAATTATAAAATGAAACTTACAACTGGATTTCTACCACTTTACCCATACGTCAATCATATCTGAAGATATAAAACACGTACACTTAATGCGATATATTTTTCTATAAACAGTCGAAACATCGTCAAAAGTACTTATGGTTTGTACTTTAATCAAACTACGTTGCTATGCACCCTGATTATAGTTTTAGTTGATATTAATTTGTAACGTTTCACTTTTTCGGTTATATCAAATATCGCAAACCAGAGCGAGGATTGATTAGCTCAGCGATAAAATACTATAAACATGAGATGTAATAGTCTGGCTTTAGGAAATCTTAGGGTCAAATTTCAATAAATATAAGATTTTAAAAACACAGAAACCTTCTCATTGAGAAAGTAACGAACGTGCTCCTAGCAAAAGCAATATAATTGTGCTTAAGCTTTAAAGCTTTCAATATAGCAAGCAGGTCTTCTCTAAAGCTGTAGGAAAATACCCTACACCTATGTGATCTAATAACGTGCATATCTCCTCTTTTCGAGCTTTGGCTTTTGGAATATAATTTATTTGTCGGGAGTATTAAGGGGCATTATCCATTACTTCCACCGCATTTGGTGGCAAATTGGTAATGGTTGTTCGCTAAACCATTTTTCAAATAAGCTGGAAGTCATATCTTGACCATAATCAGCATAGCAATTTGAAAAATTATTTGCCGAAAAAAGTAGACAATTCGCTAGAAATCCATTTTCGTTAACAGCGTTTAAAATAATTATGCGCTTTTCTACATTTGGAACAGCGAACTGACTCATTACTTCATCATTTATTCATAATGTCATGAGCATCATTTCAATTTCTTCGAGATATATCTATATTTATATATGTATTCCGTAAAATATTAACTTGGACTCAAACAGTGCAATTATCATCAATATAATATAGAATGTAAAAAAATATGTTTAAATATAAACGAAGTTTTATTCAAACCATTTAAATATAAAATGTACCTACCAGTAGTAATAGATATACATTTTTGATCGATTTTATTAAATTTAATAGTAAAGGGCCTCATAAAAACAAAAAATTGGTAATCTAAGAAGTTAACAACCAACTGTTGTAGTAGCCACTTTGCATATATTATATTCGATTAAACTGATAATATACTCTTGGATAAACTCCAATTTTAGGGGATTAAAGGGTTTGCGAAAAAATGTTCAAAAAAATGAATTTAAACACAGAAGAAGTAGACAGATAAAAGAATCTAGCAGTGGAATTGAGGAAAGATCTAGAAGTGGAATTAGAAAAGAGGAAATAGTTGATATATCAGAATATGATCCATCAAAGATTTTTAAGGTAAAATCAAGAAATAAAATAGATACAGGCCCATTACTGATTTTATAGATTGCCTTATACTGAATGATAGAGAAGAAATGGAGAAAATAAAAGAGCAGATGAGAATAATAAAGGAAAAAAAAAGAAAAAGGGTTGAAGGAAGATAAACTTGAAGAAATTAATGTCTCGAAATGGGGTGACGAAGTAGAGGAACTAATGGAGGTAAGAAGTAGTGAAAGCGAGGTAGATTGGAAGAAAAAAGAAAATCAAAGAGAAAATAATGGAGGAAGAAGTTAAAACAACAAATAGTTTCCATACATCAGAAAGGTATGAAAAAGAAGCAGACAGAGTAGCAGCTATGGAAAACAATGATAAAAAAGCAGAGGAAGCAAAGCCAACAGTAAAAACACCATCAGTAGTCACAGAAGATAGAATAGAGGAACACGCCGAATTTGTGATACAGGTGTGACAAATTTTAAATAATACCAATTTAACCGTTACAACTATAAAATGATCGAGACAAAATAAAAAAGAATTAAAAGTAGCGGGAATAAATCACTTTATATATACAGATAAGAATGATAAAATTACAGAGTGGTATTAAAAGTCGCACTCGAGTTAAATATAGAAAGTATGAAACAAGAGTTAGAAGAGATCAGTAAAATGAAAATACAGAAAATAGCACCATTAAAATCCAGAGACAGTAAAGTAAAAAGTTATAGTTACTTAGTAATAGTTAAAAAGTAAGTAAATATAAAAGAACTATACAAAGCTACAGGAATACAAAATATAAGAATCAAATGGGAACGTTATTGCAGAAAAAGTAAAATAACGCAGTGCTATAACTTTTCAAAAATTTGGGCTCTCTCAAAATAATGGTTTTACGAAGGCTAAATGAAATAAAAAATCTTGTTAAAGATATAAATAAAATTGGAAATGTACAGAAAATGATAGCGTTATTGAAAATAATGAAAAAAGAACTTAATGAAGCCAATACCTTATGGGAAAAGCTATATAATAAACCATAAAAAAATTGAAAAAGTAATAGGAAAATAAAAACAAAAAGCAAAATGTACATTTAAATTACAAATAAACAAAAATTGATATTTACATCACAACTTTGAACTTAAAAATTAATAATTTGGGTATGGGTAAAATAAAAATCCAACTGTAATTGGTTTTGAACATTACATGACGTTATACGCATCTCGCATATATGCAAAATAGATAATGTTAATATTAATGTTATTTTTATTGAACGATTCATTAAATCTGCCTGAACTTCTTAAAATTGAGACTTTTGATTTTGATCACATCGAGCAAAGGATCTAAACACATTTACCACAGTTTATCTAAGATGAAATTGCCGAACATTTTTCGGTGTAATGACTGCAACATATCTCTCATAATCTGATTCTTTGAATGGTCGGAAACGGGCGTAGAGAGTTGAAAGCAAGAGCAAAGCTGGTGCCTCAGAGAAAAGCAATTGAAAGCGACGATGCTGATCTAATCTGTGATAGGATCAGACAACGGCTATGAGCCCCATTCGCTTCCATAATCCTTCACCTGAAAAAGACCTCTATTAGGTTTTTACTGAATCAGCCATAGCGGATACAAATCCACATTTTGTCGTTTATTAATTTTTCACATTGTCACTTTTGAACTTTCTGTTAGGGATTCGTAGGGTTGTAACTTTTTTGTCACACACAACTCCCAATTCTTTGAAACTATTATCATAGACATTGTAATTACAAATAATAAAAAAATGCAAACTACTTTTGCTAATATTTAGGAGCTGAAGGTTTAATTCGTATGTGTTATTATGCATTAATTAATGGCTTAAATAATCATCTCTAAAGTACAGATGTCATATATAAACATTACGAATAACAAGGGACGAACAAGGACGGATTCCTGCGAGACCCAAGAAGAAATTGAAATTTCGATATACTTAAATCCTTAATACTGGATTGTTAGTTTCATTTTGACAAATAGGATTGGAAAATGAAATTAAGTTGTGTGTAATAAGACCGAAACTAGATAATTTTTCTGACACGGCTGGATTACTATAGGCTCCATATAAATTTAAGGAAGACATTGCCGCTTGCTATTTAGCTAGTAAAATATTTATTGTTATTAATTGCGTGTATTTACCGCTGGATATTTATGACTCACACTTATTTTCTTGTGTCAAATTTATGGATCTCGTTATTGTTAGTATTTTAGTAAAACAAATGGCAGATTAGATCATCTTTAAGTCGCTCAAATAATAACAGCTATCTTTTCCCCCACAAGTTTTGTTTTCTGGAGTAGATAGAATATTATTACTATTATTACTTGATTTTTATTGTTATTGTTTAAAAGTCTAATTCTTCTCCATTGTTTAGGATTTCGTGTCAACCTCTTCCAATCTAATTCCCCTTGTTTAATATCTTCTATCCATTTTTAGGACGCCCTTTTTTTCTTTTTCGTTTTATTCCTTCCATAATAACTTTTTTGCAAATTTATTTTCCGATTTCTTTCTACATGTCCCATCTACCGTCTATTTTAAGCTCTAATAAATCGTGTTATTTTAGGGTAGTTATACAAGATCTCTAATGTTTGGTTTGTTCTTCTCCACGTTCCTTTGCCTGTCTTTTTCCCCCACATTTTCTCTCCCATACATTTCTTCTATTTTTTTTGTTAAAGTTCATGTTTCGCTCGCATATATTATTGGCTGATTTATAGTTCTAGATGACGCTCTAGTCCCTTTTGTTAATATTTTATTAATTTCTGCGTCCTATTAATTTTTATTTGTGAGTATTGTCACCAAATATTCTAGTTCATTCACTTTTTCTATATTGCATATTCTGTCTTTTTCTGATTTAAATAACTTTTCCAGTTATCTTCTGGTTTAATACCATATATTTTGTATTCTGTTGGTTGATTTTTAGTTCATATTTCTTCGATGCTTCTTCCAACTTGCTGGTGAATTTTCGTTTCTTTCTTTGCTTTAGTCAATAAAACCAGAATATCCACATTTGCTATAATAGCTTCTCTACACTACTATATAAACCTTTTTGTTTATATTCTTCTGTCTTCTAAATTTTTTCCCAGAACCAAATTAAAAAGTATTGTCGACAGAGGGTCTTCTTGTTTTGCCCCTTTTTTAACATCAAATTTCTCGGAAAAAATTCTTTTTTACTACTACCTGAGTTTTCCAGTTAAATTATTTTTCTTGGAATTTTCATACTGTTCAGAGTCGTGTACTTTTTACTTCTATCCCTAGATTTTGTTCTTGACCCTAATGCATTATCATTTTGAGATTTTTTTTTTCTGTTTTCTGTCATCCTACTTTCTGCTTTAAACTAAAAAACTATACTAAAAATAAATGTAATCAAAATTTCGGTGGCGCACTAATGGCCACTTGCCATTTTCAATGGGTGTTATTGCGGACTAAAGTTACGGCATCGTTGGCAGTTTACCTGCCCTTTTTTATTTTGTGGTCATTTTTTCCTTTTGTTTTTCCTAATTTGATTTTTTGCTTCCGCTCTGGATTTGGCCGCAGCCCAATTAGCGAAGGCCACTGTTTGTATACACGCATATGCTGACGGTTTATGGGTTTAGGTTTATATGCAAGTGAAAAAACTCGGACAACGAGAAAATTACTTACCAAGAGAAAAAACACTACGCGCGCGAATTTAAAAGGCAAGCAAGGTTATTTTCGTTGATAATAGGGATTCTGTTAGGTTGATTTCTTTTTATATATAAAGATTTTGAATAATCTGAATAAAATATTTTGGTGCTAGGATTAAAATTTACTTTAATCTGAATTACATATATGTTAAAAATAAAATTGATATTTTAATCAAATGGAACGCCCTATGATACAGGAAATACAATAAAATGGATGAATTTTCCAAAAGATACGACAGATATACCTATTTCGTTCATGAATCTATAGTTGAAGCACATATTACATATATAAATAGTGTACGAATGCAATCTATTAAAGCAGAATTTGACTTGTATATTTGATTACAATTTTTTGTACAATATTTTAAATAATTATTTCACAAAGTCTCTAAAAGCAGATGTATCTCTGAATTTCGTCAACAGACAAGAAATTAAAGACATAATATTTGAATTGACATTTTTGACAAATCTCAAAATTCAATTGTCATTCTTCTTCTTCTTCTTTGAGATTCGAAAGAGGCTTCATCTATCAACAAGAAGATGCAGTATGCACCCACTGGTGATCAGGAAATTTTACATTCTGTGTTTTTTATTATAAATGTGTTCCATGTAGGCTTGGTTACTGTTTTTTGGCGCCACTTTAGGATAAGCACTGTTAATTTGAACCTAACAGCGAATGCTCGAGATTTTTAATATACAGTATGTACATAAAGTATGGAATAAATTCATTTTAAGCTAAACATATAATTTTGAGGAAAAATCCTGAGACAAGTCGGTTTTTGAATTTAATTTAATATATTGTTACATAACAATGAAATATAAAGGGTAAACCATTTGTGAGTAACGATGTCAATGACATTTGTTTTAAATGGCATACCCTGCATATTTTATTTATTTTAGAATGCAAATTTCAAGACGTTTCCAAAAATATATCATACTACCCCAACTCCAAAATTTCAAATTGCAACCCCTACCATGTTATACCTCAGTTTAAAGGTCTTTGTACTCTGTGTTTAAATAAAATATTTGTGTTGAAACATAAAACAATATTTTTTTGAAAAACCTATAACATCTTGAAAATGGAATATGAATGACAAACGTCTGTAATTCGTTGTTGTAAGTCTCGTAGATTTGCTGGTTTCGTCTCGTAAACGACTGATTTGTTTTTTCCTTATTGTCGTTATTTATATAATAAAAATTCTCGTAATGTACGAGAGGATCGTACCCAATATCCTCAAAAAATAAATGTTTGAACTGGTATTTTAAGAGACAAAACATGCTGTAACTTCTCAAGAAATAGAAATGTTTTATTAAACATATTTTTTTGTACGTTGTGTACAAATACCTTTAAATTGAGGTATCACACGATAGGGTTGCAACTGAAATTTTGGAGTTGGGGTAGCTATCCCGCTTAGGGGAGATTTCAGAAAACTGCTGTCACTAGTGAATTGAATCCGCTTCCATTCTGCTGAAACAGATTTTCTGTCTTCTAACATAAAATTCAATCTTCAGAGCTATAGCCAATCTAAAGTTTTGATAGTGATACTCCATATATAAAGGTAGATAAGTTTCAAAAACTTTCTCAGTAAATATTGAGTAACCAATGACTGGATATATCCTGTAAGGGCAATCTTAAATACAATAATTTTGGTATAAAAAAAGGAATAACTTTTACAAAAACCCATTCATATAACAACTTTTAATAATACTGATTAAGCTTATATTTTAAACATGTTTTTTAAATTAGTTAAAACACAAATCTAAAAATATTATTTCTTTATTGGTATTTAAAATGACAAATTGCTATGTCAAGCATAATTGTATCCTGCTTGTCAGTGGAACTGTTACTGATTATCACATACAAACATAGCTATATCATAATTTATTTGGTGAATTTTACATCACAAATAGGAGACGGATCCAGGCCTCCTTCTGTCATAAGCTCCAAAGACTGATGCACCATCTCTGTAAGATATACATGTCGCCGCTGCAAATCCGCCTCCATCAACGAAAGTCACATTGTGCCCTATTTTCTTCAAACCCTCGGCTATATACACGTCCTGAAAGCCAAAAGATACCTTAGGATTACACTACTCTGATTGCCAGACGTTTTAACAGTTTTCGTATAACGCAAAATGGGTCGCAGCATGAGTAGTATAAATTAGTGTGAAAAAACAATGGTTTAATAAAAAAAAGAAAAACCAAAAGAAAATAAAAAATGCTTTTTTTGGTAGATAAGTAATTCAATAAAAACAAAACTGATGTTTTGTTTCGATAACTTATTAAAATATATCTACATTAGTATATTTAAAAACTTTTTTTTTTGTCATATAAAATAATAATTATAAATTACGAACATTTTCATTGTTAGCTTCTGAAGTTAATTAAGCGGTTTGGTTTTATTGGGTGTGCCTACTTATAACCAGACCCAAGAGCTTCAAAACTATTTGGATAGAATCCGTTAGATATTGCGGTTACTAAGATAAAATTAATTTTAATAAAATCTAAATACAATAAATAAATTACTTATTAGAGCTGACTAATGTTTCATAAATTATCACAACAGCATATTTTGTGTCTTTACAAAGATAACTTTGTACCTTTCAATGAAAATTACAATTTGTTAACATAATAACAATATTTTATTGTTCAATAGATGTATTGGAGAAACTGTTCAATACATTTTATTTATTAATCGAAACGATTTGGTATGTTGTCCGTAAGTTTCTTTTTTTAAATGTATACCTATTTTGCGATTTGTTAAATATAACAATGAGCAAATGAAAATAAAAATGATTGAAGGTTAAGAAAGATTGATAAAATCTACAAGTCTATAGGCGAATCCAGAATGACTCAAATTATTTACACTCTATTTAATTGTTTATCATTCTTCAATTCTGTAGGTAGTTCCAGGAGTTTGTATCTCTTCAAGCGCCGTTCTTTTTTGAGTTATCCAAGGGGTATATTGTTAGATGATTTGGATGTATACCTACCATCTTTTAATAGCTGCTGCTGTGAGTTCGAATTTCCTCCATGACTGATTCCATTTTGTTGTCTCTGTGGATATAATCTGTTTAGAAATGTACCATGGTGAATCCGTAAGAATTTTGATTGGAATTGCTGAATTATTTCTAAATTAGAATCTCTGCTTGATTCCCATAATTGGATTCCGTATCCCCAAACAGGCTTTATGATAGCCTTGTAGAGAAGCAGCTTCTTGTCAATTTAAAATTAGAATGTGTATCCAAGTAGCAAATACTTATTTCTTAATTTAAGACTCAGTTGTTTCCTTTTAGTTCATATGTGTTTTCGCTATGTAAGTTTTCGGCCTAGGTATTTGATCACATCAACTTGGGATTTAAAGACACATGGGGGCATGTTTCTTTGCAAGAGGTATAAGTCGCATGTGCAAATTTCTTTCCATTGATACTAATTTTCGTTTTTGTTGCCCCTGATAAAATTTGGTCTAATTAAAGGTATTGTTTAAGAGAATTTTTATAGCAGGTGAGTATGATAAAAGTCTCATTCATGATATGTATATTTATTAGTATATCGGTAGTGTAGAAAATATACAGCATCGGACCTACTACGCTTTCTTGGAGTACTCCGTCTTTAACTGGATAAACTCTTGGTGTTTAACATAGATATAAAATTTCAATTTAAATAGTAATTGTATGGTAGTGTTGTTTTTATTTTAGATAGTAGTCCTTTGTGCTACACCTTGTCGAATGTCTATTAATATCTAGAATGATGGTCGGGCAATACATTTTTCCTCCCAGATCCTTGTTGATTTTGGTTACTACTCAATGAACCTTTTCGATGGCGGAATGGGTGTAACGAAACTCAAACTGGTGGTCTGGAATTAGGTTGTCTCTAGCTAACAGTGGTTCTATCCGTTTTAGTAACAGTTTTTCAAACACTTTAGACAGGATAGACAAAAGGCTAATTGGTCTACATGACGAAGTTTTTCTGGGGGGTTGCCAGAATGACTATGACTTCTATTATCTTCTACTGGTGATTGAAATATTGTTGCGTTGAAAATTTATATAATGAGTTAAAAGCAATTGGGTGGTAATAGTTTTAGTATCTAGCCAGGGATTAGATCGTATCCATGGGCCTTCTTGGGGTTTAAGTCGTTGATAAGAGTTGACGTCACTTTTCTTAGTTTGAATGTTTGAATTTGTGAATCAGCAAAACCATCTAAAATTGTCTAAAATTGTTTGGATATCATCTGCTGCAACAGATGTCTTAGGCGTGAAAAAGTCAGAGTAGTGTGAGGCGAACTCGTATATTGAATATCAAATAATTTATTTTTTAATCAGGCACAATATTTATAAAAGTAAACAAAACAATTATAAAACTATTTTTCTAGCTATTCTAACCTTACAATGGCTACAAAAATACATAGTTATAAGATAATTGTAATTACCTCGGTTTTAAACTCTGGTTCTAAATCCACTCTCATTGGCCATAATTGGTGATGAAATCTTTTAGTGTCAGAAGCTGTTTTTAAGTTTGTTCCATACCACAAGTGTCTTATTATAATCTATAAAAAATATTTACTATGTTTTACTAACATTTTGATTAGGGATCGGAAAAATTAGATATGAAAAGAAACTATTGTTTCTTACTTGTGCAACACTGGAGATAATCTTCGATCCGCCTGCTGCTCCAACAAGCATTTCTACATCACCATTTTTGTTTACAATTATTGTTGGAGACATTGAAGATAATGGATTTTTGCCTGGTTTTATATAATTTGAGGGAGAGGGAGGTAAGTTGAAATTATTTACAATATTATCAGAAGAAAAATCATCCATTTGGTCATTTAAGATTATTCCAGTGCTCGGTGAGACGAACCCTGCACCAAAACTAAAAAAAAGTTCAAATAAACAAAAAAAAAAAATGAATTCATTAATTAACAAACAAATGAAAAAGCAAATTCTGAAATATATTACATACTAATTATTTATAGTACTGGTTACAGTTATGGCATCTCCATTTGGTGCTAAGAAACATAAATTAGAAGTTCCGTGATCATCCGACAAAGTAGTATTAGCTCCATAGTACTCAATGTTGTTCATAGTTGAGTTTACACTTATTAGACTCCTCAAACTTTCTGCGTATTCTTTCGATGTTAAATTGAAAAGTACCTAGAAAAATAAGAGTTGTCTGACGAGTCAAATAGCTTGATACTCTGTGTAATTTTTTATTTTTCTTAGAAAAAACGACATATCTAACATCGACGTAAGGTTTGAAGACTCTTTATATAAAAAAACTGAAATACTTTGGATTGCTTGAGGCGCAGTGTTTAAAAAAGCAATTTCTATTTCAATATAATCTTTATTTTTCATCACATTTTAATTTCAATCGGCTGGTGTAAAGTAATGACAGAAATTTTCAATATAGCTCCTATAACTTTTCATATATTACATATAAAATTCACACTATCATCGAAAAACTCAATCAAGATAAACGAAATAATATTTTATTTAATTTAATTAAAAAAATAATTAAACAAAACGACTCTGTGTATCCGAATTAATATAATCAGAATAAATATAGCTCTATATAAAATGAAAAATAATGTTTATATATACTTAACATTTAAAGAATTAAAAGCATTGTCCAATATGACCTTTTGACCTCGTCACTCTCATTCTTTTAATTTTCCCCTTATAATGTATTACTATTTTTTATACCTCTGTGACATTGACGAAATCCTGATCCCCCAAAAGTGTCCTTTTGGCGTAAGCGAATTTGAAACTTTCCACTATCTTCTGATAGTTATCAATTGACTCCGGATGTTCCAAATCCAAATAGTTATCCAAAATATTCAAAATAAAAGTCAAAATTGGTCCAGAACCTGGTAGTGGATCAGTATAGACGGTGTAATTACCAGCAAGGGTTGTCGTTATCGGTTGAAGCCACTTTGGTCTAAAAAACATTAATGTCTCAGTATTAGAAGAGTATCCACTGGAGATCTAGACTAACAATTACTAAAGGAAAAAGTCTATAAAGAAAAAGAACCACCTAATTTAATTTTATAAACATACAACTTGGAAATAATTTAGGCTTCGAAACAACATAAATGAGGATCAATTTAAAGAGGAAGTTAACGTTTTTATTAGGAACATACAATGGGAAATATGGATTAACTGAACCAAGAATTCCAGGAAATAACTATTCAAAAGAGAAAGTTTTATCATTAAAAAATGAAAAGTAAAAAAAAGGTGGGAATCTTGATCCCCGCAGGAACTTAACAATATAATCAGTAGCCTAAATAATTGCTGATTTTTAAGAATTGGGAGATACTCCTAAAATCGATTAGTTTCTAGACAAAATGACTAAACAATTTAAAAGGTGAATAATAATATAGGAGGACAGAAGTAATTTCAACTACGTTTAGAAGATCAGAAGTCTTCTGATGGGGAGTAAATTATTAAAAAGATAACGAAATTATACTTTCAAGTGCGTAGGTATGGAGAATAATAACATTAAAATCTGAAATAATCTCCAGGATTTTCTTTAATTTAATTAATAATTTAAATAAGTATTCCAAAACTAGCTATAGTAAAATTGACCATTAATAAACGCTAACTTAATTGTAATATCAAAACTAATAATACATTTTTACTCGAAGGACTTAAAAAAATTAACTTCTTTTTATCAGTTCGACTTTAGAAATAAACATTCCACAGTATATCAAGTCCACAAGGAATCACAAATGTCATAGAGGCAGCTTTAGAAGAAGAGAAACTTTAATCTATCATTTTGTAGTTATAGCTTTTAATAAAAAGTGGCAAAAAAATATTTCTAGAAATTAAAAAAAATACACTTGTGATGTTACAATATTATAAAAAATACTATATTGTGACTTCAGATTGTAGAAAAGCCTCTGATCTCAAAAATTTGTGTGGCCAAAGTATTCTTTTTCATATTCTGTGTTGCAGCGTGCCTTTCGTGAAGTACACTTGGAGAGAAAATTTTATTTATATATAATTATTTTTAATATTTACGTTTTACGTTAGGTTTTATAATATACTGTGTCCATTTCGGACGCACTCCGACAATTGAGTAGAACTTTTATGAGATTACATTAAAATTAAATAATTATATACTTATATTGGTTTAAATCTTCTAGTGTAATGATCCCATTGTGGCTTTGAATGTCTTGGACAAATCCAGCTGCTAGTGAACCATTATGCAAGGTATGCCCTCCTTCTTCGGCAATAATTTCCAAAGTTTTAGCCAAGCGTAAACGAGTATAAAAATCTCCTTCTACGTACACGTCATTTGTTTTTTGATTAATAAATATTTCACTAGAAAAATATTTGGATATTTTTGTAAGCTTGATTTAAATAATTAAATTACCTTAAAATTGGATCTGCTAAAACTTGATGTTTATTATTTTTTAAAAGATTTGCTAAGTATTTAGTAACTCTTATGCCGCTTTTACAAAGTTCAATTGTAGGTTGGATTAGGTCTTTCCAGGGTAATCCGCCTCCAAATCTGTTATAAACCTCCCAATAACCTCTTAGTTCTCCAGGTACTGCCACCGATAGACCTCCTGTAGACAGAGCAAGATTTTTGATAACACAATTCGTATTTTATGTAAACTAAACTTGTATCTACATATTATAATTTATTTTGTTTGTGTTTTTGTAAAATACGTTGATAATATTGGCGCAATTAAATTTAATATAGTAATTAAATAAACGACAAATTTTTTTCAAATCATTGGTTAGGAACATTGTATCAAATTAGTGAAAATTTCAATGTTCACAGACATATACAGAGTGTCCGTGAAAATAATGCACATATTTGTAGATGAGGTATAAAAACTTTTGCAGGATCTGAACGATATGTACTACTAATACACTACACATTTCCACACTCTTTGGGACACTGATACAAAACATCGCGGATTAGGTTAATTAACAAGTTGTGATATTCTGGATTTAAATAAAATACCATTTTTTACTGAATTATTGAAACAACTTAACCAAACGATAAACTTAATATGATTAAACACAATTTTATGATTCATCGGGTAGATATTCCTCGGTAATATGGCACATATTTTTATTAAAAGTGTGAGGTGTTGCCACGTTTAAATTTTCGAGTACGCGTTTAAAGTGATTTTTTTTTTAACTAATGATGTTAGAAAAAGAATTTATTAGAATATTTTGTTGCAAATAACACACACCACTTAGAAATGTGCATTATTTTCACGGACACCCTGTGTTAATGCTTTTATAATAGTAAATACTTATTTCGCAGAGACCCTTTACTCAGCATGTAAATGAAACAAAAATATTTATGGAGATAATTTACTGCTTATAACAACCGATATCAATTATTAGTGAAATCTCAGCAATATCTTTTGTTATTATTTTCAGGATATTAAACATTGTTTTACCTTTTAGAGATAATGAAGCATTTCCTGCATACATATTTTCTGTAGCAGCCCCTGGTGCAACTTCTCTTGAATTTAGAGAAAAGGCTTCTTTAGTGTCTTTTTTATAAATTGTCATTAGAAAACCACCTCCAAGGCCCATAGCTTGGGGCAATGAAACCCCTTCGCAAAATAAAGCTGAAATGGCTGCATCTGCCACCGTCCCCCCTTTTGTAAAAATATTTCTAAAAATGTACATAATAGTTAAACTAAAAGTTACAGAAAAATCTTCATTCGGAGTAACAGTTATATGTTTGATACATACCTATATGGCGCATTAGTGGCCGAATTGGATGATTCTGACGTCATTGATTCCCAATACGCTGGGTTGATGTCATTTAGTCGAATGAGAAATCAGTTACACTAAATTAGTACGACGTCACCAATAAAATTAATGACGTCAGAGTCATCCAATTCGGCCTCTTAGAATAGAATGGATAAATAAATATGGCTTGTGACGTCACACTAATGTGCACTATTATTAATTTTGGATGATTTTCAATTTCAGAAAGCAAATTTAGAACTAACTTGGCTATTTGTGCACATTCTGGTCCATTTGTTACTACTGCTCCTTTAAATCTGCTACTTTCTTCTTTTGGTCTTAAAACTATTACTAAAATAACTGCTGTAATTATTAACGCCACTAAAACAGCCGCTACTATTGAATACTTTAATTTTCTGGGTGATCTAAAAAAGTTTTATATGTTTCAAAATTTTCAATTTAACTACCATATTTACAAATAAATATTTATTTAATCCAATGAAACTCGAAATAGTACCACAACAAAATTTATTTATTAAGTTCCAATGTTTAAAAGTAAAAGTGACAACTAGTTTCGACTTCTAAAATTTCATCATCAGGTCTGTAATATAAAAATAATAACGAACGTTACAAAAAGTAAAACAATAGGTTAACAGTAAGCATACAGATGATTAAACTTACCTCGTAATTGGAAACAGGAACAATACCAAAGTTATAACAAAATTTTTCTTAATTAAATTAACAATATAGTTTGAGTGGTAAAAAATTGAACAAAGAGTAAAAATTAACAATTGAGTTATGTATTATTAAAAACTTAAATTAAAATTGTACTAAATAGTGAACTTAAGAACATTTAAAAAAAACAAATATAATTTGTAACACATAACTTAGGTTTTAAGCCATGTGTGATTAAACTGACTATGAAAAGGGTAAAAAAGGAAAGGGTCAAAAATGTCGAAAAACGAAAAAGTTCCTTTCATCTAACCCCCAATACTAAAGGATGAGGCAAAAGGAGGTCGAATAACCTTAAAGCCTTAGTTATGTGCTACAAATCATATTTGTTTATCTTAAATGTTCTTAAATTCACTATTTAGTACAATTTTAATTTAATTTTTTAATACTACATAATTCAGTTGTTAATTTTTACATTTATTATTTTATTGTGTTTTGTGTATTATACTTCGCAAGGTTATTTTTAGGTTTATATTTGTGGTTAATAATTTTCAATACAATACTATATTAAATATTTATTTAAATATATGTTACTCTTTGAATTACGTGACAATAAAGTAATAGATACATTTTTTATTATGTATATATGTTATTTGAAAACATAAAGATAAAGAAATGAAAACAAACATTGCATATTTAATCACAGTATTTTTTAGGTATAATCCAGCTCGCGAGAAGTTGTAAATATGTCCCCTCTTTACGCTATACAGTGTGATTTATACATTAAATTAAACGAAAAATTTGTTGATTTTTTATTAACGCCGTGAGTAATTTTAATGAATTTCTGAAATAATAAAAATAAATTATTTAATATTAATATTGACGTTATCGTACTCATATGAATATATAAAAATAAAAAAAAATTACTTCAACAGAGAAAAATCTTTTTAATTTATATATGTATGTCTGAATGGAGTAAAAGACACACGTTATGTAAAATTTATGTATTTTTCAGTTTTCAAGCAATTACGTTTATATGATTTAATGTCAAACATTAATTTTGTTATTCCACAAATATTTATTTTTAAGTTATCTTAAACATTTATTTTGGCTATTTTTAAGATTTCCATACAAGTTCCTATTGACAATAAAACTTATTTAAGAAATTGGTTTACTCTAAAAGATTGTCTCTTATATTTATAAACATACTATAATATTTAAAAGAAAATAAATACAGAACTTATTTTTCAACTTGTTTGGCTAGAAAATTTAGACATCTGATACCCATACTATTATTTTATTTTTTAAAAACGCTCGTAAATTGTTTTTATCCCAATTAACCTCCTAAATGAGCTATCCTATATAAAATACATTTAACAAAATAACACTAGATAAACATTTTAAATACATTCTATTTAATTATTACTCTACGCCTAAAAAATATTTTCTAAAAGATTAACAATTGAATCGTCTTTCTAAATGCTAAATACTTGGGCATACTGCGCTTGCTATATTTATTTAATTGAGCTATCGTGAGTTCAAAAAATTAGATCTAATAAAATAGCTGTGTGTAAGAATTGTTAGCGTTATTGATTTGTTTACTCTACTGGCGTATTTATTAAATCAATACTTTTAACAAGCTTTCTTGCACACAGCTAAATAAAAAATAAATAAATATATTTTTTAAGAAAAACTATGAAAGATTTACCTACAATTTTAGATTCCTTATGTTGTGACCTATATATTGGAATGTAATTAGAATCATTAAAAAAACCCTTTTAATTTAAATATCAACAAACTTGGAAATTCTAAGTGATTGCAAGACTATTTTTAACAAACGCAGAATACGAACTATGCAGTAATTCATTTTTAGTTTTGACCTTCAATGCTTTTCAATAGATAAAATATGAAAACGTAACAAATTTGTAGGTACATACCTTGAAATCGTTATTAATGTCATGGTTTAACTTCTGTCAGTAACAGTTTTGTATTAAATAGACACAGTATTTTTTATATTCTATTACTCTATTTTTATAATTAATTATACATTGTGTGCCCAGAAATCATTGCCACACTGGTGAATTTTCCTACCGTTTTAACGGTTTTAATTTTTTTTGATCCCTTTGTATAAAAGTAAAGCTTAAACTTAAGATTTTTTAATTATACATACTTGAAATTTTTTTATCACTTATTGTCGTAGTTCATGTTTGTTCAACTACCTTATAGACTTATAATACATTTTGCAATATTTCTGTTTCTAAGCTAAATACTGGGATTAAGATAAAACTCTAGATTAAATAAAAGATCATTGAATTTGAATTTTATTAAACATATATCAAAAAATCTACATATTGTCGAAGCATATTGTCTTACTTTCCGCTCTTATTATATATATATATATATATATATATATATATATAATTAATATTTGATGTTACGTAATTAATGGATGTTTTGACATAACCTTTAAGGTTAAAAATTGTAGTGCAATTCACTTTTTCTAATGATCTTCACGGTTTCATCAGCGAAAACCTGCTCTAAGTCAACATCTTATTTCCAGCACAAAACACTAATTAAATATGTATTTTGAAGATTCATCTTCAGCACCACATAATGAAACATTTCTCTTAATAACGTTTTCTGTGGTACCGAAGCCGATAATAATCTTGAAAAGAGACCAGTCAGAGTTCGAAGCTCGTTTCTACTCCATTCAAATTCTGAAGAGGTTCTGAAATGAATAATATCGATTGGAGCAAATCGGGAAATTCACACCAGTATATGAAGACTTGCCTGTCTGCCCATTTTGAGGGACTTCATTAGACATACTCTTGGCAATGCCAAAAATGGTTCAGTTTCGATAAGCCTAGATTTTTTCTTGTTTTATAAGGTTCTTTCAATTTCTTCCACACTTTTGTAACCTGGTACCCTTATCAGCGTTATTTTATTATTTTATTTAGGATTTAAATACAGCTCCAAAATGATTTGGATGCAATCCGGTTGGAGCTCAGTGCTTTAAGAACATCGTGGCTACTTTACAAAATTTTTATATATCTGTCGGCAAAAGGATATTTCAGTAACTCTCTTGCTGACATTTCGATGGAGACTTCCTTCTGGTATATTATGAAAAGGAAATAATTTTTATTCATATTTTTATTCGAGAATCTTAACGGAATACACCGGCTTCCATTCTCCATATGGAGTTTACTAGAGTCGTTTGGTTAATACAGATTTATGCTCTAAGAAAAGAATAACAACGCATTTGTACTCATTTCCCTCTGAATGGAAGACATTAAATTATTTTTCCATGTATACAGTGATAGATTTTCATTACTTAAATATACAGAGTGATTCGTATAGTGGGATTTCAAATTTCGAAAAAATTCAATATCTCAGTTATACTTGAACTTAGAAAAACCAAATTGCGTACACGTTTTGAGTGCACTCAGAGCATTAATCAACACTAAGTATAGTTCAATTGTAGGTATTTTTAAGGATTGATGAGGGATGATGCACCATTAAAAACTGACATTTTTAATTACTTTATTTTATGGGGAAGTCAATTGTTATTTTGTCGTTTTCACCAAAAACCCGAACACGTATGAAATTACAAGTCAAACTTAACTAGCTAGGAAAAAGTTATTTAATTTTAGTAATGGCTTGCTGAGTGTTTTGAAAATGGCAGGAAATTTTTGGATAGAGTAGCCAATTTTCGATGAAGAATAAATTTATGCCCAAGAGACAACGCAAATCATTTTGAACAATTTCTACAATAACTTATCAGTGCAAATTGTATATTATTTCTGTTGTTTGTTGTTCCACTAAATTATTATTATTTCAACTTTTTTCCTGATCGTCAATATTGCTGTTTAGTTTAATAGCCATCTTTTGAATTTGCGATAATTTTAAACAGCACAGCTGCAATACTTGTTTTTAGTTATTATGTTTTTTTAAAACGAGAAACTTCTTTGAAAAATAACAGGAGTAAAAAATGTTTTGGAATTAAATTTTCCTTAACATAAAGTAATAACTTTTTAGGTTGGCCAAAGGGTTAAAAAATTCTGTCATAAATTAATGGTGCAGCATCCCTTATCAACCCTTTAGAATGATAATCTCCTTACTGTCAATTAATGCTTTTGGTACACTCACAAGGTATAGCAAAATTGGTTTTTCTAAGTTCAAGTATAACTAAGATATTGATTTTTTAGAAAAAGCCTACTTTCAAGGCCTATAACTTCTCAGGTGTGCAACTTAATAATAATAATAATACTAAGGTTCTGCCGTTTTATAATTTACTTTCTGGAGCAATTTAATCATTTATAATTTAATCTTATTATATGTTTCGGCATCCACCATATTATTTCTTAATTTAATTTTTTCTTTATTAATTTCCTAAATATTTTATTTCTTTACCCGCTTTTCTTTCGACTTAAGTCAGACTTGCCTTAATTGTTTTTTAGATGTTTGATCTAATGATCATTACTTTTAATTTCGATTTTAATGTTGATTGTTCACCAAATTTTAAAATATTTTAAAAATATATTAGCTCTCTCCTTAAAATTTTAGGTTAGTCTTAATTTTGTTTCATTAATTTCATAATTTTATCTGAATTTACTATCTGATTAATTTCGTTCGTTAACTCCTGGACTTCTTTAATTTTGTTATCTAAATTTTGGTTAGTCATATGAGTAACATTATTACTGGCTTGCATAATATGATATTCCTTGTCTAATAGTTTTACTTGTAAATTTCCTCTGATCATAATTTTCTATTCTTCCTTTTCTATTATACTTATTTTTCAATTCTTCGATTTTTTCCAAATATTTTGTATAAACGGGACACAATTTATAGTTTGCCGTATGATCACCTTGACAGTTAAAGCATTTAGCTTTACTCGTGTTTGTTTTTATTAGCTTGCGTTCTTTCGTGAGGTGGTCTTCACCACACTTCACACAATGAGCTGCTATATTTAAATTGATCTGTGAATGCCCAAAATGCTGGGGCAATTGTAACATTGCGTTACTTTATTTTTTCTTATTCACATTTAATATTTAAATTTTCCAACTCTTTAATTTTGTATATTTGTTCTATATCATCGCCTTTATTAACTTGGACTAAGTAACTATAATTTTGTAAATTGGGATCTTTGCCTTTCATTGGTATAATATTTACTATTCTAATTTTTGTTTTATTTTCAATTTGCTGTTTAGTGTAATCTAAGTCTAAATTTGGAATTGCTTTCAAAACTGTTCTTTTGTATTTATTTAATTTGTGAGTGTGTGTTAAAACTTTTAATTTTTAAATAAGATATTAAATTTTTTCTTAATTCCTTTGTTCCCGCAAAAATCTTAATATTATCCCTATTGAATTGAATAGTAAATTTATCTGATTTTATTACATCTCTCACCTGTCTGATGAAGTCCTTTTGATCCTTTGGCGTACCGTCGAATACTATTGGTGTCGCTTTTATTTTCCTTTCCTCTTTCTTTTCTTCTAACATATTCGCTTGTTCATCTGCCTTGTCTTTAAATTCCTCTAAAGTAGTTTTTAATTCGAATGTTTCAAAGGTTTTCGTCTTTTTGCGTTTTTTGCTTGTTCCTGGTTTTTTCCATTCACCTTCACTCTTACTTGTTCTTATATCCATAGCCTCAGCTACCTCATCACTTTACAATTTTATATCAATCTTCTCTAATTTATCTTCGTCATTAGGTTTTATAGTAGTAGTTGTTGTTAAAGGTTTAAATCTAAATTTGCTTAAACCATATGGATCTTTCTGGTCTTTAATATACTCATTTTTTTCTGTTTTTCTTTCGAATCTTTCCTTACTTCGCTTCTCGACCTTTCCTAACATCCTTCTCCTGATTCATGTACTGCCCTTAGACGCATTTTTCCACGCACTTTTCCTCGTAGAAAATTATTCTACACGTTAGAGTCAAACTAGTTTGCTCACCTAAAATTGGGTTTTTTTCTTCAATTTAATATAGAATTAAGTTGCATTAATTTGTCATATTTTAGATTCCTCCACACGTCCGTGCTCTGTGTCAATTCTTATACGAATTACCCCGTATATGCTCAAGTACCACAAGTGACCAGTTTTATATCTATTTTACAACAGTAATCAGCGCAGCCAGAAAATTGCAGAATTCTATGAATAAAATCAATGATTGGACAAACCGATTAAAAGAAACAACATTTGTCTATACACCTTTAAAAATAAAAGAAAATATGATATTCCTGCTAGTAAATAATAACTAAATTTCGTGCTCTAATATGGAGGGTAAAAAAAGAAAAGAAAAGAAAAGAGAACGAAAAGAAATTTGGTACAAGTAAAATGTACTAGAATTGTGACCTGCTAATTTACAATAAAATACTTCTAGATAGACAGGTAGTAAATTCTAGCAAAGGTAATATGAAGAAAATACTGTGCATTAAGACTGAACTGGTAACTAATATAGTCAATGATTCTTAGTACTTTATAAATAGTCACTAGAGGTGCTCATCGTTAATAAGACCATTGACAGATTTGCTAAGAGTCACAAGCTTCTTAACCAGTTTTGCGATCATCTGAATTTGACTCAAGTCCAAAATCCCAATTTTATGGGAGAAAAACCCAATCTCTGGGGAACAGAAGTCTTCTAAAGTATTTTGGAAGAGCTATTGTTCATCAAAAGACCAAACATACAGAAGGAGTAGAGTATTATTTCAAGAGGTAACAAAGGAAGCGATATAAAATACATGTAAAATGGATAAGTTTATGGGAAACAGTAAGAGTTAAACCATGGAGTAAAGAAATTGATGAAGAATTACTGGAAATAAAGAATGATGAGAGTGAAGACCACTGGAAAAAACCTGGCTAAGTAAGAGGGCTAAAAAACTTATAAATAAAGAAGATGATGGGGTAAAAACCAAAAACCAATTTGATACACTAGTCCAATATAAAGAAAAGGCTGTTAAAATAGTTGGAATGGAGGAAGAGGATAAACCGAAGAAGGCACCACCAGCAGAAGTCGAAGGCAGTCCATTACATCATTGGGATTCGTAAAACGGGTAAGAAACGCTATTAAATCTAATAAATTTTCAATCTAATTTAGCAGAAATAACACAAAAATTTTCTCTGAAAACAGAAAACAAGGCACAGAGAGAAAAAGTGATGAAATATGTGGAATAAGTAGGATTCAAGTATTATACTTATACAGACAAAATTGATAGGTTAAAAAGAATTGTGCTAAAGGATGTACCGAATGTGGACAAGATTCTTTAAAAAAAAACTAGAAGAGGGAGAACAAATAAAAATAGAGACCATAATTCCAATGAAAGGTGAAATCCAAATATTAAAAGTTATAGTTATCTTGTAACTGTTAAAAGAGATGAGGACATATTATTATTATATACAATACGAGAAATAAACAACATAAAAGTTAAATGGGAGCAATATAAGTGGAAGAACAGAGCAACTCATTGCCACAATTGCCAGAGATTTGGGCATTCTCAAATCAATTGTAGCATAAGTCCCAACTGTGTAAAATGTGGAGAAGACCATAACACAAAAGAATGCTGGTTAGTAAAAACCGAAACAAGCCAAACAAATTGTTGTAACTGCCAAGGTAACTTCATAGCGAATTATAAAATGTGCCCAGTTTACATAAAATACTTGGAAAAAATAGAAGAGGCAAGGAATAAAAATAGAAGGTAAGGAAATGGAGAAGTCAAAGATGAAAGGAAATTCGTTAGCAATACGGTGACACAAGGGCTCTCATGTAGTCAAATCACGAAGAATATCTTAAATACAAATACACAAAATCAATCTCTAAACCAATATGAAAGACAAATAAAAGAAGTACAAGAATTAACTAATGTAATAAATCAACTTGTGGATTTGAATAAAATAATTAAGGTGTTAAGATCATAAAAGCTTTATGGAAAAAGCTACGATATTTTTAAAATACGAAGATATTTATAATGAAAATTAACTATTAAATGTAAAGAAAATAATCTTAAAATAGAAAAATTAAAAAGATTGATCTATCGATCAAATTAAACAAATCAAAATTAAAGTAAAACCCCGACTAAGGACGTAAAAATAGCGGGAAGTAAAATAAAAAGAAATTAAAATGAAATAAACAAAAGGAAATAATAATAATCTGGTGGTTTCCAGAACAGATAGGAACCCAAATATAAAACAGAGAAATTTAACTCAGGAAAATAATAGGTATAAACGCCAAACCCTATTATTATTATTATTTTAATTTGGTAAAAAGGCTTAAAAAAACCACTCATTGAGAGGTAGTAAAATAGTGTTAGTGTTAGTTTAAAGCAAAGTTCAGCAAGGAAACATATTAATTTTAAATGTAACTAAGTTTTTAGAATTTTAAAACTATTGTAGAATAAGAATTAGTTTATTTTAAAGTACCTTTTTATTCTTGACTATCATTACAATCTTCTACTATATTCAACATGAGTTAATTTATTAATTAAGATAAAATTATTTCGAGTGTGGATCCTCTCAAAAAATATTTTTCATTGTTCAAATTATAGATTTGAAATAATTAGTCAAATTTGTCTTTTATTTATATTTCATTTTATTAGTGTTTATTGTATAAAGCACATTGCGTACAAAGTGTTTCCCCTAAAGGCAATAAGCTGTAACTAGATTATGTGTCGAGTAACGCCGATGGTGCACATATTTTTATCTTTATCAAATTAATAATATATATAATATATACACAGAGTGTCGCTAAGTTCTAGCGAAAACATTTTGGAGAGGTATCTTCGTTGAAAAGTATGAATGGTCTTTCCCATAAAAAAAAATTCTCACACCAACCCTAAAGGGCTATCACCTCCTAAAGAAAGAAATAAAAACCTTTGAACATATTCGACGATCAATAAGACAAAGGTAAAAAAATAATTCTCTTACGGCTGGAGATTTTCGCGTTCAATATTTATTTTGAATTAATATGTATGTTCTTTGTGTATTATTTTTTCGTATTGTCAATTATGTTATTTCACTTAATCAATACTAAAAATAATACCATACCTGTATCTGTTTTCTTCTTTTGTTCAAATATGATTAGTTCTATGGAAAAAAAACAGGAGAAAAAGTTCTGACATAAAATAATGGTTGTTAATTTCACCCTAACATAATGGTATTACTAAAAAAAAATTCTCAAATACCTCTTTATAAGGGTATGTATCGATCTGAGAAAGTATTTTTATAGAAAAGATCCCTTATAATTTTCAAAGATTAATATTCTCTTAATTTTTTTGCATGAATTTAGGAATACTTTGTATGTTTACAATAATAAACTAGTAATACTTAATTGAGACGTTCATTTTTTTGCATCAAAAAATTCTCCGTAATAAGAATTAAAAAATATTTTGTATAACAATTGACCCATATCAATATATATTTATTTAGGTACGTACATTTTTTGTGAAGTCGGCGTCACCAGAACCATTTCGTATTTTCGCGAACGTTTTCAGCGTAATAAACAAATGATAACCGCTTGCCTTCGAAATTTAACTTTACGTTCTTATCAGACATTTTATTTCAATTATACTGTATACTGTATGTTATTAAGAATTATAAAATGTTTAAACATAATAAAGCCTATTATTTGTTTCAATGGTTCAATGGATTAATACAAAACATTTTATACAATTTGTCCAATTGTTAAAATGCCATACCACAAAAATGGATTATTGAGCACACAATAAAGACTACCAGATACAAGGTATGGTACCTTGTGCTAAGCTTTAATACGATCTACATAGACAAATAGGAAAGGAAAGCATTGGACGATAATAATACATATATTGTTAGTCAACCATTTTTACATAATCTTATAATCTCTGTTTAGAACCATATACTCGTTGAACTGAGACATATCTTCTTTCGTAGTGTTAATTAGTAAGTCTAAGCATAATAGCGTATATCCGTCGTGTTTTAATTCGAATTGATATTTTTTAAAACCCATCATCTCACGTGGTAATTCGAGAACGGCGAAATCTATTTTCAACCCACGTATGTAGTAGTCACCCTTTAGGATAGGGCAGACACTTTTGTTGATGTCTTCTAAATACTCTAACGGCATAGGATAAGAACGCTTATAGAGGTAGTTGTCAGCTAATTTGCAAAAACTGCGGTGGTTTATGAAGATTACTAAAGGCTCATCTTCTGGAAACGGTTTTTCTAAAAGAGAGTAACAATTAGTTAAATTTCTCTCTGAAATTTAATTTATATTGAGGAATTGGTAAATTGTACAAAATAATTATTTATTTGAAAATTCGATCTACTAATATAATTAGATGCACAATTCGGTTTGCGATTAAAGCTTTTGCGGAAAATAGGTAATTATCTGCAAAGGCTAATCTATAGATTGAAAAATAAATATTACATGTGAACAAATTTGATTGCATAATATTGAATAATTAACGAGCCATTTGCTATATTGTCAAAAGCATACATGTTCTGTAGTACAAGCAAAAATATAATTTAACATGAGTTATTAAGTAGTTTATGTAATTTATCGGTTTTAGTTGAACTTGAAACCGAAAAATTAGAAACAAAAGTAATATTTATATACACAGAGATTCTAAATGTATGCGAAAATATTCAGTACTGGGTTCTTCGTTAAAAATTATGAGGTATTTTCCAATACATTTTTTTTCTTAGAGCAACCTCTAAAGAGAAATTGGGTTTGAATTTTTTTTTCTCAAATCCGAGTTAATATAAAATCCTGAAATTTTGGGGATTACATATCTCATAAAGAGGTAACTATGGGATTTTTTTACCATTATGTTATCACAATGTTATTTTATATTGTTTTTTTGTTTGAAAATTGTTAGTTCTATGGAAAAAAAACAAGAGATAAAAAGTTAAGAGATAAAAGAGACATTTCAAATAACAGTTTTAATTTATAAAATTAAACCGCATTAAAAAGTTCTGGCATAAAATAAAAAAGGGTTATAATTTCAGATATACACCATAATAGTATTAATGAAAAAATCCCATCATTACTTCGTTATGAGTGTATGTAATCCCCAAAATTTCAAGTTTCTACATTAACTCGGACTTGAGATAAAAATTTAAATCTCAATTTTAATTCCGTCCTTTCGGGGGTGACATCTTTTTAGGCGTTAGTTAGGAGAATTTTTATAGAAAAGCTCACTCATAATTTTAAACAGGGAATATCTTCTTTAATTTTAATGAATTTAGAATGCCCCTATAAAAAATTATTAAACACATATATAATATAATAATAATAATAATAATAATAATAATAATAATAATAATAATAATAATAATAATAACAAAAATAATAATAATAATTATTACTCTTATTATTAGATTTGAATTGATGGTTGGTCATGTAATGCAATTACCTCTAAAAATAACTTTCACATTTTCGTCGAAATCAAAATTAAGGCTCATATTTCCAGTAACACTATTATCGACTTCGTCTAACGAATAATCCAGAACAATTTCATTTTCTTTGAAATCTGTACATTTTTCTATAGATTGAATATGAACATGAGCAGGACCCACCATCTGCAAGATAATTTTTAATCAATTAAAAACTAGAAAAAATAGATAGAAACTTTAATAGTGGGCTTATAAATAAAAAAGATCATAACATCAAGTAAAAAATTGGTTCAGTAACTTTTATTATGCAACTTATTGACGAAAATTAAAAATAATTGTGGATGAGATCAATATCTATCTAAGTCCGTAAATATTAAATCTGTTAGTAATCGAATCAATAGATATCGCGAAATACTCTTGATTGTGATGCCATAATTTATATTAATGAGTTTATTTCACAATTTAAGCGTCATTCCCCAACGATCCTGCAATTGAAAATGATAAACTCGTACAGTATCAGGCTCGTTTGTTAATGCTAATGGCCCAAAGGCAGCCTCAGAGGCTCTTTCCTTTTAAAACTAAAGTTTCAAAGATTGTCTCAGAATCACTTTTTGGTACATTATTTGGACATTTACTAAACGGACGTTGTACCATAGAAAATGCCGATTTTATTGCTACAATATGTCAGGATCGTTCGATAATGTAAGCCTTTTAATAGCTATAGCAAGACCTTTCGATGTTATGTCTTAATTATTCTGAATGATATTGTCCAAAAAGGCATTTGAAACATAGCTATAGACCTATTGGCTTTAATGGACAATTCTGTTATCTTTTTGACAATTATTGTTTTAGACCATTTGAAAATAATTCCATTTATTCGGATTAAATTTTATAGCATTATAAAATTTAATCTAATGACTATTAACTCATTAGATTTAATGAGCCTTATAGTAAAATTTTTATTTAATTATTTCTATATGACATTATTTTAAATGTAAAACTACAGAATACGAATCGATCAAATACTTTAATTTAAAAAATTCTCCAAGTTTAAAATGCGTTCTCTTAGTAATTAATAATTTACTCACATAGAGAGCTTCGGCAATCAAAAACAACACATTTAGTATCAAGTAAAGCGTCAATGTTCCAGGCGTAAAAGGGGGGCACTTACAACACATTTTAGGTAATTTTATTCGCTTAAAACAAAGTTTAAATATGATCGAAACGAAACATCTGCGTAATGCATTTTGGGAAGAGACTAATACTAATGGATGCCAAATTACCTTCGCTGTAGTGGTCGGATCAATAGCGTATCTCGAAGAATTAAAATGGGTCCAAAAAAATATACGAGATAGAAATGCCAAAAGAATATCTTTTAATAACGATAATTTAATGACAATCAATAAGAACCTAAAAGATTACTGTAAATGCAGAAATGCAATTAAAAAAATAGACTATATCTTGCTCCGATCATTAAATTTGCAACAACATCTATAGAAACAACAATATGAGGTGGAAATTGAAATTAAAAATTCTAAAATCCTCATATATGAAGAATTTGTCCCAGAAAAAAATACCTTTACCCAAAAATGTAATTCAGATTTAACCCCATCACTGCTGATACTATAAAAGATCTTCCTAAAAAGTTAACAAGGTAACTAATCCAAATGTAATCCTATCAGCTGGTTATCTTCTCTGTTCGAGGAACGTATCTACCTCAAACTATTTTAATTCCAAAACCTACAGACTACAAATTTTTTGAAAATATATTAACAGGCAAGCTAACAAAAATGATCAACTATTTAATATTAAACGTTGGTTAGGAATCAGAGAGCTACACAAAAAGTACTGTTTTGCAACTTTTTTATACAGATTTGGCTTGAATATTTGAGGTCATACACGAATCTATACGAGTGATAAAGAACGCGTTATGAAAGAGAGAGAATGTATTACTAATATCATGAAGTAGGGATACATCGCGGTGGGAACATCGTTCCAGTCAATTCGATAGTAACGTACCGACAGACACGGTCGTACCTGTAGTTCGCCTATGTCCTTTTAGGTACTTTCTGAACCTGTATATTCAAGCATTTGACTAAGTCTGTAGGAAAAAATCGCCTTGCTTTTAATTATTTTTTAGTGCTGCAGTCATTTATTTCTTAATTGATAAAATCAAGATGAGGTACTAACTGTAAGTACTCATTCAGAGTTGGGGTTCCTCAAGGAAGCGTCATTGGACATATTTGTAGCTGACCTGTCTAAATATACAGGGCACTATAACAAACCTAGACAGTTGATTGTGTCATATTACAAAAATCGCATAATAGCCGCAGCAAAGATTCAATTGAAACTTATTCTTATACAAAATTAGTTTGAAAAATTGTAGTCAAATTCCTCTATACTTTTTTATTTTTACATCCTGTAAAAAAATCTGGGACGTTAATGTTTGTGGTTAATTATATTTTCGTTCAGTTACCATGAATAATGTAGATGGATGTCCGATTTAAATGAATGAGGTTAATTAAAATGATATTGATTTTATTTTAGATAATTAAGTAATTTGGGAAAAGTATCGTTCAAAAATGATTTAGAGTAATTTACCAAAATTTGATTTATTTTTTTAAATTAGGTTTCAGTTAAAATACAGTTTTTCCGGTACTGTATTATTATTATTATTATTATTATATTAAATTAAATATTATTGTATTAAATTTATAGCCAAAAGTTGTCTTTATATTTAATTTTAAATTTTTCAGGTAAATTTTAGTGATGAACTAAAAAATTCCTTCAAAGTTTAGACTAATGCTACAAAAAAATCGTAGCTCATAAAGTCACATAGGTATATTTAATAACTGAAATATTTCTTACAATTTTTTCGTTCTCAGTAATTGTTACTGAATAAAAAAAAGTACTTCTTTTTTTGACCAAAATTTGAGATTTCAACGTTTTAACCATTAATTATAAATCATATTTATTTTTATATTAGCACGTTTCTCGGGTTTTACTTTTTACAAATAAATTTTTGCTTTTTTTTGAATCCGAGAAACTAATTAGGACTTCTGGCAATCAGAGAAAATTTATTTATAAAGATGGTGCTTTCTGGAAAATAAATTCTCCAGCTTTCTCCGCGGATTTTTATATATTGCCGGAAAGAACTCAAATTTCATTTGTATTAAGTCTCGAGAAATTTATAATTTATTAGAGGTATGGGTCATCTTTTAAATAGTTCATATCTAACCCATACAATTTGTACATTAACTGTCTTGTAATATTACCTCTGACCAATTTTACCATTTTTTATAATTTAGAATTCTTTAAACCTGCCTGTGTACCCTAAGGAATTCAGTAAATCAATTCCCTTCAACAATAGGGTGTTTTTTAGAAAGCCAAACAATACATGGAATAATTTAATTTATGGTCAAATGATGAAATTGGTAGAGAGAGCACCAAATATAATTTCAGAACTAATATAAATTTAATAGTTGAAGTTATCTGGAATTCAGGAAACGGCTAGATTAAATCAAATTCAGTGTTTATCATAATGGCATAGCTGACCATGGCATCCGGCATTAATATCCCTGACTCTAGAAATGGCATCTATCATATAATTACCTATTGTGGTTATCAAAATTAATGGAGCGTTAGGCTAGCTAATACTTTTTGCCACAATATAAATAAACGTTTGCATTAATAAATATTTATGTGATCTTTGTAGTATCCACTAATTGTCTGTTGTATTTACTAAATGTCTGTTTTAATGATAATCAACCGTTATTTCAGTGTTTCAAATAAAAATTACTTAAGTCAAATCCCGATAGACCTTCTAATGGAAACTCAATGCTTTTATTGTTATACTTCATTATTTCAAAAAACACAGTAAATCTTTTTTTATTCTTAAGACTTTTGTATGTCTTTTATTCTTGAAACTGCTTCTACTGTTTTTGTTGGTTGTATCCGTATGTCATTTCTCCTTCTCTAATCGCAACTTCTTAGGTATTTCAAATCACCCTATTTTGACCATCTTACCAAATCACAATTTATTGATATCTATATTTCTGTCTTATTAGTAGATCAAAAATATGAGTAACAAAACTTAACAGTGAAGAAAATAAACCTCTCAAGGGTTATTTTCTTTTTAAAATGTTCACATTTAAGTTCGATCCGTTAATTTCACTCTTTATTTGGTAAGAAGTACGTAGGTGCATTATCCTTTGAATCCTATTATGTCCTGACACCCTATCCATTGTGCTGTTCCCGGGGATTCACACTCAGATACCGGCTCGATGAGATTGAATTTGAGAAGGAACTTAACATATTCGTCGAATTCAAGGTTTGACGTTTATTTCATTGCGAGATTTGGGATTTTTATCGAATAGACCATGAAGTTGAAGTAAAAAAGATACGAAAGGCAGTGAGGAAGAAACTGGATATCTGCCGACGAAGTAAAATAGACTTTTATAGGTAGACGGTACGAGTAATAGGTACCTTTCAATACACATTTTTCAAAGAATTTTTAGGTGATCTTAATTCTTGATTTTTACATCATTAGATGTTAGGTTGGGTTTTTGTTATAAATGGTGCGGAAATTATTTAAAAATAAGATCTAAGTGGTTCCTATAATTTAAAAAGTGGGGATTTTTCTGTCAATTTCATAAAAATTTCATATACATGAAACTTGGAATGTATCATATGAACCAATCACAGAACCAAATATTATTGTTATGATAAATAAAAGTTTAAAAAATTATTGAAATATGCATTGCGGATACTAAAGATATCTACTATAGACGTATCTTCTTGAATTCAATTTATAATCATTTATTAGGTAGTTAATTTATATTTTGTCGTTTCGTTTTTATTAAATACAAATTCGTCCGCTTATAAGATCCTTAAACCATTTTTAACTGAACGAATAATGAAAATAATTTTCGAAGTGTTAAAACTCTTTCATAAAAAATATGTAATAAATTAAAAAGTATCGTAAAATAGAAGAAAAATCTTCATTTGGGACTGGAACCTCGTTACTGCTTGAGTTATGAACCACTTAAACAAAATACTGCACTCGACTAGTGTCGCTAACTATATTATCATCAAAAGGAGATGATTAACTCTGATCTTAACCTAAGAAGTTAACTATTTATACTATTTCTTTAATTGGTGAATTATGAAAAATAAGTTGTTCTTTACCAAGCAATAAAATAGAGTGGTAAAAAATATCCTTTTTATTATTACTAAGACTACTTTCTATACTTTTATAATTACGTATATTTTACTTTTCCCAAAAGTGTCATTTTGCCTTTGGATTTCCAAATTATATGATGACTTATAAACTAATTTTAAATCAATATTCTACAATAATGCTGATTATATTAAATTGGAATATACTTATTTTTATTTATAGATAAAGTACAATTACTAAAGTTTTATTTATATACTCATATATTAGGTATATTAATTAGTAATTTTTATATGGTAACTAATATTTTTCAGTATATTCGTGAATTTCTTCTTCTCTATGTTGAATTTTTCTTCACTGAGGGAAAAATTAATTAGTCTGTGTACCAAAAAATGAAAGCTTATAGATTTAATACAGAATAGGACTATAAATTGTTCATGTAAAAATTGTAATGACAACTCTGTGACAATTCAAAATAACATTTATTGACATGCCTTAACATATGCGGAACATAATCTTCATATAGGAAAATATTAGAATATCTCACGTTAAAATAAAGGTATAAAATACTAAATAACATAATTTTGTAATATTGAACTTGGTCGACGAATCTTTTCTGATGGTCTTACCCTTTAACGGAGTTCATTTTGGTTTGAGGGATTATCTTGGTTTAGTAATTGGTCAGCAACAACTTCATCCTAATTCAGAGGATATCCGGAGTAAACAATTAGATTTGGATTTTTGCTTGTATTTGGATCTAATTGCCCGTTGATAGGTGAATGTTTGTCACGAGTTTTTATACTGTTAAATTTTATTGTCAAATTATTTGAAGTTAAATTACACTAATAATAAGTAAAATATACAAAATGATAATTCCTGAAGTTGTGCCTCTGGTAGTAGATATGCGATGCTGCTGAGAAGATTCTTTCAGTATCACTTATCGTTACGATAGTGTGTACAGAAACTTAAATAAATATGGCGCAGAACCTAGAACTAACTTTTTATTTAATATTTTCTAAATTATAACATTCACTGTTTATTTAATATTATGTGAGAGAAAGTTTTGGGCAAAGGTCGTGATCGAATAAAAGATAAACATTTTTATTAGAGCCATCAAAATTAATAAACATTCGGGTCTTCTTGGTTGGGAAAATAAATAGAGATTAGAGTTCAAGTTTGGGTTCTCGGATGATCGAAAAGTTTATAGTGCCTACCCCTGCGTTTAAATGTATTAGTTACTTAAAGATGTGAGTTGCCCTAATATTTTCTAAGACTTGTTTTTATTTATAGATAAATAAATTGTTATTGTTTCACTCACTTAAAGATAATATTAAGATTTTTTCATATATTGATTCAGAAAACGAACCAAATCGTAACAACACAATTATTTTGAAAGATTTTGTTGATACTAACAGTGTGGTGAAAAAGCTCATTTTTATTAATGGAATCTTTAAAAATCAACATAATATAAAAATGTTACAAACATTTGCAGAAATAGAACATTTGTAGAAAAAATGGAAGAGAAACTAGAAAATAATCACAATAATACACTTGAACAAACTGAAATTGAACAACGGTTTCATGATTTGTTGGATAATTTAATTGTTATTAAAAGTAAATGCATTTTAAAAATGAAAATCAAAGAAATTGTAAGACATCTTTAATAACCACTGGAACCGGATAGTCTGGATATAATATTTTTTTAAATCTATCTGCGAAAATATTACTTCAAATCGTGTATATTTTGAACACCATATTTTAAGTTCAAAGTTGTCCGCAAAACTTAATAATATTAAATATAATACTGCTTCTAAAACCTGGAAAAACCCTTAAAACGTTGGCCGCTATCGTCAAATTTTGTAATTAAGTAATACAAGTGGAAAGCTGGAAGGTCCAAACCAATCTCACTGTGTGAATCCTCTTCACGAAGAACAAAATATTGTGAAGTCCCTCCATTTATACATCTGCATTATTTTTTAATTTGAAAAATAAGTATTTTGTCATTCTGTGACGACACTGTTATAAAACCCAAAAACCACTTCAGCTTCATCCTCCAATTTCATATACTTTAAATTATAGGTATATTTGGTAGGGAGATGCCTGGAAAGACGCGTTATGATGATAAGGAAGCTGATAAAATTTTATTTTTTTTGCCTTGTGGGGAAAATGTAAAATATTATTGGTTTGGTAATATTAAGATAAAGAAGCAAAAATTTATGGAAAATGTCATAAATACACTAAACTCACACATATCTAGTTTTTGAATACGTTAAAATATGTACTTATATATATATATATAAAATATCCAAAAAATAAATGTAAAGAATATAAAGAAGCAAATGTGGGCGAAACTTAGAAAACGATATAAAATATTTGCCTATATACAGAGTGTCCAGAAATTCACTTCACATAATAAACCTGCAAAATCTAAAGTTCATTTTATGTCCATTTGATCAATCACCTTATCCAAAAATCCTAAGTGAGCTAGAGCTCTTTAAAGATAGGTTTTTTAACATCCCTATTAATTCAAATAACTTCAAAACGGAATCCTGTTGATTAATATTATTTTGGCAATTTAATTCTTAAAATATACCAAAAAATGACACAGAGGATAGCATTGTTTGCGGATCACTGTGCGATAATTAGTAGAAGCAGGACTAGAAAAAAATGGAAAAACATTTAGAAATAATTGGAAATTATTATAAGAAAATGGAAAATTAAAGTGAACCTAGAAAAACCTCAATTCATGATTATCTCAAATAACAAAAAACCTCCAGAGAAGATAATAATAATAATTTGCAGAGCAAGGAATACAAGAATAAAAAACTAGAAAATACCTAGATAAAAAATTCAATGAACCGATAATTGAAGTAGCAAAAAATTTTAATAAATTACAACCTATTGGAAACAGTTTTTACAGACTAATTAGAGGAAAGACGAAAAAAGAAATCAGTAATAGTGAGGTAAGGGAAATGTATAAATTTAATGAAATCAAAGGACGCGAAGGAAATCTCTAAGAAATTCTATGGAAAAAGGATCAAAAATTCAAGATTAACTGTTAATATAGGGAAACTACCAAATAATAGAGGACTTTAATTTTAGAATCAAGAACCCTAAAATGATTCATAGATTGATTAGAGAATAAGTATTTAAATAAAGAAAAAACTCGACTAATGCCTAAAAAATAGCGAGTGCCGAAGTAAAATAAGAAAAAAAAACATAAGAATAGATGATAAATGAGGAAATTCAATAACTTGGTGGATCCGGAACAAGTAATAAATTAGCTATAATAGAGCAAGGACTCAAAAAGTTAATGGAAATAAGGACAAAGCTCATTATTATTATTATTATTATTATTATTATTATTGTTATAATTACCTTTTTTTCCATTTTCTCGTTTGAATGGGGTACTGAATACTTTTTATTAATCATTTTTTTGTCTCTCAAAATTTTCACATGATAATTTATAAATTTTTACAAAAAAATTATTTTTCCCAAGGGTCAATGATAATTTAAAAATGTATTTGTTAGTTATTGGAAATGTATGCATACAAATATAAAATATTAAAATCGATTTTTCTCGAAATCGATTCATGGTAGAGACTTCACATAGTATCGTATTCTGTAAAAATGTCAAGATTTGTTAAATATCATGTCATAAATAATGGTATTTTGAGAGAGAATAAAATTATGAATAAAAATATTTAATACCCCATCCAAACGAGCTGCTTATGACTACAGTTAAAAAATCGTATTGATTGGCACAATACAAGAAATAAATATGCCAAAAATATTGTTACTTAAAAGAAAACCGTTTTGAAGTTATTTGGATTGAACCATTTTGAAAGAGTTTTAGCATTTTTGGATAAGGTGATTTGCCTAAAATTCACATAAAATGAGCTCTAGATTTTGCAGTTTTTTCTGTGAAGTGACACCCTGTGTATATATTACTTACATACGAGATAAAATACCCTGTTTTTGTCATCTCAAAAATTTTTGTTTAAAATTTAATTGTCGGGGCTGTATGATTGGATAGGTGAACATAGCCATGTCAATTATTCAGGTCTTATGCTGATCAACATACCATTTAGTATATAGAGATAAGATTACGTCTACTTCTAAGGAAGAAGTGAATCTCTATTTTCTAACTAGTAACGAAATGCAGAACGTTACTACAATCAAGCATAAACCTATTTAACGGCCATTTTGTATACACGGTATACAATCATACAGCCCAACTTAAACACAAGTTATGTGTCGTATATTAGGTTGCTATACGTTACTGTGTTAACGTATCTAAGTGGCGCCACACCACGCTTGTCTAGAGAACATTGGCATAGTGTAATTATGGTTGCCTACGTGGCATTGTTTTATTTATTTATTTATTTGTTTTATTTAACGTCGGTATAGTTCTGTGACCAGGGCTGATCACCGACGTCGGGAGCACGATACCCCTAACCGGAAATTTAGCCGAATCCTCAGGTACTCCAACCCGAGGTAGGGATCTTTAACGAGCCCAACGTACATGGACTCGGGACCGACAGTTTAACGTCTCCTCCGAAAGACGGCATATCTCCACTATACCTCCTGCTCATTGGTATAATGCCTGCGACCTGTGATATGCTACTAGTCGCTGCAGGCTGCAGGCTGTACGGGCATATTACGACGGTGTTCGCTGGTGGTCACCCATCCAACTACTAACTGCGCTGGACGTTGCTTAACTATAGTTATCGCATCACAGGCGTATCCACTAGAGAGCTGGGCCTTTGCCCTGGGAAATTGTTATGTTGTATTACATTTGTTCGTTTTCTGATGTTTTTTTTTGAAGGTTTTTTTTATAAAGTGAGGTTCTGGACTACTTCTACAGTAGGAAAAAAATATATGTAATATTCTTCAGAGAAAAATATATAGGAGAAATCGTAAAACATTTTAAATAGTTATCTTAAAAACATCTCATTTTTCAACGTTTAAACTCATATTTTATGGAAATTTATAAATTAAAACATTAACAGAAAACTCGAACAATTTTCGCTATAGTTTTCTTATGAATCAGCTGTGTTGAAACGTCTCTTTTGAAATAACTATAAAGAGAATCTCTTAATAAACTTGCTATTGGAAAAATGATCATGTTATTACATGCTTCATCTTGGTATAAGACATTAAAACATATTCCTTGGAAGCTGCCGACAAGATCATCGCTTTTGTTGATATGCAGATGGCGCTATGATAGCCCGAGGCGTTATACTTAACCGTTTTCGCATCTCCAAGAAAATGGATATTTCGTGGAAAACATCGTGGAGAAGAGAGTGTGGATGGAAAATCCAGTGAAATATTGCACTAGACGAGAATTTACGCTGAACGTTCTCAAAGCAATGCAATGTGATGACTACGTACTGAGGACGTTATTTCCTTTAGAACACTGTGTGCCAGAATGTTAGTTTTTTTAACTTTTAAAATATCAAACATAACATAAAAGAGGTTTTTACAGGTGAGATTATTTGAATTTTGTAGCTTCAACCATGGCCACTCACTTTTTTTAATAAAGAACAGAACAAGTATTTGACAAAACCAAAATTCAAAAATTTAAGGAAACTAGGGACTTAATTCACATTTTGTGAAAACATCAGTCCTAATGTCCTGAATTTTTAGAAGTAGGACACCATGTAAAATATATGTACCTACTTTAAATAAGTTCTTTCAAGATATATATATTTTATGTAATGAAAAATTGTTTAAGTAATTTTACATGAAATTTTTGGATATGTCACCCTATATCCTGCACTGGAATTATAAGTATTATATCCTTCTCTATTAACTTGGCTATTTTAGAAAAATTAAAAATTAATCCTAGGGTAGCATACTTTAGATTTTGCAGAATCCACCTTTACGAAACAACCATAGCTTATTTTTTTTTTAAATAAGAAAGTATATTACACCTTATTTGGAAGGTTCTGAATTCTAATCAAATATACAGGGTGATCAACTTATAATCCGAAGTTCGATATCTCCTTTATCTTGAGAAATAGGAAAAATTGTTTTAAATAAAAGTTATATATAGAGTCAAACTTGACATTTTAAAATTATCTCGTAATATACAGGGTGACTCATAAGGTCACAGCATATCAAAGATTTTTACATTTTTATAAACCTCTTGCCGAGGAAATTTCAACGATGTATCATACTTTATGTCTATTACGTTTAATAAAGGATCTACAGCCACCTGAAAATCACATTTTTTTAATTTAAATATCTGTAGCAGCCAAACCGTTGAAAATCAATAAAAACGGCTGACATGTCCTAATCCTAACTTTTCAAGTTCTATCCTATGGCATTAAAAAATATTTATACAGAGTGATCAAAAATTTGAAATCCCCTCTGATTTTTTATATTACGAAATAATTTTTAGATGTGAACCTTGACTCTGGCTATAACTTTTATTTAAAACATTCTTTTCTATTTCTTAAGATAACGGAGATATCAATCTTCGGAGTATAAGTTGATCTCCGTGTAACACTAATTACATTTAAACATTTTTAAATATTTATAATTAATCTCTTCAAAAAAATAAGATAATGATTATAATCCACTCTAAAGCTAATCTTGAGGATCACCCTCTATAATAAGAAAGTTGGTGCTGCCGTAGAAATATTTTCTTTTAAATATCATATATGTAAATCGAGTTGAATTATTTAATGTCGAAAATCCATAAGAATAGTGAGGGGTTCCTTTTTGTTTTGATGTGATAAAGCCACAGTAAAAGGAATTTTATAAAATAAAGAATGTTTCCTTCTTATAAGGTTTTTGTGCGCGTTATAGTGTAAACTTTTACTTACTCTTAAATGGCATATACTATATTCTTAAAAAAAATAAAGAAAAGAGCGGGAGAGATTACAGACTGTCTGTGAGTGTGCTTGAAGCTGTGATAAAATTATCGTTGGGAACAGATAATTGCCACTGTCTTTTAATCGAATTTCAACAGAAGATACTCATTCGTAGCCACTCGCTGGGAAAAATTTTCTCAAAAGTCGTAAAGATAATATATCGTGAGAAGTATTTTGCAGGAAAACTACTTTCTTCGGAAAATTTGATAACTTAATTTTAAATGAAAGAGTTCAGAGTTCTGATATAATTTTAACTGCATCAGAAACTTTCAAAAGATCGTTTTTCATTTTGTTTACCGAAGTTATGATCTAGATAAATAAGGAAGGAAAACAAAAATAATTCATTAACTCCATGGGATTTTTTATTAAGACAAAACAAAATTGCCAATAACACTGAGCTTATCTGATTGGTAAATTATGTGAAACTCATTAATAATGTACCGAAATATACTTAGACAGAATATTATTATAATGAATTAGCTACAAATATTTTTGTATGAGGTCCATTAGTATAGTAAACTGCATACCGAATTGAAACAAAACACCATTAGAAGCTATATATTTACAAATTAAATTTATGTCCTGTTTATAATTGAAAAATTAAAAACTAACAATAAAAAAAGTAAAATTATCTGCATGATTAGAGAAAAAAGAAGAAAGAAAGATATTAAAGAGAAATATAAATATAATTAAAATTGCAATTATCATAATAAAGAAAGACACAGGAAGAGAAAGGAGGCGCGAAATGAAAATCGGTAGCGATGCACAAAACAAAAAAGCGCTATTAATAAGAGGATTATTCCTTTTTTCAAGGTCCAATCGGTCGCAAAATTAAAACCAAACTAAAAATCCGAAGCTAAATGTGCCTTTAATAATAGAGGAATGTCTTTCTTCATGACATTGCTTGGCCGTACATTGCAGCTGCAACAAAAACGCTTAATGCAGCGATTTCGAGGGGAAGTGTTTGGTGAGCATATAGCCCGGACTTGGTCCCTTTGATTTTCATCTCTTTGCTAACATTAAATCCTCTCACTGGAAGGACACTATTTTGATACAGACAACGAGTTGCTGTTGCTTTAAAGTTGGTACTACGCTACGGCAAATATATCTAAATGTTGAAAATAAAACATTTTTAATTTTCATTTTGGTTTTAATTTCGCTATAGATGGGACCTTGAAAAAAATACCTTCTTATTTTTAGAGCAAAAAAATGTAACTTGAAATCTTAGAATTATATTGAAAGCATCAAAACGTGAATCACAAATTAACATATTAAGTAAGTAATAGATAAGATTTAAGAAACAGGTTCCGTTCGGAAAAAAATGCACTAAGTAGAAAGTCTTGTGCGAAATGAAGCATTTGAAGTGGCAGTGTTGGATCATTTACAATCGACAATTTATCAGGCAAGTAGCTCGAGCATTGGGTATATCAACGTCTAGAGTTCGAAGAATTGTGAAATTCTTTAAATTTCAGACTTATAAGGTAATATTAGTTCAAGAGTTAAACGAAGATCATCCTAATTGTCGGCTTCAATTTTTATGAAGAATATAGTGAACTATTAAATAACAACCCACATCGATTGTACAGTTTATCATTTTCTAACAAGTGTACTTTCATATTAAATGGTGAGTAAATAGACATATTTAGTGTTATTGAAGGGAGACTAGTTCCCATGTATTCATGGAGACAAATATAGAAATGCCTCACAAATTAAATATTTGGGTCGGCATTTTAGGGAACCACATTTTAAGGCTATTATTTATTGATGGAAATCTCTATGGGAAAACTTATTTTAATTTATTAGAAAACCTTAATGACCTCATGATTACTGAGTTGCCGGAACATGATAAAAATATTTTAGAGAATGAACTAACTTTTCAACAGGATGGTGCGCCTCCAGATTTCGATATTCGCATGGGCATTGGATTGACAGAAAAGGTCCAGTAGAGTGGCCAACCTTTGGATTTTTTTTTGTGGGGACACCTCAAATCAAAAATATTATGCGACTTATAAAATAATTCGTCCTCTAGCAATAAAAGTTGATGTGTATTTTTAAATTTTGTAAAATTTCTTTGTTTCTGAGCGATCAAGTTTTCGTTAGTACACTCTGTATATTTTATTTAGATTTAACCAATAATTGATTCTCATTAATTTATATTTAATCTAATGTAGCCAGATTTTGATAAACACTTTTTGTTTATCTACACATAATGGGCCACTGCAGACACTTGGATTTTAATGTTTGAATAAACCATCTATCACACCCTATGTAGTCTCCTAATGAAACTGAATTAAACATATTTAACGATATGTTGCATGACAGAATGCAAGCAATGGCAATGTACCTCTAAAATGGAGAACTCAGAACAGTATGCAAAGAGCGAACAGATACGTGAACATCAAACATCGTCGATATACATCGATAAGTATCGGGGTTATCCACAAAGGGTAGAATAAGAACGATTTCATACCTATTTTGAATGAGAGTCGAACATTGCTACTAGCTTCGATGCCATTGGTGGTAGATAGGACAGAGCCGGAGTATTTATTTAGATTTCATCAGGTTTGGACTTTAGGTAAGAAATTTAGATTTTACAGGATCGATGAAATGCCTTTAGTAACTCGTATAATTACATGATCGTCAGAGCAAAAATGAACGTACTATTATGCTGTTTGTTTGCGATTGCGGGATAAAAATTACATATTGAACATATTTAATTATACGAACCCTTCAACATCTACATCTACAGTTCACCATATATATTTTATTGAAATCCTGAAGATTAGTTCACGCAAATTTTTATAGATATCATAATAAACATTATGTTCTAAAAACGGTTGTTCTTACTAAAGCTTATTTGACAAAAATATAAAATAAACAAATTTTTGTAAAATTAACTATGTTCATAAAGGCCGGATCTGTTCGATTTCTAGAAACTGTGTATTCCAAACTGATGTACAGACATATACATACTTCTGTACCGTATTGGTACATGATGTACTGTATGGATAGTAGATGAAATACGATAATATGAATTAACAACGTCAGTCGATGTGTGCTAGACGAGAAACTAGATACAATCTGTTACTGCGCTGATAGGAACTCGCATCAAGTTGGTATCCGTGGTTTGGCGTCATATTAAGATAAAGCGTTACCGATATATTTTGATCAATGCATTTCCTGTATCATTTGCAATCAGGTGTCACTAAACTCTCTATGATTAATATACAAAGTTTATGTATAAAATATTATGGCGACAAAAAAATGTTGTCCTGAAAATTGGGAAATAATGAAGGATACTTTATTTATTCAATATAAACTCCTCGAAGATTAATACCCTTTTCCGTCAACGTTTCAAGACTTCCAAAGTAATCAATTAAATATCTTTTCGCAAAATTTTAGTAGTAAAAGGAATCTAATTTGACCTTTGAAACAATCCACCAGTAGCAGCGAGAGCATCTAAATCTTCTTCGAATGTACTAGTTTGACGAAAAAATGTTATACATATATCAGACATTCATTAAATTGAACTAGTTCGTTTTGAGAAAAATAGATTGGCTTGATTATTATAACTCCTAGAATATTAAAAAAGTATGTGTAATTTGTTTAATAAACCGGGTTCTGGAAAGACTTAATTAGGGAGATAGCGCTCCTTGAAGGTATTTAATGAATTTCATTTCAAGACAACCTTGGAACGAGTTTAAATTTAACAATTAAAATTCTGCACGTCGAATTGAAATATAGGATTTTTAGTACAAATACCGTTGCACGTCAGGAGTGACGTACCTCTTTCGTCATAGTACTGCCAACTAATTAATATTTCCCTAACTAAGATAAATCATACGAAACATCACGAAAATTCACGAGGACTCATGAACGTAGTCACAGTACTAAAAAACCGAAAAAAAAAAATATATATATATATATATATTGGCTTATATACGTCTTATTCTTTATAATATAAAGTTTATAAATCATTATTATATGATTAGTACTCAAAAAACCATAATTTACATTAAATAATTTTGAAATTTTCTACGCCCATGAGACTCGTATTTATGATGAAGAAATGACATTGTAGCGATTGGCATGCCTTGATGCGACGTTGTCGAGTATTTAGATTGAAATATTTCAACGATTTCTGACGTCCGGCCGTCAACCAGTTGTGTGTTTTCACCACGTTTTCGGTAATTTTATAATATTGTCTTTATTTTTTTGCTTTGCTAGATAGTTAACTTATAAAAAAACTGTTTTTTTCAAAACAAACATAGTGTGAATAAGCTGATTATTGACGTTTATTTCTACAAAATGCCAAAAAAACTAAATAGTCGTTGTAAAGAGCTTGTATATTCATTAATACAGTACTTTGAACTGGAGCGTGATAATAATGGGCCACTATTACCCTTAACTGCCGTCAGAGAGGTAAGTTAAAGATTATACAAATGTCTAGAAATATGAAATTGTTTTCTTGTCTATTTTAGCGTGTTGCAGCAGCCCTAAACTTAAATATTTCTACTGTTAGAACTATTTCGCAAACAGTCAAGAAGAATGATTTATTATCAAAATAATTACGATTACTTTTTCGGTTTTTTAGTACTGTGACTACGTTCATGAGTCCTCGTGAATTTTCGTGATGTTTCGTATGATTTATCTTAGTTAGGGAAATTTTAATTAGTTGGCAGTACTATGACGAAAGAGGTACGTCACTCCTGACGTGCAACAGTATTTGTACTAAAAATCCTATACATGTTTTCCGAATAATAATGAAACGTGTTTTGTGATAAAATATTTTATTATACTAGATTGGTTAATATGGGTTGTAAACAGCATTTTACATGTGAGTAGAAATATGGCGAGTTGAAAAACAATTATAAATTGGATGATTACATTACCAGACACTGCATTGCATACATTTATTTTTATGATATCCATGGTTATTTCAATTTTTTTGCGAAACTTTAATTTTTTATATTTCATTTTTGTCTATCCCATGTTCTAATGAGTAAAAAGACATAAAGAGAGAAGAAGAAGAAGAAGCAGGCATTTCAGAACAATTTTATAGAAAATTGTCATAAATGATGTACCGTAATTACAAGAGCTCATAGTTCATTCAAAAATAAGTAATTTTTTTATGTAAACCGTTTTTTTAATTCGACATTAGGGATGTACACTTTAAAATGATGAAATCAGATCCATAGGTTTTTAAATATCATCCAGACACTTGTGAATAGCACGCTTTCTTTTAAAGTGTGCCGGCTTTTACTTTTTCCCGATGCCACATTAGGAATAGCACTGTTAGTTTGATGCCAATAATGAATGCTCAAGTGAGGAATCACGTATAACTTCTTGTTTAAATTATTCGAAAACTATGAAATTTATACAGAGTGAGGCACTGAAAAAGTCCATTCTGATATTTGCCAGTATTCATTATATTTTAGAAAATTCTGAAACACGTCGATTTTTATTCCATAGGGGACACATTTTCACGATACAAACATCTGTCATACGTTCCCCCTCCCTTCCACGTCTCCAACCCTTTAATTTTTAATATACCATGTGTGGCATATCATTAGAATGTATTGCGATGGATTAATCCTTAGTAACTATTTAATAAATTCTTGCAAATTTTGTTATTTCTGACGTGATGAAAAAAATGAGACACATTAGTCAAACATAGGCGTTGCGTTTAATTTTTAAGAGGTATTAGGTTTTAATTAAATTAAGATATTTTTACAAAAAGGGTTATTATCGAAAGAAAATCATGGATGATCATATGGCTGATTAGTCCATCACAATACCTTTCTAATTATGTACCACACATGGTTCATTTTCTATTTAAAATTAAGGGGTTGAAGACGTGGAAGGGAAAGAGTTGACGTATGATTCTGTATCGTGAAAATGTGGTATAAAAATCGACGTGTTTAAGCTTTTTGTAAAAATCTAATGACTATTGCGAAATATCAGGATGAACTGTTTTGAGTGTCCTACTGTATATATTTTTTCAAACGTGAGGAGTGTACCTTTTTTGAAAATAATAGTCCAGAGAAGGTTCTACATTGTCTCTTATTTATAACTGGATGGAGTAAAGGGCAAGACAAAATGAATTAATTCCTTGTCATTGAGTCATTCCTAAAATATTACTCTGTCATTGACAAAAGTCTGGAAAATATTAAAAACCATCGATTTTCATTCTATTCATAAGGTATTGTAAGGTCCTCATTTTCCATCTGCTTGTCACAAAACATAGGTGCACTATTGCTGCTTTTATAACATTTCACCTAAACAGTAAAAATTCTATTTTTTTTAATTTATAAATGAGAGAAGTCATTTACACTGATATATAAATGATTTTTTATGAACTTGTGCTGTGAGAAAACAGAAGAGCATTTAACAAAATGACTTCAAATGTAGTGTGATTATATTTTTTAAGTATTAAAACACAGTTTAATTGTTAATTTTGAAAAATTTAAAGATGGCGCCACATGCACTTTACTGAATGAGGAAAATATTTCAATGCTAGTTTAGTTAAAAAGAGACACTAATAGCTTCGTTAATGTATCAGTCCAAAACTACAAACAATATTAATTAAAATATAAAACTGAGCCCTTCATAAGTTAACATACGTCTTTAGTTTTTTCTTTAAATATTTTCTGATTTAAAAAGATTTATTTATTTTTAATAATATCGGTAGTTTTTTTAATTTTTTCGCATGTTTTATGATACTTAAATACACTATGTTTTTAAAGTAGCCCTATCAAAAACAATTTCATGACTACAAGTTGGTCAATTGAAATCATTTCCTCGGTTTAGCCAACAACAACGCATCACTAAAGCGGAATTAGGTGATTCTTCATATTGCATGAACCACTTACTTTATCGCAAATGGTATAGTAAATTATTTAATAATTCCGATAAAACTATTTAAAAAATTGAAATATATGAGACCATTTAAATTGAGCGGCAATTCCAGAGGTCGTAAAAATATATCGAAAATTATGCCACGCTATATTTTAAATTCTACTATTAAATGTGATTTTCCATTTGCCAAGAGTGTGCATATCTCTAATTAAATACCTCAGGCTAATTAAAACTAGTTTCATTAGAGAATATTATTTATAAATATTACATTATTGTTATTTTTCATAATGCCAAAAGGAAAACTGAATTCTAGCTTGATAATCCCTGGGCAACAAAATTTGTACTGGCATAAAATGGAATGGGTAAACTTTTTCTTATTTTAAAACTCAAAATATTGAAGAATGATCATCCTACAGTTAAAAATAATTATTTTAGGGTTTTCAACAATCTGAACATTTTTCATGTTTTACATAAATAGTTTTTCGACGTCCGACATCCGCTATGGATTTTAGAAAGAAATGAAATTGTTTCACTCAACCTAAGAAAGATTTTTAAAAAGTTTATAATCGGGATATTTTGCGAAAGTTTTAGGGCAAGGTCGCGATCGGATAACAAATAAACAGTTTTGTTAAAGTTCTCAAAATCAAAGTCTTGGCTGGGAAAATAAAAAGAGATCGAAAGTCAAGTTTGGATTCTCAAAAAATGGAGAAGTTGATAGTGCCAACCCCTGTGATTACATGTGTTGTTTAAAAATTTAAGAGTTATTTTTATTCATAGATAAATAAATTGAATCTTTAATTTCCATTTACCAAGTTACATAGTGGAATAAATCCCCCTTAAGAAAATATTAATATATTTTATTTATTTATTAAGAATATTGTCGTGTACTTAATAAATAAAATGTCCGAAAAATTTAGTTTTAAATATCTTGAAATGAGTTGAATGTCTACACGTTTAGTTTAAGTTTTTAGGCTATATCTATATAGCTTGAACAATATTTAGAAATGTCAAGATTAAAAAAACAAGAATAATATTTTTCATCCTCTTTTAAAAAAAATAATAAAATTATAATTTATTACTACAATAATATAACCATACCACATTTGTAGTAAATACATGAAATATTACGGAAATTTATCCAAAAAAAGTATTTCAGTTATTGCTAACAATAAGGCCCAAGTTATTTAGCAAAATATTAATATTTTGACGTGAAATTATGATAAAAATATTGACCATTCCTTATAAATCACCCTGTATACCACATATTTCCAATTGATAGTTTTAATTTAACTTTGAGTTTAATTTCAACAAACTCAAACTTTAATAATAATAATAATAATAAGAGTTGCCTATTCATAAATCATCTTTTTGAAATTTTTATTTTCTTGTTTGTTCCTGAATCTTACCAAGCTATTTTACTTCTTAAAATTTTATGAAATTATATTTTTTTACTATTTTATTTTATTACCACGATTTTTTCGGCTTGCGTTGGCCATTTTCTTTAGAAAGAACAAAAAAATGTTGATCGTTTGATACCTTCAAGTTATTTTAATTTAAATTTTTTATTATTTAAAATTTTTTATTTTTATTGTTCATGGTTCATTATAAATTTCTTCATATTTGATAAATATATGTGCTTTTTCCATAAAAGTATCCGCTTCGAATAATTTCTTTTTTTGTAGTAATAATATCATTTTAGGTACGTTAATCATTTTATTAATATCATTCATTAAATTTTTTATTTCTCTCAATTCAGGTAGTACATTATCCTGTGTTATTTGAGGTGTATCTTTTAAAATATTACTGTATGTTATACCCGATTTTTATTATTATTATTATTATTATATCCATGATTTATTTTGTTATATTGTTGGTTATATATTTGTTTTTTCTTTATTTTATTTTCTTCACTTTTCTCTAACTATTTTATGTATACTGGACATTGTTAGCAGTGTTTTGGCCCTTACAATTAGCACATTTTGTGACACTGGTTTCAGTTTTCATTAACATACAGTCTCTCGTATTGTGTTCCTTCGCGCATTTCACACATTTTGTTTTCATGAAACAGTGATTCTGTGAGTATCCGAATTTCTGGCATTATAACATTTCTATTAGACTTCTCCCATTTATTTCTAACATTCAGTATTCGTACTACCTTATACAATTCTTCTAAATTTACGTCTTTACCAACAGTTACTAAATGGCTTTTGATATTGGGATTATTTGCTTTAAGAGGTATTATTTTTATTCCACTATTACTTTATAATTCATTTTTTATCTCAATAATATCTAGTTTTGATGCCGTTTTTAGCACAATTTTTTTCGGACTTTTCGGTAAAAGTGTACTCATTTATGCTATCAAACTATAATCAAATTACTATTGGTATACCAAACACTTTTAACACTATCTTTTTACATGGAGTTAATTAGAGTTACGAAATCCTAAAAGTTTTTAAACTCCTTAACCTGTTGTACCATTGGTTCCCAATGATTAATTATTTATTTAAATCAGAAAATAGGTGATTTAGAGATGTGTTTTTAAAGAGTTGCGAACGTATATATTCAAAATTCCATTTTTTAGTGATATATTTAATACAGAAAGTCAAAAGACAAAACCCTCACACTTTCTCTGCATATGTCATCTTAAACCGAACGATATATCTTTTTTATTGTCCAAGCAGACAATACCAAGGTTTTAAAGTAGTCGTTTTTATGGCATTCATATATCAAATATTCTCCTGCAACCTTTTTTTAGAAAAAGTCTCATGCGGTTTTTGCATTAGCGTCAGCGTTGCTTTTCATTTTTCACTATTTTGGGTAAGAATAAAAAGCTTGTCATAAACATGGCTATAAGAGATGAGAGTGTAATAATGGATTGTACATTACCTTATAAAGGAAATATATATTTTTATTAGAGTATAATATTTGTAGACAAAAAAAGGCAGGGAGGTGTTTCTTATTTCAATGGCGGGGTCAGGGTATATCATATGAAAATTGAAACGTAAATTTATGAGTACAGGAATACTATTTAAGTTACTCCTATATTAATATTGATTTTGATAATTATGTACCCCGAAATCAAGTTATAGCTAAAAAGAAATAAACTGATATTGAGTCTCGTGTTACTTTAGAATCCAGAAACTAACTCATATTTCAATATCTGTAAAAATACTTTTGTAAATTGGTTAACTTATCTGAAAACCGAAGTTGAACAGTCAAAAGAGATCCCTCTTTTTTTACCATTTCTAATTTTCTTCCAAAGTTCCTTTTGAGTTTAACTGGCCTGATAAAACCATCTCGCTAAAGGAATATGTACCAGTGATGGTGTCTTTATAACATATACGAATCCCAAACAGTTTCAATTTCCTCGAGATTTTTCCTCCGCTGATGAATTATAATAAGAAGGAACTTTTCTGGCGGAATCGAAAACCGCGAATGAACAGAGGTGATATCGTCGCGATAGTCAGTGGGTTGGAGTACCAAAAATATTTATTTACAAAAACAAAATCCAAAGTAAACCAAGAAGAGGAATACTTGTATGTGATATAAATTAATGCAGTCAATTAAAATTCAATTTTTTCATCTTTTATTATCTAGTATCCTTTAAAATGGTGTACAATCTTGGGTTGGTGAGTTACCTAAAAAAGGTTTGAATTTTTGATGGAAGATGGACAGTTGGATAATTTTTCCTTCATCTCTATCTTTCTACATTTCTTCATTCTTTCTCTCACCACTTTTCCATGGAGCAATAAATTCTTATAAATATTTTTCGAATACATATTTTATATGGAGTAATTATTTGTAGAACATAATCTTCAAAAACTGCGATACCTAATACCTATTGTCACCAATAAAAAAGGAAATCTTTGAAAAGGTACTGGAGATTTTAGAACAGCAAAACTAGGCAAAGTTGTAGGTGCTTTTTTCCTATCACACTTGAAAATTCGCTTATAGATTCTGGACTCATTAGTACCTTAAAGTAGTTTAAAAGGCAGGTTGCCAACTAAAAGACTGAATCCTGTTGGAATAAAATTGAGTTGAATAAAAAAATAAATACAAATTTACTTTTAATTGACTCTGACATACAGCTTGTTTAGCAAAAAAAATTAGTCAACAAAAAAATGATCACTAGTCTCTTCTTAGATTCGAACAGAAGGCCCGGAACTTCAAAAGAAATAAATAAGAAAAAATAACTTTTATATAAAACTACTTAAACTATCACTTGGAGTACTCCAAAAAGGACGGTACTTGATTCTCTAAATGACAAATCTTTCAAATTAACGGCCCTTACTCAAATTACTATGACATTTATTCGTCAAAATTCAAATCAACAAAAACTTGTTTCGCTAAAACCTTAGCTTTAGGCCGGTATTGTTTTTTCGTTGGTTTTTGCTTTAAACTAAACAGATACCACTTTATTGGTTTTAAAGCTTATGACAATGAGAAATTCATTAACGGTCCAAAACAGATAGACCAGGTGTTTTAAAAAAAATCCTCAACTGCTCTCCATCTAAATGAAGTATTTTAATGTTCCTCTAAATTACCAGAACATAATAACACCCATAAGTGGCACCCTAAAAATGTACAAACAGAAACAAAATCTAAATGGTCGTAGTCCCAAAATAGACTCTTCTGACTGACCAAACTCTAAATCTCTTTCTCTATTAATTAAAAAAATACCAAACGAAACTCTACCCTTAAACCTCAGAGAACCAAAAAAATTCTAGTTCCCACATCAAACTTATCCTGGGCTCTTTTGAAATCCACGCTAAAACTATTCGGAATTCACATTTAGACTAATTGAGTCCCTAGAGAAACTCCTCGGGTACAGCGAAAAAGAATCTTCGAGTCTTTAGATCAGATTCCTTGAACCTCTAGACCCGAATGTCTCTTTTTTTTTATATATTATTCTGCTTTGAGCTTCTCGCAAAATTGTACCCTGATCATTTGTAAAATTTTTGCATAGAGCTTGGTTAATTTTACTTTTTATTCACGTTTCACAAACATTTGTTTGAAATTTGGCCTCAGTTTCCTTTAATCTCGCAACTATATTTTGTTTTCAGATTTGAACGCAAATGTCTCAATTACTTATAAAATTATTATTTTGTAAAAACTGCAGTAAAAAGTTGGAGATAACCTAAATAGATCAGGATCTGCCGATCCTTTTTAAAAGTGATTACTAACAGGCAACATTTTTCTGAGTAGTTTTGGTGATTGTCCAAAACGTACCACTTAATTTGTAGGCTAATGTGACCATCAAATTATATAAACATTTATTAAACAACAGTAAAAAAATCAGCTTGTTCAGCTCGTTAGTAATAATTTTTATGTCCTTCTTCTTCAGACATTTTAAGTGGGGGGGGGGACGCTCCTATCAAACCATCCATTTTATAGGACAAATGTTTCTTCAAGTTTTTTGATAAAATTATCTCAAGATTCAACTAAAAAAAAGATAACTGAATAAAATTTGAACGATCACCAAAAGGAAATATTTAAGAGCTGCGCGCTGTCTTAGTTACCACTATCGAGAGTTTTCGTAGAGAAAAAAGTTGGGCGTCTCGTTAAGACGAAACTACTCACAAAAATCACTTTTAAAAAGGAACATTGGATCCTGGTCTAAAATATCTTGCCATGGATTCAGTAATCTGTAATGAGACGAAAAATTATACATAGCATAGTGGGTTGGAGGGGCAGAACTACCTAAACAAGAACTAATTTCTCCAAAATTCAAAGATTGTGTATGCATTACCGATGCAGTTTGTTTGACCTTACTTCCTTAGACGCCTTATTTAATTTTATACGCTACCATGATTATATGAACCCAAAATAAAGAAGACTAAACCAATTTATTTTCTTGTCAAAATTCTCTTTGGCGCCGCGTTATGCAATTCGATATATCTGTCAGCTCATGTACCAAAGAGTTGCCTTGAAAGGCTCCAGGACCGGATTCTTTCAACAATCTTTTCGGGACGTTGCACTAGGGAATATTCTGTGACAAAAATACGACTTTGATTTTAGTATTTATTCCAGAATGTTCCTGCATTTGCATAATAAGGTATCGATTTTGCTTCAATGCGATTTACAACGTTGCATATGTTGATCTACAGTAAATTTTGCTTTGCCAAGAAAATAGCTATCTGGTATTTTATATTGAAGATATTCATGTAATAAGGTGTAGTCATGTGGAATTGGGGATTATTAGGTGTACAGGGGATATAAGAAATAACTAATCTCTTTATATGTAATAGTCAGTATATCTATTACACAATTTTAGCATGATAAGACAAGTCTCGGTGTTATGGTCTACCCCTATTGCTTCATAAATTTTCTGCGAAGTTACACTAGTAAATTTCAGTACTAAATATTTTAGTTTCTTGCACTAAAATCTATAGATCTACAGCATTGCGATGCACTTCGGCACATACCGTGGGAAATCTAGTGTAAAATGACAAAAACATTGGTTTCTGCTGTGCGATAATAAAAAATTACAAGAGCACGTAAAAATTTACGATTTTCTAAAGTTGAGTTAAGTTCGCAATTACGAGCGAAATCCATTTTCTGGTTTTATGACCGGTTGCCTTATGCCCATGTTACTCATCAAATATTTATATGAGAATCTCTACTGCAGATCAAATAAATAAAATACAGGTGCACTAAATCTTTGATTGGATAGAGTCTTGGAAGCTTCAGTCACTTAAAAATATAATCATGTGAAAAATATTTTTCTATATAATTTTTGTATAAAAAGAAAAGGAACTTTAATAGTGCAAACCTTAACCTCAAAAATTTTACATTTCGCATTATGCAAATGACAAGCTCTAAATATTTTATGTATTTTTGTTGTTGTAATGGATTCATAATTTTTGATGTGAAATTTGTAAATGGTAATTAAGGATTTCTTTTTTTTTATTATTGCAGTTTCAAGCCTCTAATAATAATGAAATTTGCTAGGAATATTAATTGGAACAAACGCCAAGATTGTTCATTATTTTTGCATCGGTAGATTAACTTGAGCTTGTAATGTCAAACTTTTTTTGTTAGAACAATTATATCAAGCCACTCATTTTTATCAAGGACTTTAAATTTGAAGTGCGAAAAGCTAGTTTAACATAAGGAGAAAAATAATTGCGATTATGCCAATTTCAGGATCATAATAATTATTAATTATATTAATAATAAGTATTATTAATTAAATTAATAATAATTATGATTTACGCTTTCATCTAGATTAAATATTTAAAATTTGAGAAGAACTTTAGTTCGTAGTGCCATAGTATTTTAATCAAATTTATAACAACAGATGAAAAATTAGGTTTAACATGTCGTAGCTTTTTTCCAAATGACTAAAAATATTAATTGTAAAAACTTATATAAGAGCGACAGCCAAATAGAATATATTCAATATTTCAGTTATTGTGTATATTTATAAAAAAACTTCAAACACTTTAATTTTGGATAAAGAAATAACATTTTGCAACGAAAAATTTTTATCCATATATTGAACCTCTTTCCAGTGACAATTATAATCCCCATATTTTTTAATGGAAAGTAGGGGCTTATGACACATCATTTGAAAGGTCCTTTTATTCTCTATTCAAAAATATTGTTTCTTTCAAATTTGTTAAAAGAGTTAACGTTAAAGAAAATAAAATCATCTGATTGACGAAATTCTCTACAACACACTAAAAACTAAAAATTATTTTTTAAATGTTTATTAAAGTAATATCTGGTTTTTAAAAAATACTAAGAAAAAAATAGTGATCGGTTTTATTTAGACTATTATTATACAGGGTGTACTAACGAAAATTTAACCCTAGAAAGAAAAGAGTTTTTCAAAATTCAATTATAGTAACATTATAATTTTGAATCAAAATAATAATAATAATAATATTGTTAATGTCAAAACACTATTCTATCAAAACAATTTATATTTTTAGGTATTGTTTGCATATACAGAAGAAAAATAATATGTGTAAGATTTTTGCATATTGAATTTCTGCAATTATTTTAGGTATTTTTATTTTTCTCCCTGCTATATTGTCCTCATACAAAACTTCTTAACAGAAATTAACGGGTTGAGGACAGGCTGTGAAATGATAACCATTTAAATTAATATCGATGTTTCGCCCATATATATGGACATCATTAGTGCTGGAATAGTAGCATGTAAAAATCGAGAATTTCTGACAGTAAAACATACATAAATAACATACATAAAAATAGCATATAAAACAAATAGGTAAGTTTCAGCGATGTACATAATCAATTTATTTAATAAATAAACGATTTCCAGTTTAACTCTGTTAATTTATGTTGAAAATTCTGATTTGTAACTAAATACTTTTTGCGGTTTTATTTATTGTTATGCATATTTTATTGTTAAAAATATTTGTACGTTACTATTTCAGTTCTGATAATGTCCAAACATGTGAAACGTCGGCATTAATTTAATTGGTTATCATTTCAAAGCCTGTCCCCCAAATCGATAACTCCCGTAATATAAATGCACATATACAGGGTGTCCCAATACTGTGTGAAAATCCAACAGTTCCTTTATTAGATTGGAAACAAAAAAGTTTGCAATGCAAAATTTTCGGGGGTAGTAAGCTTTACAACCTAAAATTATTTTCACTTATACAGAGTGTTCCGTAGCTGCAAGCAAACCTAAACATATATTTTTTTAAATAAAAAGATACATTTTTTATTATCTATTTGAAATTTGCTTACTTTTTATGTCCTGGAATACAGGACTTATCAGATTCATTTCAAAAGTTACGACCACTTTCATATCAAAATTGTTGTATATTGGCCAGTCTGTATCTAAATAGCCACAATTATTTTTTCACTTTTTGTATAGTTAGTAGTTTGGGTATACCCTCTACTTTAATTTATTTGATAATTTTTTGATAGAACCATTAAATTTCATATGGGGTAAGTCTAGTATACATTTGACAAATTGTATTAGTGCAAATAATTTTAAGTTGTAAAGCTTGATATAGTGATGATTTGTATACGAAAGAATTTTATGGGTGGAATTCGTGGAGGCGGATAAAAAAAAGAGAGCTAAGTTAAGTTATTTTATTTAATGCTGACGTTTCGGTGATTACTGTCACCTTCTTCAGAGGTAGAAATACAAGAACTTAGTCCTTGTATTGCATTAGTTGTGTCTCTATCGACCTGTTAGTTGTTAGCTCTTTCCAAAATCTGCAAAAATATACAGGGTGTCCCATTTAAATTAAAAAAGTTGAGGGTATTTCCGGTTAAACCGGAAGTGTATCATTAACAAAAAACATGTACATCAGCTGCATTTTGCCCCATTGTACTTACTTGCAAAATTTCATAAATATCGTCCGTTTTGTTTTAAAGATTGGTTCCATACTTTATACCAACCCTATATAATTTTTATATGGCAGCAAAAAGGTTGATTCTGATACATATTTAACAATTTTAGTTGTTTAATATTATGTGAAATCCCAAAATTCCTATAAATTCTTTCTACTGCTTTCTCCATATATAATTTCATTTTCTGTACAATGTTCCTACTTTCCAGATTTTTCTTATGATTTCCTAACACTTTTTTAAAATCTCCAATCAAAATTAAATCCTTAACTTAGGGTCGATTGGATTTCCTGTTGCTCTCAGAAATCCTTTAATTATTTTATTCCTTTGCGATACTGAGTCCAGGTTCGTTCCAAATAAATTTTCTCGAAACAGATAAGTATACTATTTTGTATTAGTTGTTTTTTATATTTTGTTTCTATTCTTACAATTTATTGATCAATACTATCTTTTATGTTTATTTTATTATGTGTTTAAAAATGCCTTTAAAAGTAAGCCTTTAAATAAATGTAGACTATTGAACACACTCAAAAATATTATATTTTCGCCATAAAGCCATGATTTAATAAGAGACAAGACTGTGGATTAAATATACCTAACTTAATTGATGTATTTCCAATGGAATTTATATATTCCATAAAGACTTTTAAGGTAAAATGAAGATAAATTCATTAATGAGTCTCATTATTTTTCCATTTCTTAGTCGGTTTTCCAAACAAATTTTTCTCAAATTAATCTTCCCCCTTGAAACACTTCTGAGCTGGTTCTCGATTTTGCGATAATCGATATCAGGTAATGGAAGAGAGATCTTAATTTCATCGAAAACTCTTTATTAAAAGGCGATCAATTGGACATTAACAATGCAAAAAGTTTAATGAATTAAATCAGGAAAAGCACTCTTTCATATCGGCGCCGGGGTTAATAACATTAATTCTTACTTACTTATTTGCAAATTGAGAAAAACAATTCGACCCATTTTATTCGTATTTGTATTAAAAACTTTTTTTGTACAAAATACTGTCACTGTATCTTTAATAATGAAAAATAATTTAGATACGGATTAAATACTATTTTTATTCCATATCTGGATTAATTGAAATTAATGCTTTGCGTATTTCCTCATTTTAATAATTACCAAAAATGCTTTTCTTCCATTGTATTTCCATTGCGAATCGCGAACAATAACTGTTTGGGGCACAAAGCCCCGCACATACATCAATTTCCGACATTATAACTAAATTAAGTGCCTTTGATGTAGGTGAATGGCTGTCGTACCGTAGAAACGTAGAAATTACTGTGCAAATGTTGCCATTACGTCCTCGGTCTCGTTATATTATCGTCTTCGCGTATTCACCACAGACATATTAAGACGTTTCGAACAAGAAATCTTCCAACGCCGTAATAATCTGCATAACGATAAATAGAATTATGATTGGGTAATGCAAGGCGTCAGGTTACGCTGTTACCTTTAATTAAAATATAAGAAACTCTAATTGACCTATTTGAGAAAACCTAAAAAATTAACATAAAATTCAAATATTAATTTTTGGTATACATCAAACCTTTCAGCTCCGGAGCTAGTTTGTTTATTAGTTAATGTTTCTTATTTTTGGATTTACTTTCCAGTTTCTTAGATTCTCTCAGTTTTTCTCAAAATTAATGTATTTTGGTTCTCCAGATATCTGTTGATGAGCAAAATAGTGAACCTCTTATTGGCCATAAAAAATCTGGGATAGAGCAACCCATTCAAAATAAAATACACCGTTAAGGTTTGTTTATTCAGAATTAATCTTAACACAATCGGAGATAAACAAGATTGAATAAAATTAAAATTTAATTCAAGTTAATAGTAGTCAAAAATCTAGCGTAAGTAGATTTTTTGTTTAAGGTACATATTTCTTGTTCTGAATTTCTTGGTCGGTCTGAATAAGGAACAAAACAAATACATGTTTAATATATAGATTTGAAAAAAGAATTCAACAAACTACAATTGCGTAGTAAAAATAACGTAACATTGTCTTTCATCAGGAAGTTAAGTAAAGATAAAATGAAAAAAATGGAAAATAAGTGTGGGAAAGGAAATGTCAATAAAACCAATAACATTTAAAGTAACTTTCCTAGAACAAACATGCAATAACTGAAAGTTGTGCCCCAAAAGTATAGTGAATGCTAAAAGTCATCTGGCCAATAGGTATTTTGAACTCTCGAGACTGATAACATATCTCGTAAATAATTACATTTCATTTCAGTGAATTTTGGAAATCCTGTGCTTCATTCTTTATTTTGATTGCTAAGAAAATAACCAGTCAGGAACCTGAAACAATCTGCCTTATCATTCAAAAATTCAAAAATTAATTTTGCTCACACAGTAGAAAAGAAGACAGTGAGGTACTCGTATAAAACAAAAACCAAAGTAAAAACTACAAAAATGAGGTTTAAGGTTTCTAAGACAAACAAACAATACTAAGAGAGACTAAACAACGAAAACATCAGACACCCATTAAAATATATCTAAAAAGTGAAGAAACAGAAAGACCAAGAAAAATTTAGGAAAATTTAGATCATGTGTATTTCAGTAACTTCATCACATAATCTGCCCTTTGTATGGAGAATTTCGATTTGTAGAATGTACACATATTAACTTTACTATTAAACATTATGTTTGGCTTTATACGAGGGCAGCTGTTTTAATTCGGGATAGATGCAAACAAAATTATTTAGAATTCAAAAAATACCTTTATTGCTTTTCAAAATATTCCCCTTGCCAATTTATGCACTTTTTCATACGAACAAACCAGTTGTTATAACATTTTTTCTAACCTGAAGATAGTGTTTTTAACGCTTTAATTACATCTTCTGAGCTTAAAGAAAGTTGACCATGCAATTAATTTCTGATTTTTTGAAATATATTAGAATCGTTTATACTTAGAGCAGGGCTGTATGGACGACCGGTCAATAGTTTCACCTTTTATGTAGTTAATTAAACAATTGTTGGTTGCGCTGTGTGAATGCTTACATTTTGATTTTCCTCATTTTAGAGAAAACTTCTGGTAAACAAATAGTTATTTACCACTCAGCATTTTGCGATTTTCTAAAGGGGTAGTAACGACATGCTTAATTTAAAAAAAAAACAAACAATAATATGGTTCGAGTAACTTTTGAAACACCTAAACAGTGGCTTCTTGTATAAAAAATAACCGATAATTTCAAAATGCGTACGCCTTTGAAATTCACATAATTCTCTAATAACTAGAAGTTCTCTCCTTAACCCCGATTGGTCGGTTATTATACGTCTTCGGCGAAAATATCTTTCGAGCAACTAATATCTGCAATCCATAAATTTTTACAAAGTATTTCCCGAGTAATACGCGATCATATATTAGAGGGCACCGCTGTCACCTTAATTTCCTGCCAGCTTTTACATTAATACTTCTTATATAAGGAGCCGTGGATCGTGCCTTGATCGGTTATATAGGTGGAACACTTTTTTAATTAAGAAATATTGAACAATCTGTAAAAGTTTGGGAAGTTTTGAGAACATGAATCTTAAGGTACTAAATGAGAAGTAAATAATAAAAGAAATAAATTAACGTATAAAAATTAATGGTTTTTCCTGACAAGTACTTCACTGATCAAATTGTTGGGTATAACGTACCCTTGCCCTCCCCTGAAGAACCGATTAACATAGGACCTTGCCAGGGTGCTTTTTTGCTGAGAGGACTTACAAAAGTGGAATATTAATTAATTAGTTAGTGTTTTAAAGATCAAATTTTAATATACAAAACTCAAACCGTTGCATGCCATCAACGACCAATTTATTTTTAGTAAGAGTGCAATAGTCAAAATAGCAAGTAGAATTGGGAAATTACATGTATAAAATACAATTTTATTATTTTCAAGAGAGTATACTTGAAATCATTACTTACAATGTTTTATACACGGACAGAATATTTTTGATCACTAGAGAGGAAAATGGTTTTCTCTCATAATGCGAAATCTAAGAGACAATTGGTGTTTCTGAATAACCTGTCAAAAAATACTGCTAAGCAAGGGTTTATATTCCAAAAAGCCCTTTTAAGTATTCGCGGAATAATTTATTTTGAAGTATTGGTACCAGGACAAACTGTAGATCTTTGACATGAATAACTGGACCGAGTTAATCAATTATTAATTGAAAAATGTTCAGCAATTATCAACAAAAATGGCACTATTAGATTTCCATATATTTCAATACTTGATTGAGAAAAAAATGACAAATCTCGATGATGTCAAAAATGCTATTTTTGGCTACTTTGCTCAAAAAGAAAGGGATTGTTGACAACGAGTGTTACTCATAAGTGATTATTAATAAAAACCTCTTAAAAATGTATTTGTTTCAATATAGTATACAAAAACGACACTATTTTGTGCTTCCATTTCCTAATAAATATACCTACAAAGAGCTAACACAGAAAGATAATTTTACGCATCTCATGTTAAACTGAACTAGTCTATCAATGTTATTAACCAATCTCCCTGTAAATTCGAATAGGACATGCCGGGAATCCAATTCAGCAGCTAGTTCCAGCGGTCACATTAATATTTCTTGCGGCCGTGGGTGGAACTTGTCCCAAGCCGTATATAAATGATCGTTTCCCGGTAATCGTATTTATTCGGGACTATCGATTTTGAATTAGCAGTTACACACTAGCTTCTCTCGGATTTCCTGATGAAGGACGAGGGGCGGGCGAAACGCGGGCGCTGTACATCGCGCGTCTCTCGTGTTGTCGAGGCCGTCCTTAATTGAGCCCTTTTAATCGAATACTTAATTTCAATTAAGATTCAATTTGCGAGACCGCAAAGTGTCCTGATAGGTGATGAGAGACCAAGGAGGGCACTGTGGTCCCGGCTTCCAAATAGTAAATTCGTGAATAGATATATGTTATTTTTCTCTTTCAATAAATGTTAAAAATAAACAAATAAAAATATTAGAAATATAAACTAGACATAATTTGGTTTCTGTTCATATACCGGTTGCAACTTCTGGTGTGCCCTTTACAAGTGAAACGGATTCTAGACTCGGTATATATTTATATATATAGTCTATAATCCTTATTTCTAAGTTGTAACCGGTACATGAGAAAAGGAAAAAAGGAGAAAAATAAATTGAAACATTTGGAAAATGGGAACAGAGAATACAAGAAATTTAGCAGGAAAAGAAGTATTGTAAAATGCATATATTTTAGGCATAACAGAAACAAAAAAAATACAGAGGAAAAATAATAATAAGAGATCATATTATAATATACAGTGAAGTTAAAGAAGAGAAAGGAGCAAAAGAAGGAGTTGCGTACTTTATAAAGAAGAATATGTGTATGGAAATAGACTGGAATATCTGAAATAATATTAAAAACTTTAACTAGCAATATTGGAATACATACTCACAACAATCACAGCAGCATATGAATATAACAAAGGCGAAAATAGCCAAAAAAAATAACGAATTTTGGAAACAACTAATAGAAGAAAGTAAAGTGAAAATGATAATGTTGCGTGATTAAAAGGAAAGAATAGAAAGAAAAGACGATGAATCTGGACAAAAAATAGGCAGGTATGGAGAAACAACAAGGGTTAACGATTATTTTTCATATTGAATATTTAACAATTACAGACAAAATACACTCAGATCATTATTTGGTTATATCTAAATTAAGATCAAATGATTAACATAAAACAACATATAAGTAAGGAGTCCTTGGAACAACTATCGAAAACCTTCAAAGAAAATATATTAGAAACAACAAAAAAAGTATTTGGATGTACTAAACCAAACAAATAGAAAAAGCAAACGAAAAGGTTAATTGAAAAAGTAAAACTAGAAGTGAAAATTAAAAATCAAAAATGGAAACAATACTTAAACAATAGATGATAAATACAACGAACAAAGAATAAAAGTTAAAGAACTGATAAAATGAAAAAAACAAAAATATTTAGAAGAATTTAGCGAAAATATGGTACAAGATATTAAAGTAAAATGGAAAGTTATTCTATCGAGTACTAAAAACACTAAGAAAAATAAAATAAATAAAAACATCTACCCAAAATCTAAAGATGATAAAATAATAGAATAAGAGCAAGCAATAATGACACTTTGAAAATAGTATTTTGATGAAACACTGAATATAGAACAAATAACTAAAATGGAGAAGATGTGAAGATAATAAAAAGGAAACTGAGTTCCTAGACAACAATGAAGAAATAAAAGTGGAAGAAGTGATAAAAGCCATAAACATGTTAAAAGTATCAGTACACGACGGAATATCAACGAAGATATTAAACCATCTAGATCAAATTGGGTACAGAAGTTATAACAAAAGAGGAAAGAAGGATACAAACGGAACGGGAAATAGGAGCTATCTTACTATTTCCCGAAAAAAGGGGATAACTGAAATTGTGAAACCTACTGAGTAAGGCACTCAAAGTAAGGAGATTTTATATAACTAAGTATGAAAAGAAGATATCAAAAATTAGAATAAATAAAAATAGTACACTTAGTTTATTGCTGCTATCCTACTTAACAGAAATAATAGTTTTAAATAAATCTTTGTAGGTTATTAACGACTGGCGTAGAGCGAAGATTTATGCCGAAAACGATCTCTCTATTTATTTTATTTGTTTATGTTTGATATTTGAGGTTGTGTATTTACAATTATTTATTTGTTGAATATATGCGATTTTTGACTCTTTTAAGACGTTAGTTTATTTATAAGTAAGTTTTGTATAAAATAAATAAAATTATAAACTTACTGGACAAAAAAAACTAAATAGTATTTCGGATCAACTCAGATTGATCCGATTAAAAAGGACAAGATTGAATAACTTTTTTTTTAACAACTTAAAAGATAAAAAAACGATAGTTAATATGTACTTTGTAGCCTTGAAAAAGACTAAAATCATTATATAAATATAATGTAGCATAAATGTTAACCTTATTTTAGACTGTCATAGCTGAGATTTGGATGTAAGTAATAAATATTTAATGCTGCTCTGGTACGTTCTCTACATTTCAAATATTTAATGGTCTCTATATCATACCTACCTAGAAATAGGATTATTTAACTAAAGTAAACGGAATGATAATGTTTAAATACTTTTGTTTTACATTAAATTTTTTTGTCAATCTTTACGAAAAACTAAAATAAACTTGAGATATGTCTTTTCTTGTTTATTTGAAATAATAATTTACGAAATGACCCAAAAATGGTATTTTGGGAATAATGGAACTTGTGTTATCTACATTTCATATTCTCTCAATCTAACTAAATGTCCCTAAAGTCTACCTTAAATTATCTTTATGTAATGCGTACGCAACAAATATGTTTTGTTGTATTAATTTTTTTTCCGCCAAATTAAAAATTAACAAGTTTTTTAATCTTGATGATTACTGACTAATATTGGGATGGACTTTTTTCACTGGTCTACTTTGTATAACTATTCAATAATTTAACAATTTCTATATTATAAATTTTATAATTAAATTTTCCAATCAAGTTTTTTGTGATAGATATTGATTTGATATTGAAAAATTATGGAAGCTAACAAATAGCAAAAAAAATATTTTTATATACATTGATGAAATGAATCATTGTTACTCTGTTTATAAATGGTTTTTAAAAATATTAGTATTGACCGATTTTATTTGAATTATTAATAAATATATGTTATTACTTCTATTTACTAATAATATTTTCCTTTCTTTTTCATATTTATTCAATGGATTAGGTGAGTACTTTACATATTATTTTAAATAATGCAACATTCAATTCCAAAAGTGACATTATTAATACATTTTATCATTTATAAGCAATATTTGACTACATAACGTGTTTTTACAAATTTAATGTTGCTAGAAAAGGAGTAAACATATTCATCCATTGTTACTCACAATGTAAAGAGAAGTTTAGTCTTCCAGAAAAACTTGTATAATTATATTTTCACACATCAGTAGTTAAAGAACATATTCGTTTTGATAGTTAGTTTTGTTAGAGTTTTTTATAGTTGAATTCTTCTTATATAGTATTGTATATTGTGCAACGAGTGGCGAAAGTACTACTTTTTTCACGAGTGTAACAAGTACCGTAGTCACAATAGGGAAAAAACGGTTTTCCCTACGTGTTGCATATTATTTTTCAACAAAAGATATAAATTTGGACTTCTTCCTCCATTCCAAAAACTTTTCATAAGCTATTTCATATTTTTTCTGGGAAATTTCCGGTAATAAGACTAGAGTGACGGTAACTACTTTCTCCACAATTTCTGATGCAGTACTCAAAATTATTATCTATTTTTATTTTAAGATTTTTTCAGAAATTACTTAAAGTAGTTTAACCGTTTATAACAGAAGCCCAAAGTCAACTTTGTAAGTCTTAAACTTTGGGCAATTTGTTATATTTAATATACATCAAACAATATATTGTCAATGGATGTTTAATTTCTGGTATTTCTGTTTGGGCAGTGCACTATATTTAATTATATTTGTATCACTTATTCTAATAATAGGATTACGTACGTGGTCTAAATGTAAATTATAACTGGAATTAAGCCTATAAATCTATAAATAAAGCAATCCATTTTCTATTATTATTCAAAGTAACTGGCACAAAATTAATCAAATTATAGTCTTATATGGAGAATATATGCTACAACAAATACCACTGATTACTAACAGTTGTATACTACCATTCATCCTATCTATTAAATTTTTGATTAGTAGAAATAAGCTACAGTACATAATTATTAGTATGTATTACGATTATTATATTTTATGTATCCAAGCTTTATTTAGATAAAATTCATTTAAAAGTCCTTTACCATCCATTTCGAAACAATAAGTGACGTAAAAACACATAAAGGCATGTCACTGTTCTGAATACACGAGTTTCATTTCATAGATTGAGTTTGGTTTGAGTTTGATTTGAAAACAAACTGAAATTCAAATTAAACTTATTAATTAATTTTCCAAATTTTAATTTTATTTTATTTATAAAACCTAATTTTTATTGATATTTGAAGAACTAAACTAGTTTAAAAAATACAAATTTCAGTTTTAAGTATACTAGTTTATCATAAGTGCAAATAGTAAAATTTTTACTATTTTTGCGTCACTTCTCCAATTTTTATTACACTAAAAAAATTTAGATTTATTTTTGTAAAACTTATTTGTGTTTTATTTGGGTAATCTAATCACCAACAAGCTTTGTTTATATAACCAAATTTTTAATCTTTATGAAATTACTAACTTTACTAAATTGGAATTAATCCAAAATTTTGAAAAACCCTTTTAAACATCCATTTAACGCCATAGACAATTGTTTGAGTCTTGAAATAACTTGAATACCAAATCAAACTACTCTACTTAACGCGCGTCTCAATAATTAAGTTAGTTTCTTCATAATCACTTCCTGATGATGCATAACATAGTTAACGAAGGCGTATCGAGTACAGCATTTTGATTTAGTGATTCAGTGGTTCAAGAATCAAGCAATTATGACAAACTAAAGGTTCAAGTGACCAATATACCAAAGGAAATTTTTAATTGTCTGCGCTGCCAATTTCATTTATTTTAAACCCTGACTGTGATATATCAATAAAATCATTATAGTGAGTAGACCTCAAAAATTTAAGAAAATATAGGGCGTTCAATTTAATACGTAATTGCGTAATACAAAATATTTTTAACCTATAATTTGTTCGGTTCCAAAATTTGCAGTAAAAATTTAAGAAACAGTTCTGTTACGCATAAAACACCCTGTACTTACACTAATTACACTGTGAGTTAGTAGATATCCAAGCATAAAAATACCTGATGTTTTTAAGACTAATTAAAAAGTTATATAAGCTTCATCTTTACTATTTTTTACATTCAAAATGTTAAGGTACACTGCGAGATTTTTTTGGAGTTATGAAAATATGTTTTTTTTAATGGCACTAGGAGTTTATCCATTTTAGCTAGATACTCTGTTTATAATAATTTTTAATACTTCACACATTTTTCACAATCATACTACACGCATGCCCACGCCGGGGACCGAATGTTGAAAATATGTTAAAGATAGCCCTTAAAAAAATATTTAACAATACTACAAGGTTGGTCATACTGTTGATATTATATTTTCAAATTAATTAAATTGTTGAGTAGTTTTAAACTGCAGTTATTCTGACGTTCGTGCTACTATGTATTTCTGTTTTTTTACTGAATTTTTTTACTGCTTTTTACAGACTTCGTAGTAACTGAGTGCAATGTACACTGCTCAAAATTGTTTAAAGAACAAAACAGTTATTACAACTCGATAGTTTGGGGTGAACCATAAAGTTATTTATGTTGATCATAAGACAGCAGTTTACAATAGAACGTCAATATTTAACTCGAAACGATGCGTTACGTGTTGTAGGGATGATTTAGGGAGATCATTCACAATTTCAAGTAGCGGTCGAATTTGGATTATCAGGAAGTGTAATGTGCCGATTACAGGAAATATTGTGGGATACTGACAATGTGGCTGAAAAACACGAAATTCGTAGAAGACCAACATTAATAGCCCAAGACCGATTTAATTATTCTTCAAGCCAACCGTTGATAAAAGTATGCGAGCTTTCTGCTTATCTCCATTATATACATGACGTTTCTGGCCAAAACATCAGAAATCTTATAGATGAAGCTTATGGTCTTCATTCTTGTCAACCAACTAGAGTGCCAGTATTTCGGCATGGCAATTGCGAAGCTCGTCTGGCATGGTTTAACGAGCGTGGTTAATATGGTGAAGCACAATAGTCCAATGTTCTATTTACCAATGAATGTTGTCTGGATTTCGATCTGCTACTTAAACAAACGATAGTCTGGCTTGCAAGTAAAGACACTTTCTGGAACTCCACAATTACCATGGAGGTACTGCAGTGGTATGAGGTGGCATCTTTTTGCATCCCAAGCCGAATCTCATTTCTCTGGAAAAAGCCAAACCAACAGTTCTTGTACCTGTTATACAACCACATTCATACGCTGCAAAACCAAATTTAATTTATATGAAGGACAATGTTCGTTGCATGTCAGGTACAAAATTGGTTAGAAGTATCTTCAATCTCCCGACCTCAACCCCTTTGAGCATGTTTGGGACATACTTCAAAGGCACCTTAATCCAATAATGGCAAATATGTTATGCACATTTGAAATTGTTTTGTGTGAACAGTGAAAAAAAAATTGAACACTAATTAATGCCCAAGGAGGTAATAGATCGTAGTAATTATAATTAGGAATACACTTTTACTGTAAATAAAATATATAGATTTTTGCACTCCCATTTTATTTTTTATTATTAAATAAAAATAGTAAATGTATATAATTTCATTTTTAGCCAGTTGTATGTTGGACATGCTGGTAGAATAAACTTGTCACTTTAATTTGCAGGTTAAAAAAATAATTACTGGAGTTTCTTAGTTAATTTTGAACAATAGTTATATTGTTGAGAAAAATAATATACTACAATTATAGAATCGAACCACATATCGGTATATTTTGTTGGATGCTTATTTATTTTTACGAAATACTGAAATGAAAATCTTGACCTTTCGAACGCACAAGTGTATTTCGAAAAAATAGTAATTTAAATTCACACTATGAAGTTGAAGGGAATTGTTATGAGAAAAATGTCTTCTCGACAGGTATTCCCGTCGTTTCCATTAGGAAAATATAATATCTGTAGTAAACAGGTTTAATCGTTCCTGACTGTGTTTACCAGCAAAAACGACCTTTTAACTCAAAATATAAAAATCATTACAACCAAACTCTAACCTATTTGAAATTTAAAAGTTGGAATGTCACGTCAAGCTATGAAAATTAGATAATTGTTTGTATTTATATTCAGAGCAACATGTTAGGGTAGGGTATTTTTCTCTATTTAAATTAGAATTCTAGTTCACGATTTAATCATGGAATTTCATCATTTCAATATCAAACATTTTGCCTACAAAAACCAATAAAGCAGCTTTATAATTATTCCGTTGAATAAAGAATTAAAAAACCTTTTAAAATGAGCTGTCACTCGCCTCCAATGACCATTTAAAAACTTTTACGATATAGCTGACCTACGCAGTAGTTGAGATTTGGAATATTATTTTTGTAATCAAAATGTGCTTCATTACTTCATCAGCAATAAAAATCGACCTATCCGAACATTTCCTCAAATATTTTGTCTTTCGGAAGTTGGTGCGATACTACCACTTTACGTTCGCGCGGTATACAATTTAGAAATTCATTTTTCTCCCTCAGGTTGAAATCTTAAGGAGTAAAAGAATACGAATAATAATATATTTCCGGAATATTTTTTCTGAACGGGTATACCAAAACATCAATCAATCAATGATCAATGATATTCGATTTAGAAAAGCGAAAAACATTATTTATATACATATTGAAGTAACTAGAAATTTTTAGCTTTTATCACCTTAACATACATGTTTATTTTTATTTATTCATTGATTCATGAAATTGGAAAAACCTATAAAAACATGTTTTTTATATACATGTTTATATTTATGTAGAAAGAATGTATTTCTAGAGTGTTTTAGATTCTAAATATGTGGAAAAAAATTAAAAGAATGTATTTTTAAAGTCGAATTATTCCAAGCATGGTATTTGAATGGAAAATGAATAATTATCTAATAAAATAACATTTTTATTCTGATCGTTGCTTTGTTATCACAAATTTCGTTATATAAACAGTAAAGTGACTTTAAAATATTTTATGTTCAACATATTACATCGAGAAAGGCCCTTTTAATTTTTTTACGTTCTTGTAGAATAAGTACTTAATAATATAGTCTTATCTTGATATTTTGAACAGAAGAAACAAATTAGAGACTATTATTATTTTCACTGAAAAACAGCCTTAGATATCGTTAGGGTTTGTCCTAGAATTTGAAACAAGTAAATAGAATTTAATGATCATTAAAGTAACCAATTACGATCATTGGATATTATATTAATAACATGAACTATTAAAGTCAGGGTAATGTGATTTGGTAGTATAAGATGAGAATTGAATATAAGATTTTAAATCAATAAATGTAAATAAGTTACTATAAAGAATTAAATAGAGATGCTAATGAAACCTGTTTTTTTATTAAAACTAATATGCCAATAGATTATTAAAGTTTTAATTTACTCTAAAGAGAATTTGGTGGGTTTTGAATGGTGGTAAATTATACGAAATTAGGATAATACTCGTAATAATAATAATTAATAATAATAATACTAATTAATAATAATAATAATATTAATAGGATGGATTTATTGACATTTATATACAAAGTATACATGTAGTCTTAATAGAATACAATAAAATAGGTAAAATCGCAGTAATAATAATAAAAAAATATAGGACAAAAGGCAAGTACATAAAATGGAACAACAATACATTACAGTAAAATAGGAACCAAAAATATAAATATAAAGGCATTAGATTAGAACATTAAATCTAAAAGTTTAAAAAGTCATCCACCGAATAAAAACAATTTGTTTGCAAAAACTTCTTAGCTAAATTATGGAAGGGTCTACGACCTAGATTTTTTATATTATGATTTTTGTTAAGTATCGTCAGCAAATAAAACACAGTTTGCATTTTCAAATACATTCGGCAAGTCATTTATATAAAGAAGGAATAAGACTGGCCTCAAAACTGGCCGGAACCCTATTTGAGGTCATGAATATTACTGAATTAACTTCATTAAGACTAATAATCTGTGCCCTATCATTTAGATACAACTTAATTATTCTATGTAATTTATGAGTTTGTCTTTAATAATCATTTCAAGGGTTTTTGATACAATAGGATTATTGCAATCGGCCTATAGTTATCTAATAATAATAATAATAATAATCTGTTCCGGAAACCACCAATTTTTTATTATTTCTCTTCCTTCATTTTATATTAAGTTCTGCTTATTTTATTTTTCACTCGCTATTCTTAAGGCGTTAGTAGTGGTTTTTTATTGGTTTTATGTTGTTACATGATCAATAGATCAATCGCTTTTAATTTTTCTGATTTTAAAAGTATTTTCTTTTGGTTACTAGTTAATTTTCATATAAATATTTTAAGAATACCGTAGCTTTTTCCATAAAGCTTTTAGCATGTTTTAGCTGTTCTATAATTTCATTTATTTCTTGTACTAATTCCTGTATTTCTTTTATCTGGTTTTTCTAAATCCTATGGTTTATAGAGTGATTTTGCATGTTCATATTTAAATTATTTTTCGTGACTTGGCTATACGAGATACCTTGTCTAATGGTATTACTGTCAAATGTCCTTTGCTCTTTCATTTCTCTTTTTAAAAATAGGAGATGTGTTTAAACTTCTCTCTTTAATGTGAGTAATTAAATTATCTATAAACTACATCGTTTTCAAATGGTATAAGGACAAATCAAAATTGTATGACTATTAGTAGACTTTCGCTATAATTTTTTAGACCAGAAAAATGTTAAATTATTTTACGTTATGGGACGAATTAGTTTGAACAATGCCCAATAGAGGCATTGTTAATGTGTACATAACTTATTTTGCGTTTCCCTGCAAAAATGTTAAATTTTAAATATGTTGGAACTAGGGTTAACTTGTTAATTCTCATTTTAGAGTATAAAGTTTTGTTGGACTATAAATAGTTTTTATGTCAAATCATACTATGCCAATTTTAAATTTATATTTTATCTAATGACCAAAATTATCTTGTTTTTAAATTGACCTTTAATTAATGTTAAAAAAATTAACTTTTTTCTAGTTTTTAAATAATTATTAGTCTTTTTAATCAAAACTCAGATACTCGTACATCCCTTAGTTACTTATAAAAAAATGTTTTCATTAATTTTTAATGAATTTTAAATGACCATTTTTCAGTTATTTTGTCATTATTATTAGAGGCGTTCAAGAAAGCTTAATTACTTGTCACAAATGTAAATTAGGAAAAAGTCGTAGACAAAATAAGAATAAATAACTAAGGTCTCCTAATTTATAGTTTTTTTTTTGATTATCCAACTATGATTACGTCTTAAAAACTTATTATCGTAGTAACTCAATTTCAAAATAGTGTTTATAATAGAAATAAATAGCTGTATAAACACTTTTTTAAATTTGCGTCAATATTCATTTATAAGCATAGTGTAAAATGATTTCGTAGGGGAGACTGATTTAATTAAAGAATGTCTTTCAAAATTATATGAACTGCGATTATTAACCAAGAGGCATTAGCACCTCCCTGACGCATCAAATCTGGATGGGTTTCCCTCCCAAAATTCGGCCTTAAACTAAACGAAACCAAACACGAGAAACGCTGTTCAGTGCAAATAAATCTGCACCAAAGTCAAGTGCAGTAAAACTACTCGGTATAATATTTAGATAATGCTTTGACATGATCTTGCCAAATCGACAATCTGTATACGATGCTTTCTAGGCAAATATTTGCACTCAAGCAATTACGCTCTTGCAGCGATAATATGCTGATGAGAACAATATATTACTGTATAATACAGAAACTTGACATATGGAAAGATGTTTTGAGGTAACGCGAGTGGAATCGAGATGGTTTTTACTTTACAAAAGCAATTTAAATCCTTGGAGCTTTACACTTACGAGAAAAAATATATAATTATGTAAGATTTTAATCTAAACAACATTTTCAAAATCTTATGCATGACCAACATTTTTTATAGTAAAAGTTTTACATAAAACAATATTGTATATAACAAAATTAAAAAAAGTTTACTTTAATCTAGTATCACAAATATTATTTATTACATAATTACTTAAGATACATATTTGTTATGTTTCACACTCGAAAGTTAATGTAAATCTTAAGTATTATCTTAAAAAAATATTTAAGAATTTTAAAAGCTTGACTTTATATTTCTATTTATAACAAATTCAATTAAACCCAAAAGGTAAAAAAATATCAATTGTGATAATCAAAGACTGTTCAAGTTAAAAGAAAACGCACTGTAGATAATAAAAAAAAATGAAAACGGAAAATGAATTATAAACATATTTTATAAAATAAACACTATTATCGACGCTTGTTGCGATACAAATCATATAACTGCAAGAGTAGCCACTATTGTAAGTTTCAAAGAAAAATTTAGGTAGGGTTTCGAACAATTGTTAACGCGTGTTGATGGACCCATGATGTATGGAAAATTTTTGTGCAAATTTACAGGAAAACCAGGCTGATGTTCAAAACTTATTAGCAAAAGCTAAGATAGAACGGCGGTCTTTTTTCTAGAGATTATAGGAAGAAGAAGTTTTTCCAGAAGCTTGAGATGGTCCTTCTGGGGAAGTCATGGAGTCGGGACTAAAAATTCAACACGAGTGTAGATAGATTCCGGGAAAAGTCAACCACGAGAATTTTGGCTGTAAGACAGGGACGACCCCGGAAATTTAGTAATTTTTCTGTTATATTTGGTATATATTAACTTTTTATGCGGTAATTTACTATGGGATGTGTTAAATTTAAAATAGAGTTTTTACGATACTTTTTTTTGGTCAATAGTAATTTTTTTGGGGAAGGTTCTTCCATTCACGGACATAAAAGGTTGTAGCGTTTTTCTTTCGAATAGCACCATATCCAGGGAGCGGACCAGTTTGTAGATTTTTCCAACCCCGTGGGGTTTCGTGGGAGTAAGTAAGTCTATTTTCTTATATACTACGATAAATTTTCATTTGTTTGTAAATTTTGTATCCGATATGAACAACACATAAATTATTTAGATATTATCAATTCTGGTTATACCGTCATAAGTATAAGTATTAAAAGAATGATGTTATGGAAACCTTAGTGAATGGAATATCACGTTAAGTTGAGATAAGTGTAATATTCAGAAATATGAAAAACAAAGACAACAAACATGGAAAATATCGGAAGTCAATGCTACTACACGGGAACTACCCTGGAATGATCCTAGAACGTAGCCGCGAGGTTCCATGAAGTTGTAGGGACTGCAGCCGGAACGTAGCAAATACGACTTGGCTACGTGACATTTGTTCCCCACTTTGGTACCAGGAACGGATTTAATCCGTTCCTATGACTTTGCGGCAACTAAGGCAAATCACTATGTAGTGACATATTTAGTCGTTACCACGTAGCAAGTACTAAATGTGTTGCTTGGGAGTAGTAATTAAATGCGAACCTCCATATCTGTCATTGTTTTAATCCTCCAATATCTAGTAACCGAAGTGTTTCATTATTTTTTGTGCACCTGTCACATGTGACCCCGAGCTGCTGGAAAATAAAATAAAATTCATAATGTGTCGCCCTTTTTACCGATAAACCTCTGTCGTAGCATTTTTCTCGGCATTTCTCCGGAGACTGGAAGACTTCATAGGTCGGGAGGAAATAAAGAGAAACATAAATTCAACGAGAGAAAAGATTTCCCCGGCACGTACGATAATTTGGCAACATGTCGGCTGCAGCCTCACGGCCTCCTTTGGCCTCGCAATGTTGGCTTGCAACGGGAATTTTAAACGAACTGCATTTTAAACTGAATTTAAATTTAAATAATTGTGGATGGAGACCGTCGTGGTTTAATTAGAATGGTTCTTTTACCAGAAAAAAACGGCATTTTTAACCCCTATAATTTATATTACTAAAAAAATATTAATAGAATTTCAGTTCTTCTTCCTTTTTCTTACGCTTTTTCTTTCATCTTTAGTTACATAGGAATTATATTTTCCTTTTATTTCAAATATGATGAGTTAAAACTATAAAGGTTTTGGTTTTACTATTTAAGCGTCCTGTACTATAATCCTAATAAAATTTTACAATGACACTCGTTTTATGAAAAATCTATTGGATATGATTTCGGTAAATAGAAGTGTATTATATTTCGGATCTCTATCAATTTGAAACCAATATTGGCATTTTACGAGTCTATTTTATTATAATCGCTTTCATTTCATTGCAGGAATGTAATTTTGTTGTGATTTTTATCAGTAGGTATAGTTTACAGGCCTTTTTTATTTTATATGTATGTACACTATAGTGACAATACAAATATTAATATATTATCGTATCATATTTAGTGTTAATCATTTACGTACCAAGTATAACAGACTTTTTAACTGAAGGATTAAATTTAAAGAGTTTAGAAGTCCGCTTATTAATCTGATTATACCTACACATAACATACACCAGAGTCATGCCCAGAAGCAAGCATTACAACACTGAACCCTTTCTTATATTCAGGTATTATAGCTGCACGCTGGCATTTATGCAGTTTTCCCATACAACAAACAATTTATTTAAGGGTGAATTTTCACGGTATTTTAAGGCGATAGTAGCAAACACACATTTTATAAACGTAACTGTATTTGGTCGACGTCATAATTAAAGACCATTTTATTCAACAGATCTAGGAATACGTTCAATCTACGATTCGTTTTACAAACATTTAACCAAATTAATCAATCTTCGTAATAATAATTTTCTTATTACTATTTCATTTATTGGATTTATACAAAGATATGACAACAAACTACTTTGTGTGTGACAAAGTGGATTTTTCACTTTAACAAATGCTTGAAGGAATTATTATGCAAATAATTTATTGATATGTTTAAAAGTCAACGATACCGCATGTAATCGTAAAGTGCAAATATTTAAAAAACGGATTGAGATATTAAGATGATTTAAAAACTGCGAGATGCAATTGTGTACACCATAGAGGGGGAACAATTAGAAAACAGATTGCGTCTATACCCAAGAAATATACAAATCTATAATCTGGTAACAGAGTTGATGCATTTTTACAGGTTATGCTTTCGGTTATCCATTTAGACCATTACGATTTCGTGACTAACTTTCACTGCTGCTTGGCACACCTTCTTGGTAGTAGTTCTTTTAGTAGTATTTTTATATTTAATTTACATTATATATTTCTTCGTACTTCAAGAATACACCTGCTTTCTCCATAAATGTTTCTGCTTGTATGAGTTCTTCTCTCATTAATTTTAATACTCTTAACATTTTATTTAAGTCTACTAACTGGTTTATTTCAAGTACTATTTCTGTTATTTCTTTGTTGGTTACTATAATTTATTAGATTGTTTTGATACTTCAAATTTGTATTTTTCACTGCTTGGCCATACGCTACGCCTTGTTTTACTAAATTAATTTCTATGTTTCTTTGTTCAGACTTCCTTGCCTTCTATTCTTACTTTTAATTTTCTCTATTCTTTCTTAGTATTTTATAAATACTGGACAACCCTTGTAATTAGCAGTATATTCGCCCTCGCAATTACATTTTACTTTAGTGAGAATCGTTTTTACTAATTTACATTCTTTGGAGGCATGATCTTCGCCTCATTTAACGCATTTTGGGTCCATGTTACAATTGAATTAGGAATGACCAAATCTTTGACGTTTATACCGTGTTGCTCTATTTTTTCTTTGATTTGGTTCCCATTTAATTTTTATATAGTTGTTTTATCGCGCATAGTTGTTTTAGGTCTACATCTTTCTATACGTTTACTAGATAACTATAACTTTGGAACGTTTGATCTTTGCCTTTTGATAGGTATTACATTTTCTAATTTTATTTTTGTTTCTTCTTCTAAAGTCTCTATCAAATATTTTATGTCTAAATTTTGAATTGCTTTTATTACTAAACTTTTTATTCGATCGGTTTTATCTGTGAATTTATAAAATTTCTTTCCTCTAGTTTTCATGTTTGTTTCAGTAAATATTTTTAAACTTCTATAAATATAAATATTTTTAATGTTCTATAGAATTGAATTCTTCAGATTTTAAAATTTTGCTCACCTTATTAATGAATCCTACGTGGTCCTCTTGTATTCCCTCCATAATTACTGGTGGACCTCTGTACTTTCCTAAATTTCCTTGTTCATATTCTGACCTTCGTACTACTTTATCAGCCTCTTCTTTATGCTTATCTAACATTTCAAACTGATTTTTTGTTTTTATTTCAGTGTTCTCTTTACCTTTAGGTTTTTTAATCCTTTTACTCGGACCTGATACCTCCAATCCTCTTTACTTTCAATATCTTTAGTTTCCACCATCTCCTCTACGTCATCAATCCATAACTTTAACTCGTCCTTTTTGTTTCCTTTCTGTAGATTCATTTTTCGTTCTTCAATAGTTTTAGCTTCCTTTTCTTGCTCAATCCCTCTGCGTTCTTGTATTTGATCCGCTGTCACTACTGTAGCATTCTCTACATACATGTTTCCTTTCAATTCTTTTCTAAATTTACTTCTGAATCTCTCTTCCCTTCCATCGTTCGATCTATCTACTTCATTTTCTATCATTGTAGAATATTCCTTCAGTTCAGATTGGTTTCTTTTTTCTTCATCCTTTTTTCTAATTCCACTCCTTGTTCTTTCCTCATTTCCACTGCTAGTTTCATCCATATCTCTACTTCTTCTGTGCTTGTATTCTTTCTCCTTCGGCATTTTGATCATTGTTTCGTAAACTCTTTGATCTCCTAAAATTGGGTTTTTGGAGTTCTTCCAAGAGTGAGTTTAAGATATATATCCTTCATTCCATATATACTGAGATATGATATTACTTGACATCCAATAAATATCTATATTTGACCATCTGTCGAAATTTGTGCTTTTCTAATTATTACATGTGATTTTAATATGTTTAACTGATTTACTTCGGACAAAATAATAGATCGATTTCAGTCTGGTGTAATACAACGGTTTTCGATTAAAAAAATATTGAGTTTTGTTGAGCTTAGCAAAATACAGGTATTCAATATCTACAATTTTTTTGTTTAATCAAATCATTGGCCACAACCCTTCAATCTGAAAAATCAACGAAATATGTTCTTTTGTTGGGAAAATTAAATGGTTTAGATTAGGATGAGCCCTGTTGGGATTTATTTTCGAAGTACAGAAATGCAAGCGTTTCTATAAATTTATATTTTTTGTGTTTTTCGAAGTAAATAAACACGATTTGAATCGCGGATAATCAATAAGCTTCATGAATTTTTCACATATGTCTAAACCTATGGATTAAGTAACACATCAGACGAAAGCATTGCTGCATCTTAATCCAATTCTATACCAGAAGTAGATAACGTTATATTTAATACCTGAGTCTTTAAAACATACCCAAATCTTATGAGTTAATCCCACTTGTTACATATAAAAATTCGTTTATTCAAATTCTGTCAACGTTCCAGAAATTCCCGGCGCTAATAACCAGCCAGTCAGGAATTCAGGAACCGGGATTCTTTCAAAACAAAGAAATAACAATAACTCCCAAACTTGCCTCCGAGAATAGAGGCCAAAAAAGCTATAAGGATAACTAAAATAAAAACGTTATGAAGTCTGGAAGAGTCAAGTTGAAGTGTTTCTAGTGTGTTCATTACTTTTCCTTTGGATTTGTGTCTCCTCCTTCGTGTGTCTACAATCATAGGCGTAGCGAAATATTGTTTTTGAAAAGATTGTGGTAAAGCTGTATAAAAGATGAAGGCAGTTGGAAATGATAAAATTTGCAGCAGGCACACAAAATATGCTCAAATATAAAAATGGAGAGGAATACATTAAAAATAAATATCTAATGCAATATATAACTGACATTATTTGTTGTAAATAAATAATAAAAAAATGTACCTATTCCTGTCGACAATGTGGTTTTACCTTTTACTTTCAGTTTAGCTTTAAAATATTTCTATGTTTTATCTTAACATGTATTTCATTATCTATTTTTTTGATACGCTGCTGTGTGCCTCTTGTGTTTTCTTCCCTTTGTGTGAGTGTGTCACGCACGTTGGACATTAGCGACCTCGACTCGTGTACATTTTTCAGTGATTACTTTTGTTTGCGCGGGAAAGCAATCTGGCAAAATGGCAAAATACCGTAATCTGAAACTTGGAAGTAATGAGGTGGGCGGTTCAATTAGTTTGAAACTCTGTGCAAAAAAGATAGACAACGTCACGAAAAAAAATAGAAGGATCCATTAGGAAAGTATTGTAACTAGAAATTTCGTTAGTTGTGACTCGTCAGCTGTCTAAAAGACTTTCGATTAATTTAAGATTGAAACGGAAAATATTATTAGAATAAAAAAATCATTGGAACATATAATAAGAACTATGATGCGATAACTACAGCTAAGCAGTGTCCAGCGCGGTTAGTAGTTGGATGGGTGACCACCAGCGAACACCGTCGTAATATGCCCGTACAGCCTGCAGCGACTAGTAGCATATCATAGCTCGCAGGCACTATACCAATATACCCGAGTCCATGGATGTTGGGCACGTTAAAGATCTTTACCTCGGGTTGGAATACCTGAGGATTCGAAAAAATTTCAGGTTAGGGTAGCGTGCTCCCGGCATCGGTGATCAACCCTGGTCGCAGAAATAGGCCGACGTTACATAAAAAAATAAATAAATAAATAATATAATAAGAAAATAAAGAAATTTTAAAAATAAAGCATGTTCAGATTACTAGAGAAAACAATATTTGAAAATATGAAAAATTTAACTAGAAAGGTTTTCTGATACCTAATCAAAAATTCAATCAAAAAAATAAAATGAAAATTTCATTCCCCCATCCGGAAATATGTGATCTCGAAATAAATAATCTCACGAAAATCGGATGGGATGTGCTTGTTTGTATGTGTTTTGTTTAATATCCCCCTGTCATACAATATAGGTAACTTAATCTCAGCTTATACCCAATTTCACGGTTCGATGTAAAATTGTGGAAGAAATGTGTTGTTGTTTCAATAAGCCATATCGCATAAAAGCTTGTTTTGATATTTTGAAATCTCATTATACTGAATTTCTCTTATGAACGTATCATTATCATAGAAAAATATATCTTAATGTAAGAAAACTTAAAAAAAATCAAAATGTATTTTGCACTAAACAATGCACCATTAATATAAAAAGAAAGAAGTGGTAATAAATAGGGCGTCCGCTAAAATAATGTTTATATTTAAATGATATAGCACGTGTCATTTGGAACAAAATATTCTAATATTTTTTTTCCAACATCATTAGTTTACACAAAAATTCACTTATTTATACGTGGCAACACCTCACACTTTTAATAAAAATGTGTGTCATGTAACCAAGAAATATAAATAGTGGTACTAATCTTTCGGATCGTATCCTAATTTCCGAAAATACATTCTTCACTCTCCTACATCCCCTGTAATCGACAATTTTAAAAATCCTAGGTGTATTAAAAAAACTTATTTTTAGAACGTTCAAAAAACTAGTTATCAGCATTGAACTTTACACAGTTATTCAAGTGTCGCGATGTTGCCAGCTGTAGTTGGTTTTCGGTAAATACTATTTGCATAGATCTATAATATTAATATTTATTTCTTTGAAAACTTTAGAAAAAGCTTTATAAGACATTATTTCTGTTTAAAAGTAAATAAAAAAACAATAAAGTAGAAATGTCGAAATGACCAAATTTTCATTTTTAAAATTCGTATTTTTTATTTAAAAACTTCTTTCAAACTTTTTTTTTTGTTTCCTATGGGTTTCTATTTTATTTCTGGCTCTAATCTAATATTTCTGCGATTTCACGTATCTTTAACTTCAATATTTCTTTCTTTCAATATAAGTTTGATTAATTTGTTATTTTAAGTTTCACTCCTACGATTACATTTTGATGAGTGTTTCGGTTTCTAATTTTGCCAGCTATTCAGTTAAAATGATCTCTGGAGATACCTTTCGAACGAAATTCGTTTTAGTGTCTTGGGAAAGAGTATTTATTTGATTTTAATTGAATTTTGCTCGGAATATTTCTTCCAGAAATGAAACGTTTGACACTCTTAGTAATTATCGTTTATTTAATATCCTAAAATCCCAATATATAGATTGACATTAAAAACAAAATGTCTTTGTATATACATACGTGATACTTTTTTAAATTTACTTGAAAATGTCAATCATTAAAAGTTCAAATTTAACTCTGATCAGTCTTAAAAACTAAACACTTAAATAAAAATTCTTCCATGGTATCTTTTAATTTTTTTTATACCTATGATTGCTTACTGTTGGTACTGCTGTACCATCTACAAACTAACTACAGTATTCTCGTTTGATTGTAATATATAGGTTAAATAAATAAAGAATTTTCCCAAGGACACATCTTTGTGGGATTATTTTTAACTAAGAATGTTATTCCTATTTTTTTTTAATAATTGTTCCACTACACTGTTAATTTGATTAGTTTAGTAATTAATTTTCAGTCCCTGGACCCAAATTGATGATATGAGATTAGCTCCTGCCTTTCTGTAATGAGTCTTCAAAATCGAATTGAATTTTAAACCCGAACATTTTCTCAGCCCATAAACTTTCGTTATATGAACAACATCGCAAAATTTTTAATGAAAATTTCCACTTTACAACAAAAAATAAAACAAACAGATATTTATCTCTTAATACATCGTATTCTGAAACCTCGCACCTGCATCATACTCTAAAACGCAATAACTAAAAGTCACTCCTAAAAGCATCGACTGTTAAAAATCTGTTTTTGATCTTCGACAAAATAACATTCTATTTTGAACCAAAAAACATCTTGCTTTTGAGTTAAATCCAAAGTTATGTCTTGCATACCTCATTTTTTCTCTAAAAGTTCTCATCAATTCGTTACTAACCACCATTAGAAAAGGTCTTAAAATAGCAACGAAATCAATAAAGAACTTGTTGGATAGAATCAAGAAGTGTTTAAGTAAAACAGAAAGTGAAATTTTCTGAACGTTGAGTAATTGTATCATCGTTATAACTGTATCTTTGATTGTTAAACTAATGAAATTTTTCGAGATTTTAATTATGCAATAAATCATTAGCGATTCGTAACTCTGGATTTTAATTTTTAATCTATTGCTAAGAAAATAATTAACCATCGATCTCAAAATTTGGAAACCCCCCAAATATTTCATCAATGGGATCTACTAGTCTTTTTAATAATTTCTCAAGCAATTTAGATTATTATATAATTGATTTGTAAGGTTTGGTTCTTAGGAAGCTTGCTTTTTTAAATGTTTTTCATTGTTATTGCCTTGTCCTTCATTTTTTATCGCTCTTTTTTATAAGACATAAAATTTCCCGCTTCTCATTGAAATTGTTCTAAAATTTTTAATTGTGCATATATTGAAATTGCTTATAATATTTTAGAACATTTTTTAATTGGTTGTTTTCTTCATTAAACTAGAAGTACCTGTCTACTTTTTTTATTATAGTTTCATTGGGCTGCAATTTAATACTTTTAGGGAAGGCATTTTTCCAACTTGTCATGATACACCTCGTTACGAGAAGGATTTTATCTGTTTTAGGGTCAACTTATCTTAATCCACGCTTATCTTAATCCTTAAATAAAATGGTGCCTCTGGCCACGCTGTCCTTCTAGGTAGTATTAGAATACCTTAATAATTATTTTTAAGAATTGGCTCTATACAAAATGCACATTGATATCGGTTATACATCAAGTTTATGACTGTTGTTCCTCTTTTATGTTAACTGTTGCCAATTAAAAGCGAATGTACTTACACAGACTTATTTATCTTTTTCAGTCATAGATGATTATCCCCGTTGGAGTCCTCATTATTTTAAATTAGATTTTGAAATTAGGGTAATAAAATGCCACTATACTAAAACGCTGTAACTTTTGTCTTTGAAGAAAAGTATAATCAGTTATTTTTACAAAACTATACATTAACAATATCCCAGTCAAGGAACACAACCGCAAATTTGCTCCTTTTGCCACAAATTAGTACAGTGAAATATTTTAATGATTATTTTGTTGAACAGTGGCTAGAAAACATTGTAATTGGTAAAACGTGGATTTGTTACAATAAAAGACACCGCACTACAAATTCTTAAGAGGGTTGGAATTATTAACTAAATCTTTCTGGTAGAAGATATAGTTCTCGCCGTTTACTTAGATGTACTAGACAAGCGAGACAGCAATATCTATTATTTCACGTAAGACAGCAGTTGGTTAAGTGCGCTCGAACGAACACCCAATCACAAGAAGTACTCAGTAGCGGGCTAGGTTTAGTCTTTTGATAATGTCTCATCAAAGTGAAAACAAGCGTAAGCTTCGTCTACACGGACAAACTCGTGAAGTTATATTTAAAGTGTACAATTATTTTAAAACGGTTAAAAGTGAACAAGACACTCTAACAGATGTAAAGATAAAAACATCAGAAGTGATAGGTAAGATAAAATTTAGATTTTATTAACATCACATTTTTACTTTTTGCATAATTATTTGGAATCAAAAACCACATATTTTTTATTTGAAATACGACGTTTCGACGAAGTAAATAGGTATAATGTGGTGTAAAATAAAGTTTTTTTATAGCTGAGGAAGAATTCAAAAACATTGATGCCAATGAATGGAAGAAAAGATGTGACCATGTCGTCAAAATAGAAAATGATTATTTTGGCAGGGAAGTTCAAACAGATATGTTATTTGAAATAAACCCAGTCATAATTTCTTTAGATGAAACTGGTTCGAGCAGTAACAGTGAGGACGATTCTGAATCTGAAGATGACAGTTAGTTTAATATTTATTTTTTAATATTCCTAATCTTATTATTTAACTCAAATTTGTAAAGTTTCTTTCATAACCGTCATTGTTTGTTTCTTATGTTCTGCCTTTTTTTTTATTAAAACCACTAAATTTCATGTATTACAGTGTTTTATTTAACGGCAATGAACAAATTGAATGAAAGTAATACCGGATATAAAAATATTTAATTTCGGCCAATTCATAAGAATTATTAATAGCTAAATAATGCAATTGTTTACAACTACCATTTGACAAGCAATTATTGTAGTAGAGAAAAACGTTAGCAAAACTTATCTTATTTTGCACATTTACTTAATAAATAAATGTACGATAAGTACCGACGCCACTGCCAATGGAACCTTTTTTGTTTGACCAATGGTTGTCGCTCGGGCGGAGTTAAAATAACACTAGATTCGATTTGGTACATCTAAGTAAACGGCGAGAACTCTATAATCCTAATATTTGTAAACTTTTATCCGTTTGTAAAGAAGATACTATAGTTAGTTGCAAAATATAATAATTGGACTTCCCAAATCCCCAAAGAACGGCAGCGATTTCGATAGTATGACATTAAAACCATTTCGAATAGGCAATATTAAGCCTTATGTTACTTGTACATTCGTCAGACTTTCAGTAGAAATTTCTGCTGCATTGGTACGCTTTCGTCATGTTTAGTACTATTTGTAACAGGGTTGTATTTCGGCGAACTGCTTAATAATGAAGATAAATATTTTAATTCAATTCCAAAAATAAATAGTCTTATTATAAATTTGGATGATAGTGATAGTGATAGTGATAGCGAGCTTAATTCTTTGTAATTTCTTATTTTTATAATGACTGTTTCAACCCTCACTTTGTTTATATATATTCTTATTTTTAATCAATAAAATTTTAAAATTTAATAGTATTGCATTTATAATAACAAATAACTAAATTAACAAAAATGATAAATAATAAATAATTCTTTAGGATTTATTTATATTCATTCTTATTATTCACAATCCTAATGCCTACCCTGCCCATGAAGAGCTTATCGAGGGATTTGGAAAGTCCATTTCTTATATTTTCCAACGGACAATAAGTAGTACGATTTTGTTTCCTTACAAGTTGATTTAAATATGACGCCGTGAAATAGATCCAAAATCAATATCAATATAGATGTTTTTATTAATAGCGACCAATTTAACGAAAAAAGTGATTTAAATAAACTTAAGCATATTGTCAAAATTCATTAAAGGGAAAAATGACAAATTGAAATTAAAAAATAAAGTAATAAAAATAATCAAAAAATAAGATTTATCCCGTTAGTTTTATAATTTAGAAGTATCTATTTAGATTATTAAATAAAGCTTAGTTATTAGGCCCATGGCTTATCTACTTACATCTCCTCCACCGTTTTCACTATCTTCCTCCACAGAACTTGGTTTTTCTAATTTTTCAGAGAATTGGCCTTTTGATATTATTTTGTCTGCTTTGCATAATTTTCAGTATTATTTGTACTTAATAACTTTTTTAGGACTGCTAGTTTCTTCAATGCCTCCTTAATTTTTCACTGTTTATTGAGTGGTATGTCTGCATAAATGTTGATAAGTCTTATTAATTGTCATTTTGAGGTTAAATACCTGATCTATTGTTCCATTCCCTTCTCTAAACTTGGTCCTGATATTCTCCTAGCAGGTTCTGGACAAATGGTTATTTAACCTTTTGGGCATTTTCTTCTGTTTCCACATATTCTGAATCATTCTACAAATTCTTTTTCTGAGCTATTCCCCCTATACTTAATTATTTCCGCTGCTATTCCATTCTCGCCTGCCTTTTGTTAGTATTTAGTTTTCTTATGCGCTTTTCTGTAGATTCTTATATATTTTTTTGTATTCGTGTTCCGATTGTATCCCATGTTCTCTCAGTAACCCTCGAAATGCTTTATTTTTGCCTTTTGGTAGACATTTCAAATTTATTTATTGATCCAATCTGTTCTCTATATTATTCCTCTTTTTTTACCTGCATAGTTTTTTTGTCCCTATCTTGGCTCTTGGATATATAATCTTGGCTAATTCCGTATTTTTTTCCAGTATTTTCATTTTCACTTGGTAGCGTTTTTCAATTGCTATCCTACATTCTTCATCACGCCAGCTTTTTTTCTGTTCTGTCTTGTATTCCCACCACTTCTTTCGTTGTCTTCGACATTAGGCTTTCTATTTTGTTTCACTCTTCTTCGTTTAGATTGACGTTTTCCATCCGGGCCAAATAAAGTTTCTTCCATTGCTTTTATATTTCCGGGTTCTGGATTATTTGCACATCATATTTGAAGCGACTCTTCTTGCTACTTCTCTTTCTGTGTTGCTGTTGTTGTTCTATTTTGGTTTTTACCAGGAAATGTACCTCTATAACTTCTCACATCCTGTGCTAACCTCTGATGCTTTTGCTCTATAAGAAGGTGATCAATCTGATACTTGGTACGTTCGTTCGGTGGTATCTATGCTTTTCTTTATTTTCGAAACTAGTGCTGGTAAGATTTATATTATGTTCCGATGCAAATTCTATAAAATATTTTTCATTTTCGTTGCTTTCCATCTGACTGCTTTTACATCCTGTTATTTTTTTATATGTTTACTCGCTTTCTTCCAACCTTCGCAGTTATATCTTCTATTATTAACCTAACATTGCGTTTTGGTGTCTTCTTATGCAAACTATCTACTTTATCGTAAAAATCACATGTATCTGTCACATTCTCATCTTCAGTAGGCGTGTGGATATTATTTATATTATTTTCTTGTATTTTTCGAGTGCTCGGGTCTGGCACATTATTACATGTATTGTTTTAATAGGACATTTTTATTCTTAACCGAAAACATATTTGTTAACACTTTGTTTGGTATAATTAAATTGATTGACACTTTTTACCTTAATCTACAGTATATCCAGGTCTTAATAAATATTACATAACTATATACTTATAGTTATACTTATAGTAATTAACAAATTACAATTATTTTTAATGGTTTATTCATACGATAGCTTATATTCGATTAAAATAATCCTATTAAAAATTTTGGCTAAATCCAGTTCCAGGGAACAAATTTACCGGAAGTAAAATAAAATCAATCAGATTGAAGTAATCTCTATTATTGTTCCGGACTCTTTTGACTTCCCCTTTTCTCTAAAATAAAAGGATTTGTATTACGCCTACTGAAAGAGCAAAAAATTACAAGGAGATTTTTAAATAAGATTACATTTATTTTTAATTAATAAATAAAGTGCTTTTATTAAGCAAATCAACAACAGCATTTGATATTTTGTTAAGTGTATACAGAAAATATGGCAAATTAATCATAAAATATTTATACGTGAGCACTAAAGAGTTCATTGATATCCGCGAAGTATGTTTACTCAATGACTTAATTGTTTTTATAAATTAGTAATTAAAAATATAAAAACTTTGTACACACTTGTGAATACAATATAGAGAAGTAGTTCTCTATTTGGAATAAAAACAAACAAAATTTTTTCGGATTTCAATATTCTTCGTTTGAAATTTTCTTGGTTAGGAAATAGCAACTTTTGGCACTTCTGGAAACCGAGAAGACTAAGTTTTTGTAAGTGACAGTTTAATTGTTGAGGGTTGTTTGTAACCGATAAAATTCAACTTTCCATTAATACAAAAATTTTTTAACTCAAATTTCCAAGAATAAACCATTGTTTTAATTTATCTTCAGATAGACATAAAAGTGCGAGTAATTTAAATATTTCTAGAGAATTAGTTATAGATGAATAATTTTGTAGATTAATAATAATTAATGAATTAAGAAAATTATCGAAAATTAGTTTGCTTCAATTTAAGAAGGAATTCACTCTGAGATTGTAGTGTATTTATTTGTTTATTTTATTGGCTCAAATGTTTGTATTTAATGTTTATATACATACAGGGTGGTCAAACGAAAACGAAACAGAGCCATTATCAGGAACTGCGTCAACATTTTAGAAAAACACAGGGACCCATCGATTTTTGATCAAAGGGGGACACTTTTTTCCGGTATTTTCGACTTCGCTGCTTACACCTCCAAGCGAGGGCAACAATCACCCCAAAATATTTAAATGGCATTAGGGGCCGAATAAGGCATCATTTTAAAGCATTTTCAATTCTTTTTACAACAGTCTTTAAATTTTAAAATTTGGCCTGATACTTTTTAATAAATTACACTATTAATTTTTTTATCAGTTTTGCTTTATTTAACATTTTTAATCACGTAAGAAATTTGTAATAGAAATTATTTGACTGTGAGTTATTTCCGAGTGAGTTGCTAAACTTTGTTGAATATTATTTATGTCGTATATTGTATTTAAGTTCCTTATTAAATATTTCCTTTTTAGTAAACTGAGTATCAGATAACTTTGGAAACGTGATGAAAATTTGTGTGTATTTATGCCGTAATGTGTTTTGCGATACTTACGTTGAGGGACTAAATTCTTTAAAAAGTTTTTGGAAAATCATGGAATTTTAAGGTGAGGATATTTTATTTCCTACATATACATATAATGGATAGTTTATATTTACTTAATTTCTTATATGTGAAACTGTACTTTAAAAAAACTAAATTTATTCTAAAATGTATGCAAAACCTAATTGTAGTAATAACTTAGAACCGTTATCATATTTATTGATATAATATTAAGAAATATTTACATGTATTTTAAAATTTATTCATATGTGATATATTATCCTTTACAATCCGCAGGCCTTCTCTTTAAAATATTATTTTCTACATATTTTACTCCACAAACCCTCTATTACCTCGAAGCCCCTACATTCTTGTCCTATTATCTCCGCTGATAAACTCGTACAAACGTTATATTGTATCAAAATAAAACCATCTAAAATTTGAGCCATAAAAGCTCTTATACTTGCTCTGGACGCAACAACGCAACAAGAAAGACAACAAATAAACAACAAAACACACACGCCAGACACAAATCCGCTAACAACGACGAAGGTCTGAAATTATATTTAGCCAAAGCCTCTTGGATCACACACAGATTTCCTAGAACTGTCCAAACTAAATATATAAGGAGATCACAGGCGACATAATACGGTGGTCACGAGGAAAATTTTTTATATGGACATTGTGTATGGACACATTACCTAATATTTAAAAGAATAATATAATTTTATATAATATAAGAGATAAATTATACTTAACTTTTTTAAATATCTGTCTCTGACCAGATTTCGCTAAATCGCATTTTCAAAGAGTGACATAAGGTTGAAAGATTTTTTTATAAGCGTAAACATTTCAACCACTCATTAACAAGCAATATGTACAGTATGATTTCTTGATACAATATTCTTGTTTTCCTTAAAATTTTTTATTAATATTGTATATGTATTTAGTCCAAAAGGTAATTTAAAATAATTGAACTTCCAAGATTTAGTTGTTCATTCAGCACTATATACTGAAGACATTTTATATATTTCTTGATTTTAAATTCCTCCCAAAAATCAAATTCTTCTTTTTATCACTTATATATCTTCATTGTTGTTTCAATTGTTTTGTTGATTGTGGTTGTTTTAATCTATCAGTTCGTAAGTGTTCACTGTACTTTATTTCAAAGTTTCTAAAATATCCTCAGTATATAGCACTAAATGAATTATCTTTTGGACTAAATGCCCACATAATACATATTTTTTTTTTAGAAAAAGAAGAAAATTATCATACATATTACTTGATAATGATTGGATGATATGTTTATGATATGTAAGCTTATAAGAAATCTGTCAATTTTATGCCACTCTTTGAAAATGCCACTTAGCGAAATCTGGTAAGAGAAAGAAAGATATTTAAAAATACTGTGAAAATTGAAGATAACTGTGGTGTATCTCTTATACTCACTATGAATAAATTCCACAAAGAAAGGATGTTAGAACAATTAATTAAGTAACATTTTTAAAAGTTAAAGCAATATCTCTGCTTTTAAAGTATATTTTAAAGTTAAAGTCTCTTTAAAATAAATTATATAAAGAGTTTACATTACAAATAATCTGTGGCCTTGTATTATATTTTTGCACCATTCCCTGAGCCGAATGATGATAAAATTCAACACGATAAACTCTACTTATATAGTTTTCGACGAAATACCCAAAAGGCACGATCATTTTTTTAACATTATAATGGCTCAGGGTTCTATTTATCTATAAAACTTAAAGCGTAATTTAACCCTGTTCAACTTCGCACTAAAGTTAAAGTTCGATACAGTTGGGAATAATTTGAAAATGTGTAAAGTTTATAGGGAGTTATTGACTATCAAGGGAGTTTCTGAGACCTTTAATCTAATATAAACTAATGAGTTTAAAATAGAAAACACATTTCAAGTTGTTGAAATATATAATAGATACTTATAACGCTTACTGGTCTATTATTTCCACAATCTATAAAACTGTTCCAAATGGCATAAGAAACCACAATATATGTATCGCATAGCATCAACTTTGCATAACAACAACACAATTGGTAACATGCCAATGCCATGAGATTACCAAACGTAGAAGACTGTACCGTCCACTGCTTCACAAGGTCATCAACTTCACTATTTGCAAACTCAGAAGCGGGTCTATTAAGAGTGAAAAGAGACTAAGGCTGGAACAGCAATACAGTAGCTGAGAGATACTTAGAAACATTCGTAGAAAATAAAAAAACCCTAGCTGCAAAAATTCTGGAAAACAAGAATTTGCTAATGGATCTATCAAACGGAAACAGTCTTTGTATGGAGTGAACTATCCACTAACGGCTAAAAATTTCTTTATATAATGGGTTTATGATGGAAATGGCAGTATCTTCATATTCTCAACAAAATGTTAAATGTTTGTCACAAATTAATAACTGGATCAGAAGTTGTTACTCACTCGGTCATCAAATTACAAACATTCTGATATTATCTCTGTCACAATTTGAACCGTACCTTTAGTTGTTTTATTTAATTTTCCCTCTTTTAGTATTTTTGAAAGCTTTAAATAAGCATTTTTTTAATTTCATGTAAAAGCAATTTTCTTCTGAATATTTCTGTACTTAAAACGACATTACTTAAATGCACAACTTGGTAATAAACAGTTGTATCTGTGTTAATTTTCTGGCGACTTTGGTGTAACGGACAAATAAATCAGATGACAAGGTTCATTAGCGCCATCTACGTAGAGAAACACCAGCAAAGGAAGTGAGACGTTTCATATACTATCGTTTCCCGCACGTTTTTCATTCTTTATCGAACACAGAGCCGTACTTAAATGTTTAAGTAGCTTATCAAAGCTACAGAAGATTACTATTAGAGCACTCTTCAGAGGAATGCCATTATATAATTTTATAAATCTAAACTAAAGGAAGTACTTAAAACATACAATTTATATAATTATCTAATTATACTTTTCAGCATGTATAGGATCGAGCTTCTTGAAATGACGTTAGTTCCATTTTAATTAAATTAATAATATTATATGATCAAATAACCTATTCCTCTCTGTTAACTCTACTCCCTCGTGCTCCGCTGTGCTAGAGGTAGGACCACGACTGCCGGTACGTTACCAGCGAATTAACTGGAACGATGTTCCCGCCTTGAAGTATCCCTACTTCAAAATATTAGTATTACGCTCGTATGGATTTAATATATACATATTCTGGATCTATATATTGGATTTTCGTTAAAGTTTCAATTATATATAAAATCGGTTATGTTTTTTCCAGAAGAATAGATTTTTAAATTACGGTTCTGTTTTGAAGCAGCCCTTCGCCTATAGTTTTGTAATAAATTTTCTGATTTATGCGTTTTTAACTGTTTTTGTTCATTTCCTCTTCAGTATCTCGTGAAACAACTCAATAGAGTGCACTCGAATATTTTATTGGTTTTTCATTTTTCGTCAATTCCGCCTGTTTCCAGGTTTTTTCAGACCTTTACTTTTATAGCCGATTGGCATATCCGGCTGATTTTATAGCGTTTTTATTGTTAAATAACGAATAAAAATATCGAAATCAAAATGTTATGTTATTGCATTACAATTTTTTACTGGAAACAACAATTATTCTTTGAAATATAAAAATAATGAGATAATACTATAGCAATAGTTTTTTTTGGTCTATATAGGGTGATCAACTAATACTCAGAAGTTTGATATCTGCATTGTTTTGCACAAAACCTAAACAAAATGTATATATATATGAGTATTTTGTTGAGAGAAATCCACGGTGTTTAACAAAATTAGGCCTTAACTTTGATTGTTTATTGTAAATGGAGTATCGTGTATATTATGTTAAATTTGAAATCATTTGAAAACAATTCTGTTTGAATGTAATGGTGGTTCATTTTAGGCATCTTTAAATAGTTATTCGGAAGCTTTTTATTTTTAAATATTGCATAGGAAGGAAAAGTTTTCTTTTATCTGTCAAATAATCTACATAATTAATAACCCTCAAAAAACAACATATTTTCCTGTTCAAAATTCAAGAAAATTTTATCAGGCAATAAAATCTCATTGTGCTTCTTATTTATTAAAAGTACTGGAAATATCTGAAACTAATACCACTCGAAAATTTGAAAATCCCTCAAATGTTTTCACTGAAATGTTTGTTTCCGTTTGTAAAATTGGCAACAATTCAGTAACTGTGACTTCTAGCTATTGAGAATCTTTTTAAATAATAAAATTATTATGAAAGTACTTTCTCGTCGTAGTATAAAAGTAATAAAACTACTTTTTTATTAAAAATTGTAAACCATCAGTGGATTGTTTTAAAATATAGAGTGCGTCAATTTAACCAAAATTTTCACAGAAAATAACCAATATTTTTGAGAGCAACTTATATCTTTTAAATGGGAAAAGTAAGCGAAAATAAAATACACTGTATTAAATTAGTAAAAAGCAAACTTTGATATGGCCTGATTTTATTAAATACCACGTACATCTCAAAATAATTTTAAAATGTTGAGCTATTTTCATGTCTATATTTCCTTGAAAAGCTTTTAAAAAATTTAAAGATTTATTACATTATAAAATCAAATTCTCATTTAACGTGTGTTTATTTATCAATAAAAAGTTGCACAAAGTCACATAATTAAACTAATTTTTCATTAGTTTAAAGTTAAGAACAGTTCCATTAGTTACAAAGCAACAGTTTATTAGATAACATAGTTTCGGTACATAAAATGGCTTTTTACTACAATTAACAATGTTACTAATTCGTTTTTGCTATTTGCTGTTAATCTGTTTTGATACAGATTAATAAAGTAATTAAGATACGAATGTTAATAATTCATATTTCGTAAATAGTTCGAAGATAACTTTTTTCAGTCAATAGTTGAAATAATAATAATAATAATAATAATAATAATAATAATAATAATAATAATAATAATAATAATAATAATAATAATAATAATAATAATAATAATAATAATAATAATAATAATAATAATAATAATAATAATAATAATAATAATAATAATAATAATAATAATAATAATAATAATAATAATAATAATAATAATAATAATAATAATAATAATAATAATAATAATAATAATAATAATAATAATAATAATAATAATAATAATAATAATAATAATAATAATAATAATAATAATAATAATAATAATAATAATAATAATAATAATAATAATAATAATAATAATAATAATAATAATAATAATAATAATAATAATAATAATAATAATAATAATAATAATAATAATAATAATAATAATAATAATAATAATAATAATAATAATAATAATAATAATAATAATAATAATAATAATAATAATAATAATAATAATAATAATAATAATAATAATAATAATAATAATAATAATAATAATAATAATAATAATAATAATAATAATAATAATAATAATAATAATAATAATAATAATAATAATAATAATAATAATAATAATAATAATAATAATAATAATAATAATAATAATAATAATAATAATAATAATAATAATAATAATAATAATAATAATAATAATAATAATAATAATAATAATAATAATAATAATAATAATAATAATAATAATAATAAGGGTATGCCTTTTCTCAATTTATTTTCTTGAGTTTAATTTCTCATTTATAATTTATTTACTTATTTGTTCCGGATATCCACCAAATTATATTATTTCTATTTGTTATTTGCCTTTAATTTATGTTTATTTTATTATATTTCCCGCTATTTTTACGACTTTAGCTGGGTTTTGCCTTAATTTTTATTATGTTGTTTGAATCGATTAGATCAATCATTGTAATTTCCTAATTTTTCAGATTATTTACTTTTTTTATTTATGTCTTAGTTTCGATTATACATCTCGTCGTATTTTAAAATGCTTTTTCTATGAAGTTTTGGGCTTGATTTATTTCCACTTCCATTAATTTTAATAGTGTTATCATTTTATCCAAATTTGCCATTTGGTTATATCTTTTATTAACTCTTGGACTTTCTTAATTTTACTTTCATAATTTTGATTTATAGCTTGATTTTGTACGTTAATGTTTGAATTATTCTGCATGATTTATATTACTAATAAATCTGATCACTAAAAACGTTGCACTATTGTCAAATACTTGTATTAAATTAATATAAATTTTTTTGGTTTGATAAAATTTTCCTCTTTAAAATTCATTTGGATTTTCAACACGGTTTGTCAGTCAATTTTTTTTTTGTATTCTCTTTAAGTTTCACTGAAGTAGTTGGCTATAGCAATAGATTATTTTTTTAAATTTTTTCTTCTATCTTACTTCTTAGAAGTAAGTAGATTTATTATAAGTATCTAATATACCTATAGTTTTTTTATCAATTCTGTTTATTTCTATTTCTAGGTGTCCTTCATTAATATTATTAAGTAAAATTGAACAAAAAAAATGTTCCTGGCAAACAATAATTGTTTTCTGTATAATTCTGTATAATACAATTTTGAAAATGGATTTTAATTTTTACGAATCGAAAAAGGTAAAACCGTGTGACAAGTGAAATAGTTCGTTTAATTTTGTCCCTCTTGATGTAATCCGAAATTCCGGATTTTATATTAGAAAAGATAGGGAACAGAAAAAGTTTGGATTGGAATTGAGATTGAAACTGGCGAGCTGAAGAAAGAAAAGCAATTATACGAAATAATTGAGATGGACGAGGTTTTGGCTTTTTGTTGCCTGTCTTGGCCACACGCTACTATATACTAATAGAGCCGTTTCTTTTTGTATAATTTGTAATCGGTTTTTGCCGAGAAAAATTCTTTATAGCTCTGAGGTATACAAATTCCGCCCTACTTAAAAAAAATTAAAACGTAAATTTGTCAACAAATATAGTCCCAGAACAAATGAGAATAAATTCAAAATAATAACACTAGAAAAAGGACCCCTTTGCAAAATTTAAACATATGAATTCTTTATAGGGGATGAATTTTGACAATCAATTCTACTAGTTCTTAATTATTCAATAATTTCTGCATTCTAATATTTTGTTTGATTTATAATTGAGCATGTATGATATGCCTTGTAAAATCTTGTACAGCATCAAAAATTCTGCAAATCGAGTATGAATTCTATACCAAAGTTACACATCTAATAATATTTAAAAAATCTGCTTTTATATTCGTTTAGCAAACTTTCTTTATTTTCAAGCGTTTTTCATTAAAAGTTTCTACCTTTTGTTAAGAACTGCTCTGCTAAATAGAACCCGATAACAGTGGATAGTCGAGAGTCACACCAAAGCTTAAAAAATTAATTTCCCTTTGCTAAAAACTAGAAATTGATTTTTTTTTTGGTGAAGTTCAAACTCGCAACCTCTTGGATTTGAGCCTAGTGCTGCATTATGTAGCAACCCATTTCTCCTGAATATTAACATAAAGTGAATTAAAATTATATACAGATTTGATTGTTTATTAAAAAACATATGTAAATACATCTATAGTCTAATTATAGACACTCAATTTTTTCTATCCTTATGAAAACTTTTCTATGCCACATTTTAATTTTAGATTTTCTCTTGATTGTTACAAACAATGCTGTTAGTATTTCTCACCATCTATCGAATTTAAGTCCAATGCTGTATCGATAATATGAGCATTCAAACGGTTTTTTCAAGTTTTTCTAACGGTTGGTAATTTTTTATCAAAGCTATATATTTTTTATTAGTTTCAAACCTCACATTAACAAACATTAAATTTTCATCGAACTGTTTATATCTAATTATGAATTTCTTATAAAATTGTTAAGGACTACTAAAATGTAATTTCATTTTTGAGATATTTCTCAAAATAGTTTGTATAAATATTTTGGTTAGAATGGTACCCTTGACACCCTTAAAACGGTTTACTGAATACCGAATAGAAGAAAACAATTTCCACTTTGGCCACACGGAGACTCCTAGAAAAAAAAATGCAGTTCAAATCTGGAGATGTTTGTAAGTTATTGGAGTATAAAATGAAAATAACAACGGAACATTTTGTACTAAAGATGAGACAAAAATGTGTGGCTTTGAGGTCTAAAATAAACATTAGTTAAAGTTCCTCAAAAAATAATTGAATGTTGGAATAATATCACAATTTATTGAGTAAGTTAAAGTGTTCAAAAAGATAATAAGAAAGTGTGAATAAATATTCAGCCAATATATAAGTACCATTTAAAAAAGCCAATCCCGAGAAAAGAACTTTTGGAGCAATTTTCGAGTAATTTCAAATAGTAAGTAATATATCTGTTACCAATAATAGATACATTCTAAATAAAGGATTATATTAAAGAAGACTATAATTCCGTAGGTATGTTCCTTAATTCTTAGAAGGTAGGACATCTTAACTTGCTGCTGCCAGTAAATCAGGAGAAAAATTTTAATCAAATTTGGTTACTGGTCGAAAAAAAAAGTTTTCAGAAAGAAATTTATGTTACAACAGGTATTTTCTCTACTTATACAACCAGTAGTAAAACATTGAACAACTGTAGCTTACACAGAAATTGAGGAGTTTTATGGTTGATCCTGGAAGACAGTTGTTGATACTGTTAATGGAGACGGTACCATCCTCAGTTCCGAATGCAACATATTCTGGGTTGATCGCCACTGAAGTATAAGGAATATGAGTACATTCATTCGATTCCACATTTTGATATGGTTTCATTGGAACATGTAGAATAACAGGAGAAACTCTTTGATGCTCAATCCTCTTTTCCATCACACTGACCAGATAAGCTCCTACACGTGCAATCTATTTTGGAAATTCGTAGGAAGTAGGACACGCCGGGCCATTTGTGAAACCTCATGTCTTCTGTAGAACTTCCATGGGTCACGATTTCAATGAAATTCTGTCAAAATAAATAATAAAAATTAAATCAAGAAATTAAGTTAAGAAATTATCCCATTTTTTTGCGTAACTTTACTTTGATTGTTTATATTATACCTCATATCAACACATTTTTGCTCCATAATCAGTTCAACATGCTGCTTTGACATTTTTGATTATATTTTCTAAATTTCCACTTTATTTTTTAAGAAGTTCCGACGTGTCACCAAATTAGAAATTTATTTACTCTGTTGATCTTCATTAAACGATTTTAAGGGCGTCAGCTGGTACCATTCTAACGAAAATTTTGATACAAACCATTTTTTCACAAATAATAATAAATAAACAAAGATTTGGTCATTATATACGTCATTCAAATGACATTGAACAGCGAATTTCAATTTTATTTACCCAGAGAATTTGACCAATAATTATAAAGCTACGAATGTAGAGGTAGTTAACTATTTGACAATTTCATTGGTTACTTTTTCACATACCCTGTTTATTGATTTCGTAGTTTTTTTTTCCTTTAAAACAGGATACCATCTTGATCAAAACATTTTTTTTATCGTAAATATATTAAATTGATTTTATACAAAATATTGATCTTTGATTAAAAAAAAATCTTTTATGATTTTTCAACAAGGTATATATCTTTATTTTCAGGTGTTTTCAGAGCCTGATTTACTATTTTTAAAATTTAAAAATATGCAAATCTAATAGTAGATTCTGTTTTCTACATAAATGTACGTTGTGTCTCTTGTACTTAGTGGTCGTGGTATGTAGTACCGTGTTCGTGAGCCAAGTATTTTGTTACTGCTTCCCTGCATCTTTTTAGAACTGCACTTTTAAGAAGTATCCAATAACAGCGATTAGTCGGGAGTCACAACAAAATTATAAAAATTAATATCTAATTGGGAAAAACTAAAAAATTAGTTTTCCTTCTACAACCTCTCGGATTTGAGCTCACTATGACACTGAGCAAAACATCCCTCCTAAATAACTAAGACATAAAGCGAATATTCAGATTTTATTATTATTTATTAAAAAATATATGTAAATGCATATACGAGTATGTGTATAATTATACATACTTAATTTTTTCTATTCTTTTAAAAACTTCTCTCTGCATGTTATATATTTAATTTTAGATTTTTTCCTGATTTTTCCAAACAACGTTTTTTTCAACAGTATATGTTAATTTTAAGTAGTTTTATATTAAAAATAAACATTTTCGAAAGTCCACTTTAACTGGAAATTTAACAATTCTACAATTTGTTAAAATATGTAAATTTAACAAACGGGATATTCTGTTTTTGCCATAACCTGTTATTCTATGGATATTATTCACATTACTATTTTCTTTACTTGCTGTGATCGTCATCTACTGCCGTAGTCATTACCTACATTGCTCTTATCTTATGTTTATCTTATGTAACTCTCTCTTACTATCTCTCGGATTTAAGCCTAACATTCTATCCACCGAGCCACCCATTCTTTCATTCTTTTGTAAATATAAATCAACACAGAAAGTAAAGTAAGATTCCGGAAACACTAGCATTCGAAAATAATAAAAGTAGCTCTTAAAAAACATATTTTATTATAAGTTATTAAATAGCATAAAGTATATATATTATCTAGTTTTTCATTTACTTTTAAATATCAAATTTTTGCAACTTTGTGTTATTTTCCATCCATATGTAGCTTATTTTATACTTATTTTAAACCTCACATTAACAAAAATTTGAACAATTTCACTGAAATTTTGTTAAATATTACTAAAACCTAAATTCATTTCATTTTTGAGATATTTCTCGAATTAGTTTGTATAAATATTTTCGTTAGAATGATACCCCCGACATCCTTAAAAGGGATTACAAAAGACCAGATAGAGGAAAACAATTTCTAGTTTGGTCATATTTCTAACACTTCAAAAAAATACATTTCAAATCTGGAAAAGTCCAGTAAGTCTTTGAAAAATAAAACGAAAATCCCATCGGGCCACTTTGAACAGAAGATGAGGCAAAAAATTGTTGTTTTGAGACATAACCCAAATATTCAAGTTACAGTTCCTCAAAAAATAATGGTGGAAATAATTTCACAATTGATTAAAGAAAATTGTTCAAAAAGATAGTGAAAATTCAATGAGGTTCTAGATTTACACGTGTTTTTTAACTAAGATACATATAAAATTTTGCTGTAGAAAAAGATTGATGAAGTTTGGTTACCGGACCAAAAAAAAGTTTTACAAAGAAATTTCTCTCAAATAAGAACATTTTCGACTTATATATTAGTTGAAAAACATTGATCATCGGTAGTATACATAGAACTTGAGTTTATCGTTGAATCTGGATGACATCGCTTGAAATTGTCAGTAGAAACTCCACCATCCTCAGTTTCGAATCCAATTAATTCTGGGTCTTCTGCAGAAATTGCATCCAAGGGCCAGGATTTGAACGAAATTCTGTCAAATAGAACAAATAATAAGAATTAAGTCAATAGATGTACAAATAAAAACCAACCTTTATCCTTTTAAATATTACTTCCTACTACATTGTGAAATTTTGGTCCTACATCTAATAACTCTTGCAACTATTCCACCCCGAAATTATTCCATTACTCCATTTCTTTTTGATGAACTGTAACTTGCCTGTTTATGTTATATCTCATTTCAACAATGCTTTGCTGCATCTTCGGTTCAAAGTGGACCGTTGAGATTTTTGATTTTATTTTCTAGAGAATTTTGAGACTCTTCCATATGTGAAGGCCAGTTTTTGGGAGTTTTAAAAGTATCACCAAATTGGAAGTAGCTTTTCTTTTTCTGATTTTTAGTAAACTATTTAGAGAGTACCGGGAGGTGTCATTCTAACGAAAATTTTTACACAAACTAATTTTTGACAGATAAATAATAACAAATGAATAACTGTCAATAGTTACGCGATTTAAATTACATCAGGAGAGGCCATGTTCATGTGCTAAACTTTTCCGTATTTAAATTTGACATTTTATGTTTTTATTTTTCGTCTGCTTTTTCATTTTCTTTTGACATGTCTATGTTCTATAGGGCAATTGGCCATCATGTTTTCATATGAAATTTTTTAGGGTCACTGTTTGTTGGTGAGTCTGAGCATTGCCGATATATTGGATAAAACTATCGGATTTCTGAAATTATGCATATTATAACTGATTATTCCCATTACTTACGTTATTTAGTTTTTAATGCACTGCGGTGTAAGTTCTTGGATACCGTCAGATAGATTGGCGTAAATGTTAAGGTTAGAACTAAGTGTGATAGATATTAAAATGACCACATTTTTTCTAGATAAATAAAGTCCAAACAGTTTCAAATATTTGTATAAGTATTTAATATTGTTCCTAGTAAAAATATGAAATGTTATAATCTATTCCCATTTTGTTTCCATTGTTGCAATAACAGCGTTTTAAAAATATACTGGAAAATACTTTTATTTTAAAATGTTTATCTCAGAAATGTTCTTTAATCTTTTATAAATTATTAAAGTATTAAGAAATCTCAATAGATTAAGTAAATAATTTGAAGAAATAGTTAAAGCATACAAATCCTAAATTTTAATGGTGTAGATTTTTTTCGTATTAATAGGTTTCCCTTGAGATCCGCCTTTGGTTGTGCATTTGTATCCACTACTGTATATGCAGATGGGGTCGAGTCGCATCTTGATTTCGCACCAGTAGACATTTTCCCGACATCATAATTAGAATTTTAGTACATCGTAGTGTTAAAGGGCTTCGGTCTGCAATTACTGTACAGTGATAGCAACAAGGCCATACGCTAATTACACAGTATTCAGAAACCATTTGAAAATTAGTTTTGGTGAAAGAAAACAAGAGAGTCGGATTACGAATCTATAAATTATTTTGTTTTATTTGTAATCATTTGTGCTTAACATGATTGTCGAACTACTTTTATCTGAGTTCGTGATTTTCAGCAAATTTGCCTTTAATCGTTTTTAAAGTTAGAATATCACTAATAATTTTTCTCTCAATTTTTAGAGGCTACATATTTTTAATTAATCTAGAAATTTGTAATTTTTCGTAAAAATTTGAATTTGAAATTGTTTAAAATTTATTTTGATTTTAATATCACACTTAGTTCTAATCTTAAAACTTACACCAATCTACCTGACAGCATCCAACAACTTACATCGTTGTACTTTAAAAGCAAGTAATGTAAATAATCAGTTATAGTATGCATAATTTCAGAAATTCAATGGTTTTATCCAATACATGAGCAATACTAAGACTCACCAGTAAAAAGTGGCCCTAAGAAATTTGAGATGAAAACATGATGGCCAACTGCCCTGTAGATCAGAGACATATTAAAGGAACACGAAAAAAAAGACGAAAAATAAAATCATAAAATGTCAAATTTATATACGAGAAAGTTTAACACATCAACATGGCCTCTCCTGATGTAATTTTAATCGCGTAACTATTGACAGTTATTCATTTGTTATTATTTATCTGTCAAAAATTAGTTTGTCTAAAAATTTTCGTTAGAATGACACCTCCCGGTACTCTCTAAATAGTTTACTAAAAATCAGAAAAAGAAAAGCTACTTCCAATTTGGTGATACTTTTAAAACTGCCAAAAACTGGCCTTCACATATGGAAGAGTCTCAAAATTCTCTAGAAAATAAAATCAAAAATCTCAACGGTCCACTTTGAACCGAAGATGCAGCAAAGCATCGTTGAAATGAGATATAACATAAACAGGCAAGTTACAGTTCATCAAAAAAAAATGGAGTAATGGAATAATTTCGTGGTGGAATAGTTGCAAGAGTTATTAGATGTAGGACCAAAATTCCACAATGTAGTAGGAAGTAATATTTAAAAGGATAAAGGTTGGATTTTATTTGTACATCTATTGACTTAATTCTTATTATTTGTTTTATTTGACAGAATTTCGTTCAAATCCTGGCCCTTGGATGCAATTTCTGCAGAAGACCCAGAATTAATTGGATTCGAAACTGAGGATGGTGGAGTTTCTACTGACAATTTCCAAAGATATCATTCAGGATCAAAGAAAAATTCAAGTTCTGTGCACAAAATGATCAATGTTTTTCAACTAATGTATAAGTGATGTAGAAATCGAAAAAGGTTACCATTTCTTTGTAAAACTTATTTTTTGGTCCTGTAACCAAATTTGATCAATCTTTTTCGACAGCAAAATTATCATATATATCTTAGTTAAAGAACATATGTAAACCTAAACCCTCATTGAATTTTCATTATCTTTTTGAACAATTTTCTTTACTTACCAATTGTGAAATTATTTCCACCATTATTTTTTGAGGAACTGTAACTTGAATATTTATATTATGTCTCAAAACAACAATTTTTTGCCTCATCTTCTGTTCAAAGTGGCCCGATGGGATTTTCGTTTTATTTTTCAAAGACTTACTGGACTTTTCCAGATTTGAAATGCATTTTTTGAAGTATTAGAAATATGACCAAACTAGAAATTGTTTTCCTCTATCTGGTCTTTAGTAATCCCTTTTAAGGATGTCGGGGGTATCATTCTAACGAAAATATTTATACAAACTAATTAGAGAAATATCTCAAAAATGAAATTAATTTAGGTTTTAGTAATATTCGGCAATTTGATAAAAAATTAAAATTTTGGTGAAACCGTTGAATAGAAATATGAGGCAAATATTGGTTAATCTGAGTTTTAAAACCAGTAAAAAATATGTAGCTGCGATGGAAAATAACACAAATTTCCAAAAATTTTATGTTTAAAAGTACAATGAAAATTAAATGAAAAAATAGATAATATATATTTTTTTAGTGTCACATCTCGTTATTAAAACATTATTTAAGTACACCAATATTAAAATACAATTTGCCTCAGGTGATGCTAAGTTTTTTTCGTTTCGAAACAACTCAACAGTAAATACTAAATTTATATTATATCAACAAAATTTACTTGTTAATTAAATGAGCTTCTCACATAAAGTTTACTTTTAGTTTTACCAATCTGACCTAATGAAACTTAGTGTTAATTTGGAAAATATTCAATCTTTTACTAAATTTTGTTATAATTTAAGTACAACACAATTGTAATGATTATTTTTTTTAATTTAAAATTCTTTGTCATATTTATCAATTTAATACTGAGAACCTTATAATTATTCTTTTAAATTTATAAATTAAGCTATAATTTCTGTCGAAATATACATGGAGTTGTCACTAATCTCTACTACTTATTTTGCTAATAGGGAAATAAAAGTCACTCATAAACCAATTAAGTGGGTTCAGCGATATCCCGACCTTACAACCCTAAACTATTTTCTGTGTATTATTTAGCTAAGATAATAAATGAGGGGTTTCAAATGTCAACATTATAAGATAATTTGTAAATAAACCAGCAAATTGTCAAGAACTACTTAATGTTAACATGTAATGTAATATTTTATTTTCCGATTACTTACATTAATATACCTGAAATACCTGGAGCACAACTATTTGTACAACTTAACAATAATAAACACAACTCATTGTTATAGGGCATTTATATCTCATCTGGATCTGATGAATACAAATTTTCATTTGTGGGAATCATAATTTTGCTGAAGCTGTCTGGTTTAATAATAACTTGAGATTAAAAATACACATGCTTAAATTTCTGTTCAGCATCTTTAGTCAACCCAATTTATAACAAATAATTTAATTCTAAATAAAGAAATAAATATTCGTATAGTTCTTAGTTATACAATTTAGAATCAAATGAATATTTTATAACAATTATTCTCATTTGATTATCTGATATCTGATAGGATTCTTTTTAGTACGTATTTTTAAATAATGGTCATATCTTTCTCATATTTGGGTCTTGACCAAAAATGGTGTATGGCATTAAAATTTGGTGGATGGTGTTAAATAATGGCTGAGGTAATTAATTCCATTCATTATGGTGGTCAAGTCTTTATGACTACAATTTGTCTCCATATGTTCTATCTATTGTATCCTAGATCTACCTATTTTCCTTCTTTTTCTAGGTTGCTTTGCATCATTTGTACTTGTATTGTTTGTTCCTCTGCACTGTATACATGTTCCAACCATTTCATTATCTGTCTTTTTATTTTGTTAACATTAAAAACATTAAATATAACACCAATCCAACTGACAGTATCCAAGAATTTACACCGCTGTACCTTAAAAACTAAATAACATAAGTAATGTAATTATTCAGTTACAGTGTGTATAATTTCAGAAATCCCATAGTTTTATCCAATATATGAGCAATACTAAGACACACCAATAAAAAGTGGTCCTAAAAAATTTCAGATGAAAACATGATGGCCAACTGCCCTGTAGATCAGAGACATATTAAAGGAACACGAAAAAAAAGACGAAAAATAAAATCATAAAATGTCAAATTTATATACGAGAAAGTTTAACACATCAACATGGCCTCTCCTGATGTAATTTTAATCGCGTAACTATTGACAGTTATTCATTTGTTATTATTTATCTGTCAAAAATTAGTTTGTCTAAAAATTTTCGTTAGAATGACACCTCCCGGTACTCTCTAAATAGTTTACTAAAAATCAGAAAAAGAAAAGCTACTTCCAATTCGGTGCTACTTTTAAAACTCCCAAAAACTGGCCTTCAAATATGGCATAGTCTCGAAATTCTCTAGAAAATAAAATCAAAAATCTCAACGGTCCACTTTGAACCGAAGATGCAGCAAAGCATTGTTGAAATGAGATATAACATAAACAGGCAAGTTACAGTTTATCAAAAAAAATTGAAAAATGGAATAATATCGTGGAATAGTTGCAAGAGTGATACTTATGATCAAAATTTCTCAATTTAGAAAGATAAAGGTTGGTTTTTATTTGTAAATCTATTGGCTTAATTCTTATTATTTATTTTATTTAACAGAATTTCGTTGAAATCATGGCCCTTGGATGCAATTTCTGCAGAAGACCCAGAATTAATTGGATTCGAATCTATGGATGGCGCAGTTTCTACTGACAATTTCAAGAGATATCATCCAGCATCAACGATAAACTCAAGTTCTGTGCACACTACCCATCATCAATATTTTGCAACTAATATATCAGTCCAAAAATGTTCTCATTTGAGAGAAAATTCTTTGTAAAACATTTTTTTGATCTAGTAACAAAACTTCATCAATATTTTTCTACAGCAAAATTTTCTTATGTATCTTAGTTAAAAACCACGTGTAAACCTAGAACCTCATTGCATTTTCATTATCTTTTTGAACACTTTTCTTTATTTACACATTGTGAAATTATTTAAACAATATTTTTTGAGGAACTGTAACTTGAATATTTATGTTATGCCTCAAATCAACAATTTTCTGCCTCATCTTCTGTTCAAAGTGGCCCGATGGGATTTTCGTTTTATTCTCCAACGACTTCCTGAACTTTTCCAAATTTGGAACGCATTTTTTTGAAGTGTTAGGAATATGACTAAACTGGAAATTGTTTTCCTTTAGCTGGTCTTTATTAATCTCTTTCCAGGGTTTCGGGGGTATCATTCTAATTAAAATATTTATACAAACTAATTCGAGAAATATCTCAAAAATGAAATTAATTTAGGTTTTAGTAATATTCGGCAATTTGATTGAAAATTCAAATTTCAGTGAAACTGTTCGAGGGAAATATCAAGCATATGTTAATGTGAGGTTTAAAACGAGTAAAAAAATATATAGCTTTGATAGAAACAACACAAAGTTGCAAAAATTTGATATTTATAAATATAATGAAAATAAAATGAAAAACTAGATATTTATACTTTATCTATTTAATAACTTATAATAAAATGTGTTTATTAAGAGTTACTTTCATTATTTTCGACTTCCAGTATTCTTGGCATCTTGCTTTATTTTCTTTGTTGGTTTATATTTAAAAAAGAATGTGTATCTCAGTGAACAGAGTATTAGACTTAAATTTGAGAGATAGTGGGAAAGAATAACATAAGATACATGAGCATTTGGGTAATGACTATGACAGTAGATGTCGATCACAGCAAGTAAGGAAAATAGGAATGTGGAAAATTCACAAATAATGTTCAACAAATTTTAGCAAATGACTCAGAAATAGCTCTGAAAAAATCACAGTGAAATAATTTTTTATTACGAAATACTACATATCTGTAAATTAATTAAATATATGAGACCTGTCAAAACTTACAAAGAAATTAATAGTGACATTCTAACTTTAAAAATGATTGAACACAAAGTTGCTGAATATTACTTATCCATTTCCAGATAAGATAAAGGTGATACTACAGTCATTTTAAATACAAATGATTACAGAGCAAAAATAAAAGAATTTATCCAATCAAGCGACTTGAAAATTCTTAGCAGAGATCCAACTAAAAAGTATTAAGATAATGTTAGGGAACTAGCTAGTTAATAAAAAACTCATTTTTAACGACTTATAAAAAAAACGTATAATTCGAAAAATCCTCAAACACCAAAATTATAATATTAAATTACATAAAGATACAAATCCAATTAGGTCTGTGGTTTCCTATATCAATAAACCGAATAATAAATTAGCAGAAATGCTCAATAAAACTTTAACTAATGACGGTTACATATCAAAATATTCAGTATAAAACTTTTTAGAATTGATTCAAAAACTCAATAACACATAAGTTAAAAGAAAATACTGAATTAGTTTAATTTGATTTTCTAAAATCCCTTCACCTGAATGTAACTATATTCTTAAAAGAAAAAAACATTAGCCAAGTTTTAGTCATAGAAATTATAAACTTCTTTAATTTACCGTTGAAATTGAAGAAAATACCTACATAAATTGACATAATAAAATAAATACCTTTTCCTAATAAATATCCATTATATCTAATAAATAGAGTGATAAAAAAAAAGAGTAAAAGATTCTCATTAACCTAATATTTTTATATTTTCAAAACAATGTAAAGAAATTAAATCACACAATACTATTACATATCATTTAAAGTTTATAATGATGTAGGTTAATTTCTAATAAATATAAAAACCAATTTTCCTAAATTAAAAAAGTAGGTATGTATAAGTTTAATTCTCTGCAATGTAATATTATCTATATCAGTCAGACTCTTACAAATTTTTAAATCAGATATAGTCTACACTCAGGACCTTATAGATGAAAATAACCATTACGTAACATCTTACTGACACGAACACAAACAAACTTAACAAAACAAAAGAAACAAATAAGAAAATCCTTCATATATGCAAGAATGAAGAAGCTGTTTTTTCGGAAGAATTTCAAATAAAGAGAAATCTACGATATCCTCAATATAAAGAACTAATCGAACAAATAAATCAGGGAATTTCACCGATTTTAGAATACAGTCTGTACTAAATATATAATATATTATTTGTTAGAAAATAAGGAATATTATTGGTTAGAATAATTATAATACAATACCAATTCTGTATTTGAAATGCCTGCCAATTTCTTATTATCTTATCTGACTGTGCCAAAAGGTGAATCAATTGTCATAAAAATATTTAAAAATTTTGGAAAGTCATAGAATTTTAAGTTAAGTATATTTTATCCTTTACTTTTATAATGCATAGATTTCACAGAATACCGGTAGAAATAATCATTATATTTTGAATTTGTTTTAATATATAATCTATTGTAACAAATTTGTGTCAGCTAACATCATTTTACTTTATAATTAGCGTATTACTGCTTTCATATTTCACAGTGGAGTTGGCTTCTGGCCAGAATGTATACTGATATACTGATATATAATAATAATAACAGATGAAGTGTTGCCATACTTAAAGCTACAGAGTTGCATCAACAACAAAACATATGCATTTACTCGATTAGTTTGTTGATTTCAGAGTTGTGTGTTGACCTCTCCTGTCCCATAATCAAAATGGTTTTGGTACAAGAGTCCCCATAGGGTTTAGAGAGGTGAATTGTCAACACAGAAGTTTGCTTTGTTCTTGAGTTTTCGTTTAATTTTATTTCTTCAAAAAATGAAAACTGCGCTCTGCGAAAAGTTAATCAAACAAACATGGCGCAAACAAGCAAATATTTATGTAATAAATTTTTGATATCCAACCCTGTGCAAAAATTGATCCTTGTTAGTTGATATGCAATAGTTCGTCGTAACGAATTCACTAATACATCGTCGTTCCAGCTTTTCACGCTTTATATATTAGTTGGAAACGGAACGATTTGATTTTTTTTTGTCATCAAAGTTGATGAATTAATGTGCATCGTTTGTCATTCGACACGTTTGCTTTTTGTATTTAACTGCTTCGAACTTCCGGGTAACGAATCATTGCGAATTTAACTTTTTTAAAATACAAGCATACCTTTTAAAAGTGTACTTTTAATTTCCGCTTGGTGTACAGTAATTTTTCCAAATAATGGACAATCAGATGAAGTTTAAAAGCACGTTCATTAATGTTTTCTCTGGTTTAGCTTTTAATAACTCTTTAAACTATTCTTCTGTCATTAGTAAATATTTAGATAAGTAAGAGTACTCGCTATTCGTAATTTCAACAAACTTTATCACTCTTAATGAGGAAAATAAGAAACAAATAAACCGCTTCTAGAAATGAAAACTTATAAATCTAATAAAGAAAAAATCGTCCAATTAAACTTAGCGTCGCTGTAATATTGATCACTTCTAAATGAAATTGAAACAGTATTTTAAAAAATAAATCAGTGTGCAGCAAAAAATAAATCCCCAAACAGCGTTTTCCGAACATCGAGTAACTGTAAAAAAACAATGAAAACTTTGTCTTTTCCAATAAACAAGCATTTACATAGGGTTAGTTATCGATATAGATTATGTGCCAGTAGAGGAAAATATACCCAACAGATTGAAACAATAATGAAACTAATAAAAGAAACATTTTTCTTGTTATATATTTTCGAGAAACTTTTCTGGTTGTTATTAAGAACAGCTATAATTCTGATGGTGTACAAGACGTTTCGAATATTTACTTCTTCTTCTTATCGTGCCGTCTTGATAAAGATCGCCGATCATCTAGATAATTTTTCTTTTGTTTACGACCTTCTCTAAATAGCTGGTTTGATGTCCAGTTAAACCACTCTCGCAAATTATGCAACCATGAGATTCTGTGTCTTCCTGGACTTCTTCCCTCAATCTTGCCTTGTAAAATCAACCGTAGAAGTTCGTATTCAAGTTTACGTACTTTTATGTTGTTTACTAGTTCATTTTTTGTGTCTTAAATCTTCTATGTTAGTGACTCGTTCGGTCCAAGTTATTTTCAATATTCTTCACACCCACATTCCGTTTTGTTGTGTTCTTGTTTAACGTGCTGGTTTCAATGCCGTAGAGGAATGCCGAATATATGTAATATTTACACATACGTACTTTTAATTCTTTGCTGAGTTGACTACAACAAAAGAATTTCTTCATTTTATAAAAAATACTTCTTGGCTTTTCGATTCTTGTTTTTATTTCTTGTGTCTTGTCGTTTTTAGAGTTTAATCCAGGTTTCTAAGTATTTGTAATTATCCACTCACTCGATGTTTTCGTTATGTATTTTAAATTGTACATTATTATTTGCCGGAGATTTGGTAATGATCATAAACTTTGTTTTCTTTAAATTCATCCCTGGGCTTTGGAATTATTACTATCCTAATAAGAAGCAAGTTCATAATAATAATAATAAGGGTTTGCCCTTTTAGACTTTATTTTCTTGATTTTTTTTTATCATTTCCAATTTATCTTCTTTATCCGTTCCGATCAAGTCACCGTGGTTATTTTAGCTCAACTTGTTATTTTTATTATTAATTTCTATTTTATTTTATTTTTTTCCTGCTATTTTTCCTGCTATAGTCAGGGATTTCCTTCTTTAAATATTTTATTGTTTATGATCAGAGATCAATTTCATCATATCTAAACATTACCTCCCCCCTTTCAATAAAATTCTTTGTTGTTTTTAGTTCATCTCTCATTTGCTTTAATAATTTTGACATTTTCTCTAAATTTACCAATTCTTAGGGTTTCATACATTTCTTTGAATTGGCTCTGATGATTGTTATTGAGACTTGTAATTTAGTTTTAGATATTTGGAGTTTCGTTTCTTACTATTTGGCTGTATGTTATATTACTTTTGACTGCGTTGTTTACAAATTTCTCTGGTGTGAAATTATTTTGTTTTTTGCTTCTATTGATCTCATTTTTTTCGGCGTATTTTATATATATTTCACGTGTTCTGCTGTTAGTTGTATGTTGTCCTCCACAATTACAGCATTTTGCTTTGCTATTTTCAGTTCTTATTACTTTACATTCGCGTGTGGAGTGATTTGACATTTGACACATTTCGGGTTCGTGAAGCAATTTATTTGAGTGTCCAAAGCTCTGATAATTAAAACATTGGGTCACTTTGTTTCTCCGTATATAAGATTCCCATTTAATTTTAACGTTATCTATTTCTCTTAATTAATACAAACATTTTATATCTAAATGTCTATTTATTGTGACCAAATAGCTATAGCATTGTTAGTTTTCATTTTTCTCTTTCATGGGTACAATTCTATTAATTTTGAAATTTATTTTCCCCTCAATTTGTTCTTTAATAAATTCAACATCTAAATTTGGAATTGCTTTCATTACGGTTCTTTTAAGTTTATCTGTTTTATCAGTGTAGGTGAAAAATGTTGGTTTTTTGCATTTTAAATGGTTCATTAATTTTTCTTTCAGTCCTTTCGTTCTCATGAATATTTTTATGTTATCTCTATTGAACTGTATAGAAAAATTGTTGGAGTTTATTGTGTTTCTCACCTAATCAACAGATTGCCTGCGGTTCTCCGGTTTTCCTTGAAGAACTACTGGTGGTGTCTTTGGAACTAGTTTTTCGATCTCTTTCTCCTTCCTTTCCATTCCTTCACTACTCTCCTCCTCTTCGTAATCTTCCAGCGTTTGCAATCTGTTACTTGTTTTTATCCTTTCATCTAGTATTTTTCCTTTAGGTTTCTTTACCTTTTTACTCATTCCCGTTTGTGTCCAATCTACTTCCTTTTTACTTGTTTTTACATCTAATAATTAATCCATTTCCTCGCTCCAGAACCTTGTTTGTTCTCGTACTCTTTCCTCGTTCTCCTCATTTTCCTTCGTTTTCTCCGCCATCCTTTCTGCTACTTTGTTCTTTAAGAAACTCGGTAATATTTCTTCTTCTCGTTGTCTATTTTTCTTTTCCTCTTTAGCCATTTCTTTCACCCATTAATTTTTCGCTTAATAATTCCTTCATCTTATCCATCTCAAGATAAATAATCTTTGTTAACCTTTTTTCCTTCCCTTAGCTCTTTTCTTAGCTTACTCCTAGATCTTCCCTCGCTTTCGGATTCATTTTCCACTTTGATTCTTCCTCTATGCTTGACCTCTTTGCCTTTTCGGCTCGTCATTTCCATTACTTCCGAATTTTCCCCGAAAATTGCTTTTTTCGAGTTTCACATAGGAGTAGAAGCAATTTTTCAGGTTTTACATTTTTATGCTAAGGTTTCTTTTGAACAATTCCCGAAGTACCCTTGATTTGTTAAAGCTGTGTATGTTAATTAGTAGTCCATACTGAGTTTTTCAATAATAATATATATAATAACAAACTGGGTGTTTTCATGAAAAACGAAGCTGTTCTTTAAGAACTCTTCAATTCACTTTTCTTTATTTTTTTTAAATATTTTAAGACCTTTTGTCCCGATGATGTATATTACAGCGGGTGAGTCTTGTAGTGTTTTTAAAGACTTCAATTTTTTTTATTTTTACGTAGTTTTTTTTAATTTTTTAATGGTTTTTTATTTCTTCAATCTTTTTTTGTGTGATTTATCATTAAAAATTTAACCGATTCTACTTTAGCAAAAGTGTACTCCATCATTTATAGTTCCATTTATCTTTATTTTGTCTTGTGCATAATATGTTTTTAATTTGTTTCCTTGCATTTTTATTATATCTTATGGGCTTCCCAGTATCTTTTGTTTTTCTCTTCTTTTTTGTTCTTCTGTCATGTTTTCTAGAAAATGCACATGTCTTTTATTTCGTCTTTCAAAAGCGTTTGTTATTTTATCAGTTATTTCTTCTTCTTTTTATTTTAGTTTTTCATTGAACCATTATGTTGTTCTTTTTTAAATCTGTCTTTTTTATTTTGCTACTTTTATAGTAGTGTTTCTGTTGTCTTTCTTGGATTTCTGTTTTATTGTTTAATTCTTCCCTGTTAAAAATAATCTAATTTTTTATTTTCGGTGTTGAATTTCTTACTTATGGATTGTCATTTTTTATTATTATTTTATGATTTACATTTTGTTTTACTAGAAGATTATCAAAGTTTAACACTAATGGGTGGTCAATTCGAAATGTTTTAATATATGTATATCCATGTAATTTTGTGCTTTTTGTGTTTAAATGTTGTACTTATTGTACCGACACTTGATCCCTTATCAAAGTTACATACAATTTCTTCATTATTATTCGGTTTGTTTTGTATAGTTTCTATTCCTGTCACATCTATAATTAGTATCTAATCCCTATACTGGCACATATGCTAGTATCAGGACATTCCAGTTAAAATACCAGTGGAGCGTAATTAGAATTGAACATGGACGGACTCTGTTCTGCAATTACTGTTTCTGCAGATAGATAGGAGCAAATAATTGTTTCCTATTTATTGAACAATCGTAAAATCGAGTTAATACGGAATAAAAGTCGAGTATGGTTTAGTATACCTTTCAGTTGTTTAAATGACGAGAGTATGAAGATCTAAGACTCCAAAAAAATTGTTAAAGAAACATTATTGTTTTATTTTGGCATTCTGATTATCAGGGTCTTTTAAGTTTATGTCTTCAACAAACCATTTGAAAAATACATTACATATACTGAAAAAGGTTTCCGGGTGTCATAAGCATATAATCATTTTTAAAATTTAATTTTTGGTTACCCATGTATCTTGAGTGATAAATCTTTATTTTGATGTTGGAAAATCCCAAATTCAATTTTTTATGAAGTAAAACACGTGAATTTGATTGGATTCATACATTATTTTCAAGTAAATGACCCGAGTTTATTATCTAACTTTATCAGAGAATTTCTAGCAGTGAAGTAGAGGGTTATTATTTGAATGAGATATAGTCATGGCATAAAATGGAATGTTCTTTATGCAAACCAACTAAACAATCATCAAAAGAAGTGAAAAATCCACGCTCCCCATGTGACTCTTGTAGGAGCTTAATTTGTATAGAATGTACGGAGTTGTCTCCATCTGAAATTAAAGGCCTTCCATTACAGAAGCGTCTATTAAAGTTTAGTTGTAAAAAATGTCGTAATAATGGTTTTGTTGAAAGTTTGCACTTGATTATACAAGCTAAGGACACCATTATTATATTGTAAAGCAATATCTTTCACAAGAAAACAGAGTAAATATGTTTACGACTATATCAACGACTGTGTATTAATTTAATTTATAATTAAAATTTATTAAATTATAGAATAAAATAAAATTATTACTAGCTAGATAAAAAAATCCGTCAAATAGTTCCAGTCAAAAAGCGATAGTCTAAAATTATTTTGACCATCTCTTAATTTTTTACTATTATGACAAATTTATATATTTTTTTATATATTGCGAAAAAAAATATTTTTCTAAATTAAATACTTTTTTTTAGATCAACAAAACTATATCTGAAATACCAAACTCCCATGTTTTCCTCAAATGATATATATATATATATATATATATATATATATATATATATATTAAAATGCCATAATTGATATCAATTTATTTATTTTGCCTTTGAATATTTTCATTAAATGTTCTGTGCCTCAGTCGAAGGCTGGCAAAAATTAGATTTGTAAATTCTTAGATAACAATTTAAGCTTAAATTCAGAATGTGATGATTTCTTACTGGAAAACCCAGTATTTTTTGGATTCTCGAAGAAACAGGAGCAGTTGAATCTAGGGCTCAGGAAATCAGGAAATTTTAAATATTTGATCTAATAGTTTTACATGTTTCCAAATTTTATTAATTTTATTTGTACTGAATCTTTTATAATTATAATTTCTAACTGGTTGATTATATAGATTTCTTCCCTACACATTTAAATTTCCAAATTCAATTTTTATTTAGACTCGAAATTTACTATGATATTCATAAATAAATGGATCCATGTTTGATGACAATTTTATGTTTATACTTTATATACCAATTATATATTATATAATAATAAAACAACTACCTAAATTACATATTATGTATTCGTATTTAATTTCAAATTAGCCATCAAAATTTATCTACATGTGGAAAGTTAACATATTTTTTATAATTTTTTAAAAGATTTTTTCTTAACTTGGAAGAACTTATCTATACGAAAATATTCTAAATTTATATATATTTACGGTTATTAATTATCTAAATCAAAGTTATACCTATAATTTGCTGATACTAATTTAAAATATTTTCCATCTACCTAAAGAAATTTTTGAGTTCCTAGAAATTTTGAACAAAACGTACGACTTGATATGAAAATTTTGTTACGATATAATACTGAGCTAATGGCAGAATTAAAAAAAAATGCGTATATGATAGAAAATCTACCCAAAGATAATCTACGTGCCCTTAATCAATAGAAAGTTGTAAGAAAATAAAACCTGTATATGGTGACTGTATTTATGTATCAAATGAAAATATGAGATAGCTGGAAACTGCATTACGCGCAAATACACCATCAAAGTTACTTTCTTAATTCTTGAACTTGAACGTGGGAACTGTTCATTCCATCATTCATAGTCTTGGCTATGTCAACGTTGCTGCTCATACGATTCATGATCTGCTTTAGTTATATGAAATTGAAAATTTTGCAACGTCCAAATTAGAGTACCGGCTTGTCCCCAAAGAATTTTCTTGTCGGGGTTCAATTCGAACACTGAGGTAGAGATTGCTGTTAGGGAATGGTTCCGGAAACAGACGCAAACAATCTGTGGACTAGTCTACCAATGGGACTCATGCCTTAATGCTAATGAAAACTCTTTTTAAATGCGTTGAATAAAAACTAGTTTACAGCCTCTAAACTTCTTATTATTGAACTAACCTCTTATAAATATCTATTAATATTGGAAAATTGAATAAAAAATATTTCGTTATAAAAAATCTAGTTCTCTTCATACTCATACTTCATACTTCATACTAAACTGTACTGCATCATGATGTAATATTCTGAAATTAGTAATGAACATTTTATTGCTAATCATAGTTGGTTTTATTTAGATAAATTGAAAATCCAATTATCCTGTAGATTTTTGATTATTATGTTCCCTTATTATTTACTAGTTTACAAAGGATGGGAGTTGCGTTTATGGTATTGACAACAACAAACGCATGAGCTAGAGTTTGAATTTATTTTAATAGACTAACTAGAAAATCATATTCAGATATTATGTAATATTTTAATTAACAAACTAGTAAGTAGTTCTGATTAATTTTCTACAAATTTTATCAGCTTGCCTCTGAGAATGGCACTTCACAAAATTGCCCGTCATAAATCAGCATTTCATTATTGAAACCAAAATTCTCTATTAAATAAAGAGCAACTTAAATTGTTGGGTGTAAACGGAGAGTACAATTTACGTTCAAGTGCAGTAACGAAACCTCTTTAAATAGGCGTTATGTAGGTAACTAACAGTCAGTGAATTATGATGCTTCCCTAATTGAAAGCACTGACTAACTATCATGTAATTAATTAACTCAATGTTTAATAATTACTGTAGCTTTAACTAAAGTATTCATTTAATCGTTGATGCACCTTCGGGTACAAAACTAATAAATTTAAACCATATAAATAATGATTTTATAACAAGAAATTCACTATATAATCTGATTTTTTTTTCTGTGATAGAGTAATTATTTTTACGATTTTCCTCAAGGAGATATGTTTGTTTTAATCTTTTGCTAACGATCCCATTTATATTTGATAACAATTTCCAACTTAAAACAGTAATTTTATATTTAATTATTTCATATAAACTTTAAAATACATTCAGACATTTTTTGCTGATTTTTCAATTTCATGGATTAATTAGGTAAGCAAATTAGTTTCAACGAAAGACGGTTATTTTAATTTATAATTTAGTATTTATAAAGAAAAGTTAATAACATCCGCAGAAGCAAAAAAAGTTAAAAAAGTTTCCTTACCAAAAAGAAAGAGTCAGTAAATGCCCTCCTGGAGTCTGGGTAACAGCTCCTCTGACCAACTAGTGCTTTATTTTTTAGAGTTTAGAATTTATAATTGATAAATTAAAACAAACCCATTTCTATCAAGCACTAATCTTCTGACTTTGCGACTCTCCCTCGCGCCGTGTAAATGTGGTAAGGAACATTTACACTAAAATATTATTTTAAACTATTGTATTTCGTTTAAGTTGTAGTGGTGGATTTAAGTTAATTGTTTTATATTCCTTTTACTTTCATTTTATCCCTGTTTTTTTTAATTTTAATAAATTTTTATATACTTTTTTATCGCCCTTTTTCATCCGTTACCCGAATCACTTATATGTGACCACAACGTCACAAATCGTCATAATAATGCCAGAAATATGGTGGTATAGAAACCCAGATAAAAATATGGTACGCTTTTAGTACACCTTTTAACTTGTTAGGGTCATCTGTTATTCAATATGCGTGTGCTAAAATTGTTAAAAATTCTCTTTTAAGACCAAAACAAGTAGGAACAGGTGCTTTGTCTTTTTGAAATCGATTGAGAATGATCCCGGAAAAGGGTCAGGACATAGAGTGGCACACTTCAACCTCTTCAAAGCCAAAAAAAGCAAGAATGAGCAAATCGAAGACCAAGTGCATGCTGATTTGCTTTTTTAATAGCTAGGCAATTTCTTGATAAACTATGAAAAACAGCCAGGGAAGTTGGGATACTAGAAAGCACTAAAAAGGCTGTAACCAACTAGATGTAGGCGATTCTAGGATCTAAGTTCTAGCACTGCTGTGAGAAGTGAAATAATCACCTCCAGTGATGTGTGGCTTCTCAAGGAAGTTATTTTGAAGGAGACAGTATTATATTTTGGTAATTAGAAAACTAAAGTAAAAATCAGTCTCAATACTTTATACAAACCTCGTTAGATATCGGATTAATTGATGTAAAAAAATTTTCAATGTTATTCGATTTTATAATCTGTTGTAGAGATTTTTTTTGCAAGTACTTATATTTTTTATTTGAATCTTTATTAATATTTTTCGAAATTTTAATATATTTTCTTCCGTTTTCTTATACATATTTTTTCCACCTAATCTTCTTATCCAAGGTCATTACGTAATTCTATTGGCACGTAGAACTATTACATCATTTAGTCAGGCTAGAAATAGTTTATTCTACTATATGCGGTATTAATATGTACATGTGTGAGCTTATTTAGGTTAGTTTTCCACTTTCACCGATTCTTTGATATATTCTAGAAATTTGTTGTCTAAAGTCCTGGCTGTGGCCGGTATCACAATATGGTCCCAGTATCTTCTGTATAGTTTTCCTGTTCCTGTTCACTCTCTTTAAACGTTGAATCTTTTGTCTCTTGTTTAATTTTAAAGATTCTTGAATAGTTTTAACATGAAAATAACATCCGAAAGTTTGAAAATGACAAATGTCACAATTTTGCAAAATAGTTTTTATTCAATGGGCAGTTTTGTATTTTTTTTTCTAGAGGCTTATAATTTTCCTTTTCTTTCTAAATTGATCTTATTGTATTTTCTCTTAGTTATTACTTAATGTAGGTATTAAGCTGTGGGCAATAACAAAACATCCGATATTAAATCTTCGTGAATGAACGTTGATATAAAGCTTAAAGAAACACAAAAAGTTTTTCGCTATTTTCGTCTTTCATGTGTGACTTCGGTGATAATTAGTCGTTATCATCTTTCGAAGCATCGAATAACATGTCAGACATCCGCTATTACTTTTTCCGAATAAGCGGCTGGTGCCGAAGATCGAGCTCCTCTTCGGGTCTGTAACCAACAACCCCCGACCGCAAAATGCCCCTTCTCAGTGGCGCACAAAAAATCCAAACATAATATATAATCGGTAAATATTATTTACCTATATTATTACGATTAAGTATATCTGAATGAATTGAATTAGAAGAATACATTATTTTCGAATACACTATTTTCTTCATAATTAAATAAACAACCAATTGTGAAATAATACTTCTACATTCATTATTATTTGATCTCAAAAATCAAACACAATATCTAAATATAAAGTATGTAAATACTGACCTTCGAAGTAATGGAGATTATTATAAAAATTGTGTTAATTCTTGTAATAATGTAAAGATATGCTAATAAAACATGATTAGACCATTTTTACTTAATTAATAATGTAATGATCTTTATTGATAGGATTACAAATCAATCCCCAGTTTCATTAAAGTTAAATACAATCATAAAATTGCAGTTAATTACAGTTTTAATTACTATGTGAATTACCCAAGATTAAAATTAGAACTTGATAGCAAAAAATTAAATGATATTTATCGCTCAAATAGTGTCAGATTATTGGTAAAAACAAACAAATTTTCACGTAAAAAATAATAGAAAGTTGATCAAAATAAAAAATAAAATTATATAATATAATAATATGAAATTACAATCCTAAATTGCTACTAAAACAACCCAAAAAAGAGTGTATGAATAACGAAACAAAAAAAAATAATAACTCGACTATTTAGTAGTGCTTTAATAGCTTTTGACGGAAAATTAAACCTAAAACAAAAATTGGAAATATAGTTATAGAAAAGAGAAATTAATATATCTGGGAATATTACCGATAATTTTAATAAATTATATACTGGTCTAAGAAAAAACTACGTAGACGAAATACAAGAACCAAAGAATTTCGAGGATTACCTGTATCTTTTGAAAAACACAATCTATTCATATTACACAACAACAAACTTGCTTAAATAAAAACTAACTTTCTACTATTAGAGCAGAAACTAGAAAATAAATTATAAACAAATTATAGTTGTCTACTAAATGAATGCTTTATTGATCGGCATAATTAGACACTCCATAAAAGTGATTATCAAACCAAAATTTGTTATTATGCTTTGCTTTCAGTACTTTACTTTCACTAAAAAAATAGCAATTTTCTTACAAAAATTTCTAATATTTATATATTCACAATATCAGCAATTTCTATCTTCGTCGATCTATCTAAAACTTTTGATACAGTATGTCACACAAAAATGATTGCAAAAAATGCAATACAACAATATAAATGTATATAGAAAAATATTTAATACACTAATTATCTGGAGACTAGAAAACAATATGTAGATATCGATGGGGTACTAAGAGTTACTATTTATGGTATTTCTCAACAGCTCTGGTACCACTTTTTTTACCCTCTATATAAATTGCCTCATAAAACTGAAAAGCAAGGGAATGTAATTAGTTCCGTCGATAATATTAAGACGTCATTCAAGAAGGTTTCCAAATAATTCAGAAACACTTCCAAATAAATAAATTAACATTAATTAACAATAAAAGGAAACATTTACCATTCACTTCTTACAAACATAACTTGCCAAATTTTAATTCTCTGCAAATAGACATTTCATAAACTACATCATTTTATTATCTGGGTATAATAGGGGGATCGATATCTTAACTGGAATATTATTGTATGAAGGGTGTAGGTGGATGTAATTTAAATAATATGAAAGTAATACAAATTTTATTCAGGAATATCTATAACCTATCTAATAATACCCTATTCACCTAAAGAAATTCTTACTATTTTCAGAAATAAATTTAAATTTGTTTAATATAGAGGGAAAAAGTCCCATTCTACAACAAATTGTGAAACCATTCGTCGAATACTTTGCACCAAAATTGTACAACTTACTTTCATCACAGAAAAAACTTTGAATAACAAGCAATATAAGGTTGTTATCAGGAATTGGATTACTACAAATAATAATAGATGTATTTTCAATAGTCTTATTAATTTAAATGACTGAATCTGTTTTACAAAATATTGTATTGGGTATAATATTGTGCTTGTTAAAGGTATACTTATTAAGTTTCCTCACGAATAATCGTCTATGATGCTTCAGTGGATTTTTGCATATATATTTTCTTAACCCATCCTGCTTCATAAATGTAATTACTATGTTAACTTGAGTTTAATAAAAGTTATTATAGTGTCAGAGTAAGTAAATATTATCCAGCAATATGCGCTCTTCTTAAATAGTCTAAAAGTTAAAAATTATCCTTAATTAATGCTAAATAACTATAAACAATATATTATAGATATTACTACCATAGAAAAGTTTTAGATTGAATGCTTAATTCAGTAACATTTAGAAGAAACTTTGGATTTATCAACTAGTACCTAAAACATACATTTTTCGTTATTGCTTTTATATATTTACCAAACCAACTTCAGCATATTCAAGGACATATTGTTTTGATATTATAAGATATTGCCCCATGGTTACGCCACTGTAAAAGACCCGAATGATTTATCACGCACTGATGTGTTCAATATATCGTTACGCCTCGAGAATTTTGAAGTTCATGTAGAAGTTAGCAGCGCAGCAAGGAGCAGAAAAAGAGGAAGTAAGCTTAAGTTTTAGAATTAAGATAAGCGCGCCAAACACTCTACAGGGCAGCACAATCAATTCAGATACTCAAAATGAATTTTAATATTAAAAAGTTGTATTTCTTAGTAATTCTTTCATTATATTATCTTCTTTGGTTACTATTTATTATTAAGTAAGGAAAGAACGGAAAATACATTAATTCTGAAATGACTTTTTATTGACATATTAGTCATAAAACTTGAAAGTTAAACAACTATAATCTAAAATGAATTAACATTTTAAAACTGGTTTTAAAATTTTTAAATATGTTTTTTCTAATGGGACATTATTACTAGTGGTAGCGAATAATCTACGATATTCCAGGATCTACAGGACCTCGATTTTATTGCTAGCATGAAGTTTTGAATCGTGTTTTCCTGCAAAGCTCCTGATCTCTTTTCAGACTGACATGTTTAGTTTACGATAAAAATGATCGTTTCGATACCAAGGCATATTGTACTAGTTGTTCTGAATCTTGTCTATGATATTCCTTGCCGTATATCCCCAAAGCTAATTCCATAACGAGTTTAAAATTTGTTTGTATACCATAGTAAGGTTTATACATGCATATGAATAAATAAATAAATAAAATACATTTTAAAACTGAAACATTTTGTATATATATATATATAAGGACATCCTGTATGTTTTAGGAAATATCGAGTTATGAAAGGAAGTAGATAAACTTTCAACATATACTCTATTCTGAGTTTATTATGAACGACTTCGTAAACATGGTTTTAACTTATTGAAAGCTGAATATGTAATAGAATAAAGAATAAAGTGCAAAAAAGGGTTGTATAATGGAAGGTTATTTAACGACCATATAATGTGGGACACACTACATACAATTTAATTTTTACTGTTATGAGAAGCAATATTGTAGCAATAGATCATACTTTAAAATAACATTCAGATAGGTATGTTTATTTTAATCGCATATCCATTACCAAAAGGTTAAACTTTTTAGGGATAAATTTTATTTTAGATTCTTGCATAAACATAAATCGGTTTATTCAAATTAATTAAATTAAAATATTTATAATTTTTTTATTTTTATCTATTATTAATAAATTGTAGATATATATTTATTTTATAACAAAATGTGAGTTTTAATTTTCTGCAATGAAATTTTATACAACAATTTCGAGTTCATTAACACATTTAAGTTTTAGAAGCTACTAAATAAGTTATATAGTTTTATCTACAGGTGCCTGGATAAAAATATGTTATCAAATTCATTTGAGTTAGGTATTGAACGGTATCATCTAAATGAGTTCAACAACAAATCAATTGTGTCTAACTCAGTTGGTTAATGAAATCAAAACCAATATTTTTGCACAATCTTCAATATCGGATGCAAGACTTTGAGATTCAGACTCACTCATTTTAACGTGTTTTCTAGAAACTAAAAGTTAAATATATTTGACGTTGTTTTTAACAATCTGTCAAGTTGCTTTATCAATGAATAACTGCTGTTACAGAATCGCTGCTTTGATTTTAAATTATATATTCCCCAATTATAAAATAAATTAAATCGAAAGGGCTAGTAATATACTCATGCTGTAACCGACTCGGGCTAACGCCCTCGTCCTCCTATTAAAATAAATAACTGTTATTAGAGACTATTTAATAAACTGGATTTATTAAATATTTTTTATTAAAACCAAAGAAAACCAATAACCAACTTAAACTTCTTATATAAATCAACTTATTTCTTTTTATAGTTCTGTTTCTTTAATCTCCGCTATGAATAAAAATCCTTAAACTAAAAAACTACACGATATTTAAATTGCTTTCAAATTTAAATTCAGTATCTCTATTTATTTACTCAATACTGGTGTTCACAGAATCAGCTATTTTGTGTTTTTATTTGAAGTTTCCATACAACGGGGCTTTGATCTTCCAACGGATATATAACAAATAATCCTACAGGGTTATTCATTAAGAAATTTTATATAAAAATATGTTTTGTGTTTCTTGTTTTTTTTTTTTGAAAAAAATATTCTTATCTCAGTCGTCATAAAAGAGACCTGATTGAACTTAGGCAGTTTAGCATGATATGTCAAATTTGCATTTTAAGTGTGTCAAACTTAAATAACAATCTAATCTGATCTGGCAGGATTTCAGTATTTAATTTTAATGTTCCATATTGGTACTGAAGTACGTTAATTATAATTTCGCTGCTCAAATTTAACACTTCACTTCTTCAAATTTAAATAAATTCTCCAAATATCTAAGTTAAAAAGAGTAAATATTACATTTTATAATGATTATTTATTATTATTATTTCTCTATTACATCGTATCATAGTTTTGTCTTTAAATTACACATACACAATCGCTCTATTTTTTTCTTAAAAATAAGTGATATTTCAGTTATTTCATTCCTAGAATTACCCCATATATTTATAGTTGATTCGATAACACAAAAAGGGAGGTTGGATAGAGAAAAAAGTAAATTTTCATGCAAAAATATGCACTGACAAACAATGGGATGCAAATAGCAATAGAAGTTATGACCCGGCGGGTTTTTTGTTTTTTTTACTTTTCAATCAATGAATATTCTACTTTGGTTTTCATACATTGTGTTATATCTTTAAAATAACCATTTTTCGCATTTAGATATTATTTCGGAAAATATAAAACAGTTTATCTAAACTGTATTTTATTTTATTACATCTTTAATAGATAGTTATTAGAGGTAGCTCTTATTATATGTCACACCTTGTCCTTGATGATAATATATGTAGTATCTCCACTTTCACGCAAACTTAGCCACGTATTTTAATTTTTAAATTTAACAATAGAAGATGAAATTGCAGACCTAAAGCAAAAATTAGAAAAGTTAAGTAGAAAAAAAATGAGGTCCAGAATACCCAAGAAAAGACTCCGTGAGTCAAGTACTGTATCAATTTCATTATCATCAGACAAGCAAAATGATAGTATTCTAAATAAATATCATGTGAGGATTTAAGGATCTTTGTAGATCTGGTACTATTTAGGCTATATACTTGTGTGGACCCTTATACTACTAGCCTGAGTGTATGCCCAAATATTAAGGCTGGGTATGTTTGTATCCTTATTCTACTAGCCTACATATATGTCCAAATATTAAGGCTGCATATGGGTACACCCTTATTCTACTAGACTGGATGTGTGTCCAAATATTAAGACTGCATATGTCTATACCCTTATTCTACTTGCCTGGATGTGTGTCCAAATATTAAACCAGGGTATGTTTGTACACTTATTCTACTAGCCTGGATATGTATCCAAATATTAAGGCTAAGTATATGTGTACCCTTATTCTACTAGCCTGGATGTGTGTCCAAATATTAAGCCAGGGTATGTGTTTACCCTTATTCTACTAGCCTGGATGTGTGTCCAAATATTAAGCCAGGGTATGTGTGTACCCTTATTCTACTAGCTTGCATATGTATCCAAATATTAAGGTTGCATATGTGTATACCTTTATTCTACTAGCATGGATGTGTGTCCAAATATTAAGGCTGAGTATGTGTGTACTCTTATTCTACTAGCATGGGTGTGTGTCCAAATATTAAACCAGGGTATGTGTGTACTCTCATTCTACTACCATGGGTGTGTGCCCAAATAATAAGCCAGAATATGTGTGTACCCTTCTGGTAGCCTGGTTGTGAATCCACATTATAACTGGGTATGTGGGTACCCACCTAATAGCCTATATATATTAAGGCTAGATATATTTGTATCCTTGTAACAAAATAAGTATGGAAAAATAGCAGGTATTATAAAATATATTTTAGGTTCCAAGATTTCAGATATGAATAAAGATCCACTCAAAATAGAATATATACTGATGTTCCAGGATTCTGGTCTGACGAGAAAAGAGTAAAAAAGGGTTTAAGAAAGAAAAACTGGATATTGCAAAAAGTATTCCACACCAAAGATTTGCCTTTTCCTTTTTAGAATCCTCCTAAAGTAAACCTTGAAACGAAAACAGCTTAAGATGACTTATTATTATAACGGATACATTATCAAAGATCCAGAGTCGATCCCATTTGACTGCGATAACAGCATTAGGAAAAGTCTTATCACTAATAGTAAATAAAGGTCAAGAAGAAGAGAAGGGGTAGAACATTCCTCTAATTGAAGCATGAGTGTGTAAATGACACAAAAACTGAGTTTATCTTCATAATGAGGAAGTTTTATCTAGACAAACACTAATTGGTCTTAATCCTACACAAAAGTGTATTATGAGTAAATAAGAATGTATTTTTATATATTTCCACTTTAATTAACAGTATTTCCAAGATTAAATACAAAATTAACATATGTTCTCCCAAAAATCTCAACATATATCAAATATCATAACTTTAAATTTCTTCTTGTCCGATTAGGAATTACCAACTTAAACATAGTGCCCTCTACACTTAGGCAACCCGTATTACACATTAATGAAAATAGTCTACAAAGTCTAAAAAATGTAACTCTTTTGAAATAGATAACTCTTTGGTTCGAACTTATCTGAACAAATAAAGACATCAAAGCGATAGAAAAGACTGGAGCAGAAATAAAACATTCAGATAGAACACAAATACCATAGTTAGAAAGTTTTTAAAGTAAGTTTTAGGGCTGACCAATTAACTAACTGTATCTCCCAGGGGAACTAATATGTCAAGACCTTTTAATAATGTTTTGGATTAAAGATTAATAAGCTTAATTCTGTTAAAAAAATATTTCAAAACTATGTGTGTTAGACTTCTTCTTCGAAAGACAAGAGAGAAAATTAAAATATCTTTTACAAATCCAGACCATAAATAAATATAGACCTTGTAAAGACCAATTTATCTCAAAAATATACCTTATAACAAAGGAAAATGGTAAAAGGAGATTAATCCTAAATTAAAAGAAAAATGTTAAACTCATTGCAAATTAACATTTTGAGATGGAAAACCTTAAAACTGCTCTAGTTTAATTATCAAACATTGTTTATGGGCTTTATTGATTTGAAAAAGTCTACTTACTAATAAACATTAAAACACCACACAGAAAATATCTTAGATTCGGCGAGGTTAAGATTTTGAATCATTATGAAAAATAAGAATTTATAGAAAAATCTTAATGAAACATAAGGTCTTGTTATTAATTAAAAAAAAACTATTTATGTTCCCATTGTGAATATAAACTGAATGCCCCCCATTTTAATCTATTTCTGCTGGGTATTCTTTTTAACTTACGGTTAGCTCATTGTATAAATTAATTATTTCCCAAAATAATTGGGGAACATCCTCAGATAGGTCCACTTTTATTTGTGATCGTGTCTGGGTCTAGTTATTGTCCCTTCATGTTTCCAGGCCCTATCTTGAAATAAAAAATTCTTATTTCAGTTACTTACTTAATCATCCATCTTGCTTAATCTGCAACAGGGAGACAGCCAGTATATATTTTATTGAGAGTAGGAATTTAGAAACAACTTGGGTGGTTTAAACGCATGTGTAAAATTCTGAGAAGTTTTTCAGAGAGATAAATCCCCAAAGACATGAAAAAGTTTATGGATTTAATAAAAATACCTTGTTCTTGTATTAAGAAAAATTTCAAATATCTAATTTATTATATTGTCCAACCTTATAGTGGTACTAGTTTTTTGAATTGTCTCACAAGCGAAGTAGTTACCCCAACTCCAAAATTGTAAACCATATCTTATGATACCTCAATTTAAAGGTCTTTGTACACTGCTTACCAATAACATATTTATGATAAAATATTTTCATTTTTAAATATGACAGATTGAGAAATGAAGAAATCACAGAGTCGTTGGAGCCAATAATACCAAAAACGAGAATAAACAATTAAATGGTAAGGTCATATCATAAGAACAGATTAATCAAGAAACTTATAGAAACAAGACCAGCTACAAAGAAGAGAAAAGTGCGACCAGGAGAACTCTGGATAGGAACAATTAAAGAGACAGGATATAAAAGGACTGACCATAGACAGAAAACTGGAGAAAGTGGGTATTTAATAGTAAGGATCAACCTGAGGACTGAAGGAGCAACAGTTTTTCGAGAAAGAAGAAAAAGACAAGTTATAAGTTGTTAAAAATGAAATATTATGAATGGCAAACGTCGGTAATTCGTTTCTGTAGGTCTTGTAGATTTGCTGGTTTCTTCTTATAAACGACTGATTTGATGTGGTCCCAAAAGAGAAATCCAGCGGCGTCAAATCCGGTGATCACGGTGGCCACTCAATTGCTCCTCTATGATCAATATGTGTTTCTAGATAATGTTAACCACTGTTTGGTTTTCATCTAATCGCCATCTATTTGATTTTCCAAAGTTTGAACAATGTAAGGCTCTAATGTGTTTTCAGGCCAATTCACAAAAATATCACCTGTACGGTTTTCATTAAGAAAAAAATTTATCTGCTAAAATGTCAGACCAAACATTTATGTTTTTGGGAATATTGAGTATAATCCTCTCATACAATACGCGGATTTTCATTATCCCAATAACGACATTTTTGTTTGTCTGTTTTAGAAGAATGTGTTCTTCAGTAAAACAGATGTTGTTTAAAATGTCAGGATATTGTTCAAGTTTTTCATACTTTTACCAAACTGAATTCATCTATCGGGAACATCGTCAAATAGTTCTTAAAGAATATGCATTTTGTAAGGAAAAATGATTTCAATATTTTCTGAACTAATTCATGTGACACTCCTGTTAACCTTGAAACTTCGTAATTTGTCTCAAAATTTCAATTTGAGCCTCTTTATCCAGAATTATGGACTATTTTGTAATAATATTTTGTACAGAACCAACTGCTTCAAAATGCCATAGAAGAAGTTCACGTAAACGTCAATGATATTTTTATCCAGATGCCTTGCATTGAATGCAGTATCCTCCTGTAAAGTACAGCCATTTTACTTGCATAAAGAAAAATAATTTCAAACTGTTCAACAATTGTGTACACCATTTTGCAAATTGTTTTCAAAAAACCAGTTCGTATTTGATTAAAATTTGTTACAAACAAAATTCAAACTAACAAAAAATAATATGGAGTATTAAAGGTTTACCAGAAGATAAGTAAAAGACACAAAAACTACCTTTGATAAAGCAAAGTTACAAAAATCTCCTTTTATTCTCAAAATCTATAATTACATGCGACTTTTTGTAGGAAATGTACATGGAGCTATTGGATCCGTGGAAAGTAAGAAAGGAGTTCAAAGCTTATGATAAAATGGAGATTTTAGATGGAATTACTATTTGTCCAACAGCGTTACTGTGTCACATGAACAGGCTCGGAATGTATTAAAATCAAACAAATTTTCATATTATTGTCGTTATTGGGAAAATGAAAATATTCGTATTATACGAGAAGATCATAACCAATATCTTTAAAAATTAAATGTTTTGGCTGGTATTCTAGGATATAAAACATGCTATAACTTTTCAAAAAATAAAGATGATATTTTTTCTGTACACAGTATTCAAATACTTCTAAATTGAGGTATGAGATGATCGAGGTTGCAATTTGAAAATTTGCAATTAGGGTAGCTACCCCGCTTAGAAGAGAATTCAGAAAATAGCTGCCACTAATAAATTAGTTCTCCCTGTAGTCTAGCGAAACGGTGTTTATATTTTCTAAAACAAAAATCAATCTTTATAGTTAGAGCCAATCCAAAATTTTGAAATTGACACCTCATAAATACAATTGCATTTATACGAAAGTGTATATCAATTTGGATTATCATTGCAATAAACCGTGAGGTGGAAATTTTGGGTTTTATTTTTGCCCCAATTGCTGACATTAAAACGAACCAGTACCTAAACAGTCCATTTACAATAATCAAAGATGGCAAAACTCCATCTGCGCTCAGAAATAACAATGAACTAAATGAACAATTATTAGTATTTGGATCCTGTTATCAGTAACTTAGAAATATTGATAAAGGTATGTCACACCTTTAATCCCAAATAGTCCAAATAATTTTCGATGAGGCACCACTTCTTGGATACGAAGGTTAATTTTTGGGATAAAAGTGCCCAGTAAGTTTTAGCTTGTTCCAACAAAAATAATTACAAAACTGGGCTAATTTTGAAAGAAAATCTTTCAAATTTTACTTCGCGTTTTTGTTAAAATTTTTAGTAGTTAGTTAAATTTTTGGTGAAAACTTGCAGTTATATTCGGTTTCAGATGCAATATTGTTACCACTGGGAGATCGGTTAATTAAATCAAAGTTCAGTTTTTTTCTTAATTTCCATTTTGTGAAGTAAATTTATAAAAAGTATTCGGTCTCATCTTGTAAGTAACATTATTGATTATTCTAAGTATGATATCTACTTTTGAAATATTAATATCATAGTTTCGAAAACATTTTCATGTGTTTCGCTCAGCACCCACCATCTTCAGAGAGATCAAAAATAATAATAGGATATTATAATGTTAATTAAGTTGATTAACTAAGCCATGATATTTAAAAAAAGGAATGTCTATAGAAGCAACACCTATAAATTTCTGCTAAAATTTATTCATCATGGTGCTCATAGTGCATACATTGCATAAAAGTATAGCTCTATGGAATTTCTTACTGTCTCAATATATTTGTATGCCTGTGTCAGTTAGTATCAAAGTAGTTATTATTTTCTATTCTTCTGTAAGCTTATATAAGCGTCTGAAAGCGTAAGGGATATATTATATTCTACGCAATACTTGACTAAAATTTGAAGCTTTCAAGATTGTTTGGTATCTGGATTAAGATATTACGGGAGTATAGGAAACGGATAAACTGATCTAAGGGATGACAGTAGGTTGTTTGTGCCGATGAAAATTTTAGTTTAAATCTAGATTGTTAGAAAATACCAAACGATTTAGTCAGAAATAATATTTCCTAAAACGACCTGGAAGAAGCATTCAATAGCGTTCCAAAAAAGAAAATGGAAAATACAGAAATAACCAAAACAAGATACATATTCAATAGAAAGAAAAGAGTATTGGTACACGAATCGAGAAATATAGTACCAAGGATATATAAAAGAATCATCAACACATTTAAAGTTTTTTCACTATAAAAAAATCACACACCAATGAAGTTGAAATTATTTTGGTGTGTGAATTTTGGGTTCAGAATGAAATATTAATGGATTAAAAATATTTCATAAGATCGCTAACAGAAATAAATCGAATAAAGAATAACGAAATCAGATGAAAATTAGTGAAAAGAGTATGAAAAAGGAGTAATACAATGTAGAGGATAATAAAGATATAGCAATAAGCTATCATTATCACTAATAATAATAATAATAACATAAAATGTACATATACATGTATTATAAACAAATTCTATAATAATAAACATTTACAGCGCGTAAATATAATAATAATATAAAATACATAATGTTGATTGTTAATTATATTATTGGATAAAATCCAGGAAACTCGTTGTAGGAAAATAATTTCTCCCAAATCGAAATTAATATTGACCATAATAGGTACGTGACCATTGGTTATTTAAATTCAGGAGAATTAATAAATTTTAAAATTATTCTTACTATAATTTTCGGATGCAATTAATATCGGTTTAAATATTCAATATGTAAGCTAGTAAAATTTATTTATTTATATATAAAATGTATTTCGATATAAAGCAAATATATTAAAAACGGTTTCTAGATGACGTAGAAAAAGTTCTCTTCTAGAAATCGTAATGTTTCAATTCTTATTTAAACAACAAAAATTGTTTATTTTTATTTTCAATATCACATAATTTATAAGTTATTTATAGTAATATTGTGGTATGTTACAAGTAAAGTGTTACTACCTCCACCCCAGCTCCGATATACAAAGTCCGCGAAAATAAATCTCACATTGATGGATGAGGTATAAAAACGTATGCAGAATAAATTTTTTTTAAAGTCAACCGTTTTCAAAGAAATAAATATTAGTATTTTAGATCTATCCCAATATTATTTACCGAAAAGTAACTAAAACCGGCAACAGCGGTAACTTAGTCAAATATAAACAACGCTTTATTAAACGTTTTAAGAAAAATATATTCTCGACAGTTATTAGGCGATCTGATCGATTTCTACCACTAATTTTTTAATACACTACACGTTTTCAACAATTTTTGGGACACTGATACAATACATCGCGGAATACATTAATTAACATGTGATATTTTTGAGTTGATTAAAATGTAATTTTTTACTGATTTATTGAATTTATGAATCTTCTGAAAACTAAACAATTTTATGATTCATCAGGTAGATATGACTTGGTTACATGACATATATTTTTGTTAAAAGTGTGCGTTGTTGCCACGTATACATTTTCGACTAAATGTTTAAAGTGAATTTTTGTGTATACTAATATAATGATGTTAGAAAAAAATTATTAGAACATTTTTTTAAAATAAGACGTTCTACAGACCAATAAAAATACGCATTATTTTCGCGTGTACCCTGTATACCGAATGACTAAATATAAAGGAAATACTCAGGTCAACTTTTATTTCAGATGAAAAATATTTAGATTGTAAAAATAAGTATCAACACAGAGTAGTTATCCCCTTAGAAATTTTAAATAGCAGCTCAGTTAAAAAGAATTTTAATTTTCTATTTAATGGTATAATTGTAAACCTCCTTTATTGCATCTTGATTAAATTAAATTTAAAATGTGAAATAAACTAGTCAAACAAAAAACACTTCACTGGTTTAATATTATTTCTTTCAAGTTTGTATTTGTTTGACAAACAGAGTAAAATTGCTATTTGCAATATTTTGATTGTTAATGTTAATTTTTAATCGTTTATTCTTAAAGCATAGTTAAATAGACTTTTTTTTTGAAAAATTACAATGATGAACTATTAATAAACACTATCTAAAATTGTTTTTAGTATTATATCTGCCAAGATATTTCAGACAACATCTCAAGTTGTTTTAGCTGAAAATATATTAAAGTAATATTGTGATGTTCTGTAGTCGTGAACTAACAAATAGTCGGGGTATTTCTTAACAATCGGTCCACATTCAACAGAACTATGGCTGTAAATGGTAATGCTTCACAGGTTAAAGCTACTAAAAAAATAAATTTCATACATAAAAATTGAAGGTGGTACAATAATTGACCGAAAATAATCCTATATTCGACCTTCTTGAACCACATTTATTTTATTAATGAAAGTACCTTTTTGAGAATGGTCACCTTTATAAGCAAAATGTTCAATATTAGTATGATGAAATTCCGCAATTAATACTTACAATCATATCCAATTTCCTCAAAGCTTAATGTTTGGACAGGAATATTGGTTGACGATATTGTAGATAAAATATTTATTTACCAAAATCTAGAAATAGCACAAACAATAATCGACTCACTAATAACTGAAATCATAGATCTTTGCTTATTTCGTAATAAATGTAAGAAATTATTTAGCTGTCGGAAACCGAAGACCTAAGGCCTCCAAAATCAGTTACTCCATTAAAATTCTTTTTGTGAAGTTATTTTAATTCTAATGTTTACAAAACCGCATCGGAATCGATAGAAAATTTACGACCACGGATAATGAAGGCAACGAAACACTGCAAAATGTAGAAGAAGCAACAAAAAGCAGACTTTTCTTTACAGAGAACATTGTGAACAATTCATTAACAAATCAGTTTAAAATGATTTAGGTTTGTCCGGTTAGTTTATTTCCTATTCTAAATACAACCTACAATAATATCGTTGAATAAAATATTAAAAACTCTTTTAAATGAGCCTAGCATTACCCTACTACAACTATTTAAAAAGGGAATACCTACCTACGCAGGAATTTATATTCAAATTATAATTTTTTAATCAAAATGTGCTTAATTAGAAACAAAAATCGACTTGTCCCAATATTTCTTTAAACATTTTATCGAAAAGTATATAACGTCTTTGCGACCGTTGTCTATAAGAAGACTAGACCTGCAGTTTGCTTTGATTGCTTCTAGATTCGAACACTCAATAAAATCCAGCTTAAGGGTTAATATTTTTAAGATTTAGTTTTGGACTGAAAATGGTATTTGTCTCTAAGATCCAATATTTTTAAAGTAGAATGCTGGCTTAAAGAAAAATCCGAAGACAAAACTAAATCACCAGAGAATTAGACCTTTCTGATCTTAAATTAGTTTTTATTTAAATAAGCGCAAACGGAATTCATTCTATCAATCTTTTAAAAAATAATACGCCTTAAACTGTCTTTGTAAAAAGACAGGTATTCGCTTGGGGTTAAAACATTAAAACCCATTTAATTAAAAAAAAATCGTTTTTTTAATTAATTCTCTATGCTACATTTGAGTCCAATGGAAAACCCTCTCTATCATAAAATTACTAGACTAATTGTTAAATAATTTTATGAGGAGGTATTGCGTCAAAGACAAGGAAACATCATAAATAACTGAAGTTAGAAACTTTGGATTTCAAGAATTATTACCAAATGTGTAATAACTCAAAGTTTACATAAGAAAATTAAAGTATTAAACCTATTGTTATGTTCGGTCCAATCCACCTGGTAGTTAAAAAAAAGAAAATGTACTAAGGGCAAATTGCATAAAACATAGTTAAGAGGTAACCCACGGTTATTTCTCAATACATGCTGCATATATTTTGATCAGTGCAAAACTTCGGTTAAAATCTGAAGATGCTTAACCGCCCGAATTTGGAAGGTTAACTTGTTAACTGTTTTATCATAACCTCAAACTTCAAAAAGTATTTAATAGATTCAATTTATTCTCTATCAGTCAGTCAAGGATTATTCTTAATGCAATTGTTGAAATTTGCTGACGATGAAGATTTTAACGAATTAATACATTTAATGATAAATCGGAAAGAAAGAGTTTTAGTCTCCAGGAGGAGAAGCTGAACTTTTCAGGTATAGGAAAATTTTTTTTTTACAATGTACAAGCCATTTGTGACTCAAAATTAATAGTAAGGAATGTAGTATATAGATGGCAGGGTTCTGCTGCAGGTGCAAATATTTTCAATAATTCAATAGTAAAAGTAAATATGGAAAGAGGAAGGTATGGAGCTGATAGGTTATTAGTTACAGATAGTGGATATAGAGTATGTTTTTTAATGACTCCATTATTAGATCCAACAACACCAACTGACCATCTATATAATGAGGCACAATAAGAATACGCAATCCTATTGAAAAATGATTTGAATATTGGAAAAGGAGGTTTCCTGTTTTATCCCAAGGAGTTAAATTCAAACATCATCAAGTTAAAACTTTAGTGGTTGCAGCTGCTCTTATTCATAACACAGCAATGTTCCAAAAATATCTATTGTCAGCTGTTGAAAATGAGATTGAAGCAGGAATTGCTTTAGGAAATATAAATATACCATATCGTGGTTTAAAAATTGCTGGAAATTAACCTACAAGATGTTCATTAGTCAATCCATATTTTCGAAATTTGTTGTAAAGTAAATAAAATAAAAAAATGTGTTGTTTTCATAAAAAAATCGTACTGCTGAAAATATTAACCGTTTCGAAATTTCATGTATTTTTAATTTTCGGAAATAAAACACTTATGAACGTAGTAAGTATAACGTCTTCTTTTTCCAAATTTTCCTTTCATTTAATCGAAATAGTACAGCCAACATAATAAAAACCCAGATTACGTGCCAATTTTTATTGCAGCATTTATGCAAAGGGATTATCCGTGACCAACTGTTAAAATTTATCACCAGATTAGAAAACCACTGGTTAATACTCGTTTTGTGCAACTCGCCCTAAGAGTTTTATAAACTACCTTTTAGCTCCAAATAAAGACCCAAACATAAAATAATGAACGAAATTTTGCTGAGGCAGTGAATATCTTTTCGACTCCAATAATGCCGCAGCACTCATGCTCAACGATATTTTAATTGCTCTGTCGTATTTAGCACTACATGTGGAAAGAATGACGAAAAAATAAATGGCGAACTTATCAACGATTAACAGACCATTTTTGGAAACGATGGAAGCAAATATACTTGCCATGTTTTGTAAAATGAGACAAATGAAATAAAAATACTTGATCTATCCAAGAAGGAGTCATTGTGATCATTGTAGACCTCAGTAAAATTAGCCTGCTGTGTCCAGAGAACGACGCCAAAATTCTGGTAGTGAATGTGAAGATTTCCCGTATCTTTAAATTGTTCGTACAAACGTTTAGTTGCTTGAAAAACGACGATTTGAGTATTCTGAACGAAAACGTCTCTGAACAGTTACAACGAATTTGGTATGGTAGCCATTTGCAGTTTGACGCAATTAATATATTTTTGTGAAATGTTGTCGAGCCTTCTAAGGGCTTATGTGGAATTTTATGTTTAACATTTTGTTGTGTAAAACTGTTTTAAATTGTCTATCCAAGAATCTCATTTTATTTTATTGTATTATTAAACAAAAAAAAAAGAAAAATGTTGGGAATTACTAAATAGCTATAAAATGGTGGTGTTTTAGATAACATCTTAAAATACAATCTATAACACAACACAGTATACGAGAATATATAAAATTCCTCTCTCAGAAGATTAGTAAGTACATCTCTTAATAAATATACAATATGTAACATATTTACTACAATATATTTTCAATAATGAAAATATTTGCATCAATATATTAATAAATAGCATTAAAATCGTATATAATTATTCCGTTAAGGAAAAAACTACAACAATATGAAGTATTATAGCAACTTCTACTTTTTCATACAAAACTGTATTTATTATATTAAGTACCTTACATAACTAAATATAAAAAATATATAAATAGGTGAAGTTGTTAAAACACCACACACAAATTGTACAAACAAATAGAAAAATGTAGAAAGTCCATATTTTTTTTAAATTGACATAAATCACAAAGTAAATATGATAGTTATTAAAATATACATACCATAGTAGTAGTAACAGGTATAAATTTAAATATTGTTTGATTTCTTCTATTTTTGAAAAAAGTAATTTGTGTTAAATAGTTCACTAAAAACTTTACCATTACTATTATCAGGATTGTTAATATTTTCAAATTAATTGGTATTACCATGAGTTCTAGAAACAATAAGTAAGAATACATTTCACTGAGATATCTAATATCAGATTTTTTATCAATAGAATCAGATTCTTGATAGATAAGGGTTAATTTGTAATAAAAGCCTTTTAGTAAGGATACTATTATTTCTTAAATTTTTTTCTTTACATTAATTCTTCAAATGATTTTCTTTTGATAGATATTCCGCTAAAACACATCTTTTTGGATATATAGTATGATACGAAATGATCAAATACGTGAAGTTTGACTTATATATATATTTCTTATTACAAGGATTCTTATAGATCAAGCTTACTAAAAATTGACTTAATTTGTTAATACAGTACTATTAGATATTATTATTTTATGATTTTGTTTAAAAAACATAATTTAGGTGTAATGTTTTATATGTACGGCAATCTAGCAAAAATACAATATTAGTGTCATTATTATTAGTATTATTACTTATATTTGTATTAAATAATTTGTTATTAACTAAATTACTAATAATGTCTATAACTGACGCAGAATTATACAATAATTTTTTTTTGAGTAGAAATTATCACTGAACAGTGGATAAAGAATTCATATGTTTTTTTTTTAAATGAGGAATCAGAAATATTTAAGATTCTGTTTTTCATTTGTTTAATTTAGTTTACTTTTATAGAGTGTTTGTGATAAATTCAATAGTTCATGTATTTACCAGAACTCAATGGTTTTCTGTACCAATATTTTATTACTGTATTACAGTATCTAAAAAGAGTACAGAAACATTAAATACATGAGTTACTTATTTAAAGTCAATAATAGGTACACTAATCCTCATTAATGTAAACTTTTGTAAAATATAAATTCATTAAATGTTCAAACCACAAAACAGCATATAAGTCTATAATATCATAGGAATAATATTTTTTGTATTACATTTTCTTTGCCCCATCCTGTTTTGCCGGATTTGTATCTGCGTGCCATCGCACACCACCTACAAAGGATTAACATAACCGTTTTAATCAAAGTACCATTTTCAATTTGCATTATACGATTACAAAAGCAAAGCACAGTGGATCTATTAAATTATCCTAATTCCTGTTTCTATCTTAAGATTGAGGGAGAAATCATTAATAATCCATAACGATTAGAGAGCAGAAAACTACTATAACCCTCAAAAAACAATGAGAGAAGAAAATTAACAAGAAACAAACTTTCATCTCGTAATTCATGTAAACAATTCTCAAGTTTGAAATGAGCTAAAACGGGAAGGAAGGAGAAAGTAACGCAGGACCGCACAATAGAAAATGAGAATCTACCATTATTTAATACTTACTGAACATGTCCACGAATTTAAAAAAAATCACTTTCATTCCAAAATGTGAAAACTGGAAATAGATAATTCAGACATTCTGAATTCTTTGAAGCAAAACTGTTTCCATAGAATCTGCTGAAAATAATTTAGAATACTTTAACATCATATTGTCACATACAAAAAGGCACTAGACAAATAGTTTTCACTAGAGTCAATGTACATATGTCAGGAACATAAACATAAACACTCACCTATGTTACACGAAGTCGTAACTAATCGTAAACCTAATAATATAAAAAGTGAGTCACCCCTCATCATGGATTCAGTGGTCTCCGTCTGGGGATTCAAGAAGTCCCCGACTGTGGGGTAGTAAGCATCAGCGGTCCCCTGACTGTGGGGGAGTTATCGGCGGTTCTCGTGTCGTTGACTAATTCGCCACGAGAAAGTGTATCTAGTGTCTAAGTGCCATAAGAGTCATAAGTCCCCTCAATAGCATCCCTTGATAAGAACTGTTTTTTTATCATTCCTATATATTTCTTAATGTTTGTTGACCATCTTTTTATCTTTATTAAATTATAATTGTTGCTGTTATTGTATAATTGTTGTCGTCTGTTATTTGACTTTTTACACATTTAGAGAAACTGCACCCTTATCAAGGAAAGGGCCCGTTTAATCTGTGACATGGTGGAGGTTGCCGTTTGCAAAATTATGAACTAATAGTAAAGATTTAAAGCCCTAAAATTAGATTATTTCCCCTCTATAATGGATAGGTTTTCTGCATAAATATAAGAACAATAGAGAAAGTATTGCCTTACTCTGGGTTCTACAGATCTATTTTTTTTTATTTTTTCAACCCCTCAATCTCCTATCATATTAAGGTGAATGCAGATAACATAAATTGATGTGTATAGGAGAAAGCGTTTTCAACTTTTGTTATTTATTCATTTTGTTTTTTCATATTTACATTCATAAGATACAGCTGACGTTTTTTCTTCCGACGGATTTTGTACTTGTTCCATGTGGTTTATATACTGCAGGAATTCATGCAATTCTCGGTATTCTACGTTCTACAAGATAAAAGTATCGTTATGTTTTTTGGTTTCCTCTGGGACATGTATATTACCTCTTCTCCCAACCACTCTATAGAGTTGTAAGCGATAACTGATGAAAATAAATACCCATTGGAAGTTTGGGCGTAGTAATTTTTTTCTACTGGAATTAAGGTATCTTCAAGAAACACAATTCTATAATATTCCATACTGGTTTTATATTTTTCTGTTATTTCCTTTTCAAGAGTCCGGATCTCGGTCTGAAAATGCTGAAAACCGGCTCTGTGAATTAGCATAGAGGGATAAGAAACTTTTTGTAAGCCGATGAATGCGAAATCCTACATTAAAGTAAATATTTTACCTTCTGCTGGTAGTTGGCTATGAATATATGATCCAAGGATGCGATGTAGGAGTAGACAAAACGAAGAATCCGATATATCTAAAACGTGAGTTTCTGCCTCCACAACTTCCTGTCAAAATTGTTTGATAAACGACGAACTCTGTAACTCCTAATCGATCTTTTGTGTTTTGGCTCCCAGTTTTTTCGAATGTTTACCCAGAATTTTCTAAAAATTTAGATTCGAGAAGATAACTTTTTACAAACCAATTCAAAGATTTAATACACCAGATTTTCAATTCAAATAAAAAAAAGATCGACGAATAACACTTTAGGTCCTGAACACTCCTGATATTTAAATTACAGTTTTTTATAAACTATACAAAAGATAAATAGCAAAAGTTATATGAGTTATCTAAATAAATATGAACAATAACTTACACATACACGAAGTCTTGAACACAAAACGAGAAGCCATTAATGAAATTCTATATCAATATCAAAACTTCGTGCCTGTGTAAACACAAATAAATTACTAAAGCTGTGAATATTTGAAACTTCTGATTGTTTACCTTAATATTATTGATATATTTTTAGAGCAGACGTTATATTTTGAATCTGGTTTTCTGTATTTTAGAAAATGTATCGAATATTAATAATTCAATACGAACTCAAAATGTAAGAGGGCATACATGCACCAAAGTTTGAATTTGTTATATAAAATTCCTGTTTGAAGTATTAATTTATAATTCGAAATTCGGACTGTACATAAAGGCTTTTGCTTTTAAATTGAAATTTGCAGTGCAAAATTTTGAATTTTAAATATTTCAACCTATGCCTACATTCATTTTTTACTAAAATTTCTAACGCTAAAGGCGGGTTCCGATTTGTAATAGAGAATTCTGACTTCTAATTCAGAATTTTCACTTGTAATTCCAAATTTCCGCCTGTGATGTTGACTAAAAATCTGTGAAATTATTTTTTTTATTACTATAAGTCGTCAAGTTCTGTTTTGCTCATGATTGTAAATTTTTTAAGGAAATAGAATCAAACCACCATTCATTGATTTACTAAATACGTAACACAACAAAGCTTAGAAGTATTTTTATTTGTATCCTAAAATGTAGATTTTCTTTAAACTTGCTATTCGGAATTTTGACTTGAACCTCGAAATATTTTGAAATTCCGAACTACATCTACCACATTTTGATTTGTAAACGCAATTTCGAACTCTAAATAATCTAAATTTTAAAAGATTTTCAACTTCCCACCAAATTTACATATTACAAATTTAACTGCATTAACTGATTTTGATGTATTTTGTAATGCTCACCTACCGAAACATATTCCGACAATTTCATAATTTGACAGATATATATCACATTTTGTAATAAAAAAAGTAATTCGTTTCATTAAATTAGTAAAGCTTGTAACACAACATTGGAAAAATTATTTATTATTGGCTTACAAAATTTGAGACGCAAATGCTTTTTGTCTTTAAAATAATATTGAAATATTACGTGAATGATTCGTTCGAGATTAAAATTGAAGCGACAGTATTTCAACTCATCTATCACGTGCCGCTAAACAGAATGAGATTTTCCAATTAATCTCATCACGTTGTATCTGTATGACTTTTATTGAACTAATTTTTCCAGTGAATAATAATAAATGTGTTAGATATTGACGGGACGGCCAAAATAATTGATTTAACCAAAGAACATATGCAACAAGTTTAAAAATTAATTTGAGTTTCAATTAAAAAAATATTTTTTATATAAAACTAAATAAATACTTTTCTCCACGACATTACTGGAATGACTAATTCCACAATCATTTTTAATAATAGAATGCAAAATTTCTCACTCTTGAGAGAGAATATTCATTCCGTAACACATGCCTCTTATACGTTTTGCATGTATTTCATTCCATAACAAGTGATGGAATAACTTTCCGTAATTGTTTTAAACAATATCGATAGTCATGGATGTTAAAACTGTCAATGTCAGCTGTAAATGGAGGCGCCGTAAAAAATTTTAATTCAAATAAAATGAGTGAAAAATCGAGTAAATTTTTAGTCGTGGAGAAAACACAGTCTGTTACTCGGTTATAATAACAAAATTCGATATTGATTTTTTTTCCTTCTAACTTTGTAAAAAAAACTACTATTCTCTTATTATGTTCTGTTTTTATTTAAGATGTCTGTAAATAAATAAAATGTTAAAAATATTTCTTGTCTACTCTGTATTCTGTTAAATTAATATTTGGAGTTATTAAAATTTTTAATTAAAGAAGAAATAATGAAGAAATTTAAGGAATAAAAGTTAAAGTGTGCTTAAAACCTAAAAGTGAAAAAATATGCAAAGCGCGCCAGTTATTCCGGATAAAATATTTTATTTTATAATGGCTAAAACTTATTTTTCTTAAGACAGTGTTTTACTATGTGATGAAGAAACATGATATATATATATATATATGTATATATATATATATATATAATCTTTATTGAATTATCTGTTTTATTTATATCTCCTCGTGAAATATGAGTAATAACACTATCTTAACAAAGAAGAGCATTTATAAATTTCATTTATTTTGTGAAAAATATTCTTATTTTTTTCCTCTATCTACCACTTTTTTCGGGCTTGTTTATCTAAGACCGTTAACATATTAAATTGCGGTTTTCTTAAAAAAAAAAGATAATTAAGATTTTTCAGGAATAATACAAAACTTTGCCTTGGATATTGTTATATTTCAGGCTTTGTTTGATGTTAATTTTATGTGAATTTATTCTTTTAACAAATAAAATGGAAGTTTATAATTAGCAGTTTTATTATATTAAGTAGAAGATATATTGGAAATTATGTTCCCGGTAGTGTTTGTCAATACATTACATGGAAACAACTAAATTTTTAATTCAATAAGAACTCTAAACAAAAGGTTCATTTAAATAGACCGCAACAAACTTAATTTGAAAACAATCAGAGTTATGTAGCAATTTTTGAATTATTTGAAATAATTAGATTATACTTTTAATTTGTTTTTTCAGTATGGTATCTTCTTTTACAAAACTTCGTTTTTTATTTTCTTAATATACACAATTTAAGCACTACTTATATCAAGCGGATTTGTAAGGGCTCTTATGGCATTGTTTGTTACATTGTATGTTAGGTATATTAAAACGATAATTTTATTTATTTTTCAAATTGTAGCTTTCTTAATGCGAATAAACAACAAAATGCAAAATCCTTAATAAAAATATACTAATTAGTTTAAATTCAAAATTTAAGTAAATTTAATTTTTATGGATTTATTTTATGTTTTAAAAATTTTTTGTAGAAAAAAGATTAGTTTTATGCGAAGTATGCCAAAATCATTCACCGTTGGAACGTTTTTTTTTCTTGAACGTACAAAATAAAAATCACAGTAAAACAAATGCAATTAATGGCACTTGGGGGTTTTATCCATTTCAGCCAGTTACTATTTTTGTACTTTCTAATGATTCACTCATTTTATACATTTATATAGTACAAATAAATTCATACCACGCTCGTGCCCACGCCGGGGGTCGAACCCGGTCGGCTGTTATATTATTCCTTAAACTTGATTTTTTATACAAAATAGAAAAGCTTTGGAAACGCTCCTTCTGTATTATAAACAATTAGATATCGATGACTTACAGTTTTCCCTATTAACTACTTGGTAAAGCGGCAACGCTGTATGTGCCATAAATAGATTTTCTATTTTTGGTGACTCATGGTTATTAATATACTTTTATCTACACTGCCTGCATAAAAATCCGTTATCAAATTCATTTGAGTGAGGTATTGAAGGATATTATCTAAACGGTTAATGAAATCAGAACTAAAACTGAATTGTTTATTAATAAAATTTGAAAATAATCATTTATGTATATTTATATTTTTGCATTTAAATAAATTCACTCCAAACGAAGACAGTTCTATTGAAGAGCCAATAATCTCCCAGAATTTTTATAGCTTTTTTTTTTGTTTTCGCATTTTATTCGAGATTTTTTTGAATTAATAAGAAAATTGCTTTTGTTGTACAATCTTCAATATCTGATGTTGCCATATCAATAAATACCTACTCTTACAGAATCGCAGCTCTGGTTTTAAATAAAATATTCACCAATTGCCAAATACATTAAAACAATTCATATTTATCAATATTTGCAGTTGTTGATAAGTTTTGGCAGTCGTAGATAAAATGTTATACTAAGGCCCAACTGGCGCATAGTTGTGTTAATAATGCACTTTACTGCTAATAAAATAAGGAACTATTTCACTGACATGTTTTCTTTTTCAAATATATATTTTCTTTCTGTTTTTGTCAATTTTCATTTTCGCGAAATAAAATTAAATGCTAACCATTTACGTACATTCACAAGAAAATATCCAGACTACCAACTGATTAAAATTTACGCAGTTGCCGCTTCAAACCGGTTGAAATGATTTTTTCCCCAAAAAAAGTTTTCTGTGTTTTTTGTTTTCATAACCCACATCCGCTTAATAATTAAAGAAGAAAATTCATTATTTAAAATTATTTTTGCAAATAAATTCAATTTCAACTGCCCCGACTTGCTTAAGACAAAAATGAAAAATATTTAAATAAAAATATGTCAATATAAAAACAAAATTATCGTATAAATTTGGAATGTATTGTTTAACAAAAAATATACTTGTGTTATAAACTCCTTTATACAGAAAACCTTTTTTTGTAAAACAACTTGAATCTTATATCCATTTCTTGTTCTAAGGCTAAAAAGGAAGACCGCCATTTTTGTGTATAGTCAAATAGCTCGGCTTGCTCGTTGGGACCGTAGTTATACATCGATCATGTAAATCGGCGGCAATACGTTTTCATCCACCCAATATCTTTGAGAAAAAACTCATCCGTGAAACATTGATACAACAGCGTCTGAGCCGAGCGGCAGCTTTAAACATTCGGCTTTTTGTTCTCAGCTTCTCCATGAAAGTTTACAACCGCCATAGTCCCGGAGACTAGAGATACTAAAAGAATAAAGTTATTTCCAGCTATTTTGCTGTAAATTTACAATTATTTTCAGAGATAGCAAACAATGGCCTATTACTATTCACAACAAACATGTGTTTTTGGAACCAGCATTTCAAATCGGTTTCCCGTTGTTTCAATTTCGTATTGAGGACCAGTAATGATACATGTCGTTTTGCAAAAAAGCAATTCTAATTTTTTCTCCAGAGTTAAACAAATTCAAACTAGGCAATGATAAATTATAAAACAACTGAAAGATAATTTCTGAAATAACGTAAATTCAAATTTAATTTATCCCTTCCTATTTTAATTTCAGTGAAAAGACTCGTTTCCTTCGTACTAAAATTAAAAATACTTTCCAGCATATACATTAAAGGACGTTGAATCTCTAAGCTTAAGACTGTTTGGAGCAAATTAAATTTTCTCAAAGGAATATCTTTATTGTGCTTTTAATTTAGAATGTATTTTCTTTACCTTTTCTATTTTTCTAGATATACAGTAAGGTTATAAACTTTTAAATTAACCACATTGGTCACATACGCTCAGTTTCTGTGGATTATAAGGACTTGTCGCTCAATAGACTACCGCCTCCAAAAGTCAATTAGTCTAAATTAGACATTTATGTTAACAATGAATTCTAAATCGGACATACATTTTTTACCAGCAATATTCTTTAAGTTTGGGAATATGAAGGAATAAAGTCAGGCGAGAAAAAAATTTCTATTGCGGCTAACCTGGCAAGTTAGCATAATTTTGCCCATTTATTGTGTTTCTCTTATGAATCAATAAAAATATTACCTATTGCATCTCAAAATAGCGACGCCGTAATCTTTCCAGCCTGTGCAATCGCTTTCACTTTCTTTGGGTCTGGTTCGCCTTCGCTGTCCATTGTTGTTTGGTCTCCAGTGTATAATGGTCTCGTCCATAGTTATAAATCTGCGCAAAACTCTTTTGAATTGCACTTAAATAGAAACAAACACTCTTCTTACGAAGAGTTTTCTTATGTTCAAAATTTTGAGTAATATGTGATGTATCTGCTCTTTTGAAATCCACAAGCTTCAGCGATCTCCACTAACTTCAATCGACGATCGCTGAAAACGTTTTACGAACTTTCTGGACCAATTTGTTCGTTGTAGCTGATTTTAGCCATTGAAGATTAGGTCTTTTGCTATAATATTCTATGAAGTTTGGTCAACCAAAGAGTTAAGCAACCACTGTTTTTTTTTTGCAAACAAACAGGTAAACAAATAATCAAATATCGCACTAAACCCCTACCGGTTTGCTCTGAACTAGTTTGGAGCTACATTACACACACACACACACACACACACATTCAATCTGAGCCCGGGTCTCCTATCTTCCATATCGGGTTTACTGATATGGAAGATGGGGAACCCATTCCACCACCCCCTGTCTCCAGACAGGACCTCTTACATTCATTCTCTGATTCATTCGTCCACATTCTTCCCTCAAGATATCACCCCAATGGCTAGGTGGGGTGATACAACCTGTCCTTACATTTTGCGTCTTGGGGTAGCGGCCAGCGCTTTTCTCCCTTGGTCCTCCTATGTTGCGCCTCGCGCTCTTTTTCTTCCTCTTGGTTTTATCCTCTTCTTGTTGTGTGTGTTTTTGTGCCTCTTGTGTGGTCCTCTTAGTTGGATTTACTTGCTTCTTACTGGTCTTGGTCCAGTTCCTCTTCGTCCTCTTCTATTTGTTTTTTTGGGCCTTGCGTGCCTCCTGTAGTCCTCTCTGGTGTCCACTAGTTCCCGTAATTCCTGGTTCGGATGGTTTTGCTACTCTTCGAAGAGCTTTCTCGCTCTGTGCGTCATCAACTGTAGCAGTGGTGTGGCCTCTGTTTCCCTGTATATTTGGTTGTTCCGAACATACCAGGGGGCGTTTACTGCCATTCTTAGTGTGATGTTTTGTTGCCTCTGTAGTTTTTCCTTGTGGGTCTTTGCCGTATGTCCCCATGGGAGCTACATTAAAGATCATCTTAATATTTAAAGTAGAACTAACATAAATGTTTTCGGGACACTAAGAGCTGTGGTTCTATGGATGTATGAAGAAGATAGGCCTGGCCATAATACAAACTATGCACTTTATTACAATCATTGGATGTAGGTGTAACGCGTTGTGTTGCAGCTTTTGAAGTGCAAAACTACTTACATCAAATTATATAGTCACAATTATCATATTTTGTGTTCTGTAACACAAGAGAACTAAAGTATTAATTAGTATTACAAAGGCCAAAACCCCTGCTACCGTTTCTTTTGATGGGAAAAACCAGTGTCGATGTCGATCTTACGGGTATTGGGTTTTTCCGGCTCTTATATTTTGTAACGAATAATAGCCACTTCCTTAGTAGATTTGTTTCAACAAAAGTCCAAACAAATCTAGTGTTCCAAGAAAGATCTTGACAAATTTCGGATGGTTTTTAAATGGTCAAACTGGTTTTTGGCTTTCCCTTGAATTTATGGTCAGTGTCTACGCAGTAAATACATCAAAATCTGGAAGCCATTTGCATAATAACAACATAACCAAATATAAGTTAATTGTGTTTATTTTCTGTAGTGCTTATCTTTGAAGCTGTGATTTTTTTCTGATTTTATTAATTTGAATTAAATTATGGATACATTTTTGTCGGGCAATACTTTCGAATCTGATTAATTTACTAATTTGAGTAAAACATACAAAAAACTTTTTTTTTAATTTATTATATGATACAAAATGAAATACCATAAAAAAGTAATACAAAACCTTTATTAGTTCAGTATATTAACAGACTTCAAAACTAAAAAATAAAATATAAAATGTATCACATTAAAGTAAGTCTTTTACTCGCAAACTAAATTACTAACACTGTAGGATATCAGCTATTAGAAATATTATTATTAACAAGTACTGAAACATTTACTTAATAACAAACAAATTCAGTATCATTATGAAATTAATAAATGAACATTTTTTAGTGTCTAAGTGAAAAACTTCATTTCAATCCGAAAATTTAAGTAGAGAAAAACATCTGTGAAAAATTTAAAGGGCATTGTATAATTTAGTTTAGTTTGTGATCTTTTCAAAAATGTAAACGGATTTTGATAATGTGATATACTTTCTTATTTTTTGGTAATCCGGACCTGGATTTTTCTTGTGATTAGTAAACATGTGTAGCAAATATGAAAAAACGTATCTCGGTTACAAAAACCGCAAAAACAAAATAGGCGGTATATTTAGAACTGCCTCGTAGATCTTTATCCGCCGTTTAAGAATTTCCTTCTCCCAATGAAGTATCCAGTATAAAGTAAATGTTTTTCCTATCTATAAATTTGATTTTATATCTACTGATTCTCTAACATCAAATTTCTCAAACTTAATCTGAACAATTTGAAAGCCAATTAGTGTATACCGACAACTATTGCATCGCCATGTTCTGATAAAGGTTAACGCTAGGCACTAAAACTGCACTTGAGACCCGTTCTAACAGGACTGCACCGTTCCGTAAACAACGCGCAGTCTTTGATTCGATTATGGATAGTAACAGGCCAAACTTGACACGACTTCGAAATTTGACATAATTAACATTGCAAAATGACTGCGATAGGGCAGGTTGTGGTTTCTGCAGGCCAATACTTGTCCGCATTCGTTACTAGTATGTTCCTAAAACTTTGTAGAGAAAACAGAGAAAGAAATAAGCAAATTATTTACATATACAGGGTGTCCGAGAAAATAATGCATATTTTTAAATGGTATGTAGAACGTACCATTTGCAACAAAATATTCTAATAAAAAATTTTTCTAACATCATTAGTTTACACAAAAATTTACTTTAAACATTTACTCGAAAATTTATCTTCTTCTTTTGATGCAGATCCATTACTGGATGTTAGCGAGCACATTTTCCATTACGTCTCTGTTTCTGGCCGTGTGTATCAGAGATTGTATGTCCTTTATCCCTGTCCACTGCCTAATGTTTCTAAGCCAGGACATCTTTTTACGTCCGATTCCTCTCTTGCCTTCGATTTTACCCTGGATTATCAGTTGTAGGAACTGGTATTTTTCATTTCGCATGATGTGTCCTAGATACGCCGTCTTTCTCTTCTTAATTGTGTTAAAGAGTTCGCGTTCTTTTTTGACTTTTCTGAGGACTTCGGCATTTGTCATTTTCGCCGTCCATGGTATTTTTAGGATTCGACGGTACAGCCACATCTCGAAAGCTTCCAACCTGTTGATGTCATTAGTTTTAAGTGTCCAGCCCTCCACGCCATAGAGCAACACCGACCATATATAGCATTTTACAAATCTTAGTCTTAATTTGAGATCGAAGTCGGAACATGTGAATATGTTCTTCAATTTTAAGAATGCTTGTCGAGCTTGTTCTATTCTACATTTTACTTCTTTGTCCGATACCCACTCCTCGAAAAGCCAGGTGCTCAGGTATTTAAATTTGCTCACTCTTTCAATAGGTTTCGCATTAAATGTTAGGTTGGCATTTTGGAACGCTTCCGGTGTTCTGGAGATGATCATGAATTTAGTCTTCTGGGTATTGATGTTTAATCCCATTTGTTTACTACGTTCTCCAACTGTAGAGACTAGTTCCTGTAGATCGTCCATGTTGTCGCAAATAATGCCAGCGTCATCAGCATATCAGACGTTGTTAATCCATACACCATTGACTTTGATTGCTTTTTCTTTGTCTTCCATTGCCTCCCGAAATATGGCTTCCGAATATATGTTAAACAAGAGTGGCGATAAGACGCATCCCTGTCGGACTCCTCTTCTTATCTGTACGGGGTTGGAAACAGACGACTCTAGTTTTAATTGTGCAGTTTGATGCCAATACAAGTTTTCAATACATCGTATGTCTTTTTGATCTATGTCAAGTTTTCTGAGTAGCTGCATTAATTTATGGTGTTGGACTCGGTCGAACGCTTTTTCATAGTCTAAAAAACACAGGCAGACGTCTTTTCTCTGGTCGTAACAGTTTTGGACCAACACTTGTGTTGCAACTATCGCCTCTCTCGTACTTAATCCCTTCCTAAATCCAAACTGCGAGTCACTCATATCCACCTCACATTTCCTGTATATTCTCTGGTGTAATACTTTAAGGAATATTTTTAAAGTGTGGCTCATTAAACTGATAAGTCTGTGATCCTCACATCTTCTTGCATTAATCTTCTTAGGCAATGGAATAAAGATAGAACGTAACCATTGTTCAGGGTAGCGGCCAGTATCGTAAATAATGTTAAATATTTTATGGAGTGCTATAATTCCCCTCTCATCTAGGATTTTGAGAATTTCTGAGGGAATTGCATCCGGGCCTGGTGCCTTATTGTTTTTTGATGAATGTATTGCTTTTTCAATCTCTTCTTTGGTGATCGATGGGCCAGAAAGGTGGCAGCTATCATCATCTTCTCTCATTGGACGTTCATCATTGAAGAGCTCCTCTATATAATTTTCCCAAAGGTTACTTTTGTTTTGTTCGCCCGTCAGTATCTGGTTGTCCCGATTAACTACACAGTTGGTCTCCTTTTTCTATATATTCCTGCAGTCTCCTTCAGTTTTTTGTGTAGGTTGTGATCATCGTGCTGTAGTTGTAGTTCTTCTATTTCTTTACATTGTTGTTTAAGCCATTCATTCTTTGCTATTCTTATTTTTGATTTTATTTGTCTGTGAATACTTTTATATGTGCTGTCATCCGGGTCGTTCTTGTGTTTTCTACGTTCATCCATTAGTGACAATATGTCTTGCGTCATCCATTTTTGCTTTTTGTTATTTGGTTGATAACCCAAGCTGCTCTTCATGATATCTGTTACCGTACTCGTAATCATATCCCATGCTGGTGTTAAATCTTCTCCAATGTTTGCCGTCATTAGTTGCATTTGTGTATTTATATCGCTGTTGATTTTAGATTTTATTTCCATTTCCTTCATTTTATCTAATGCTATCCTTTTTTGCGTGATCGATTTGTTTCTACACGAAAGAGAAATCTTTATAGTGGCTACCAAGAGTACGTGGTCTGATGGTACGTCCGCTCCAGGGTATGTGCAGGCTCTTTTGACAGTTGTGCTAAATCTTCCATTAATCAGAACAAAATCTATTTGGTTCCTTATTACATTCTGCGGACTGTCTGCTGGAGATTTCCATGTATAGAGGCGACGAGGATGAAGTTTGAACCATGTGTTAGTTATTCTCATCTCCTCTTCTTGACAAAATTGTAAGAGTCGGTCGCCCCTCTCGTTCCTTGTTCCGAGACCATAAAGCCCCACTATGTCTTCAAAACTGCCTTTTCCTATTTATATTTATACGTGGCAACATTTCATACTTTTAATAAAAATTATGTCTCGTATAACCAAGGAATATCTACGTGATGAAACATAAAATTGTGTTAGTTTATAGATGTTTTGGAACAGTTAATCTTTTAGGTTTATCGTTTGGTAACTGCATTTCATTCAAATAAAGAATCACATGGTAATTAATCTAATCCGCGATGTTTTGTATCAGTGTTCCAAACATTGTTGGAAAGGTGTAGTGTATTACCTAAAAAAAGTGATGGTAGAAATCCTTTTTCACTCTTCTACATCCCCTGTAATCGACCATTCTAAATATTTATGTGTACTAAAATAAAAACTTATTTTTAGAACGTTTAAAAAACCATTGTTTATACTTGAAATGAGATATCGGTGTTGCTTTTCGGTAAATAATATTAGGATACATTTAAAATACTAATAGTTATTTTTTTGAAAACGCTGACTTTAAAAAAATGTATATATTTTTATTTTCTATACGTTATTATGCCTCATCCATAAAAATGTGTTCCCGGACACCCTTGTATATGGATCGAGTACAACATTTTTATTATTAGCTGAAATTATCCAAAATAGTAATGTCTTATTTTGAATTCGGTTGAATTTTGTTCGTTGATTTTAACGTACGGATGATGAAATTGGACACGGTTATTATTGGCAAAAAACCAAAGCTTTTCTGCAAAGATCGATATCTATGTATTTTGATCCAATTTAGTATTTTTGAGATGGGATTAAATATTTTTATTTGAGTTCTTATAAGGTGCATATGTTGCTTACGCACTACTTGAAGATATTTAAGCTTATAATAATTCATTTTATTAGACTAAATCTGATTTGAAATTAGTTTAGAAGAGAGAATTGGATTGTCAGTAGCACGTGTGGTGTTGTACTCAAATATTCGAGTGAACAACTACGTAATATGTTTATATCGTAAACGTTTTGTGGCAAATAAACCATAAATTTAAACTAATCCGATTATTGTTTCCATTGTTGCAAACCGATGACAAATTCTCTTTGTATTTAACACAATCGAACCTATTCGCCGATCTAAATCTACAGAATTGGCTCATTATTGCCGATCTAGTGAAAACTTCCAATAGGATAATTAGTAATTAGTATAAAGATAAAGATAAACTGGACTTTTATTCTCAATTATTCTTATAACTACTATAGAAATGGACCAATATCGCACTAATATCGCATCTATAAATAATTCTTTGGTATTTGGTCAAAAGGGCTTATGGAACATTTTTTATGACATGTTGACCAGAAAAAAAATATTTTCCCAGTTTTTATAAAAAGTTAAGTCCATATTAGACCAAGGTCGATAATTTTTGAAACGAAATAAAATAATAGGATGAAACCCATTGGAAAAGGAAGAGAATATAACAAAAATGAAAGGAAAAATAATTTACGGACGATCTGAGGTCGGGAAGTGGAAGGGGGTGAGTTTTTAAGGGTAGAAAACGGTTTATCTATGTCCTATGGAAAAAAGTTAAATAGCAAAGTTGTAGGTAATAAAAAGATCTACAACTTTTGTATTTACACTTTTTTCACATAACCATAAAATTTATGAAAAATTCAAATAACCAAGTTTTTATTTTTTTGTTTTTTAAAAAAATCAGATATTTTGACCCGAGAATTTTCGATTGAAAATTAGGGTGCTCGATATTAAGTCAAAATAAGGTGAAAAAATAAATATTTTAAATCAAAAAAATTACAGTGTGTTTGGGACATAAAAAGGTAAGTTGTCACCAAATTTCGTGAAAAAAATTTTTTTTTGTAAAAGATAAAAATAAAAAACCAAAAACTTGGTTATTTGAATTTTTCACATAAATTTTGTGGTTATGTGAAAAAAGTGTAGATACAAAAGTTATAGATCTTTTTTCCATAAGACTTGTAGTTTTGCCGGAAATCGAGATAAACAGTTTTCTACCCTCAAGAACTCACCCCCTTCCACTTCCCGACCTCAGATCGCCCGTAAATTATTTTTTCTTTCATTTTTGTTATATTCTCATTCTTTTCTAATGGGTTTCATCCCACTATTATTTTTTTCCACTTTTTACCATTTTCAAAGGCTTCACAGCCCTGGTCTATATAATTTTACATTAGGTTATCTGCTTAATCTATATATCCTAAATACCACTTTAGCTTCTATAGACCTAAAAGACTTAAGTGAACACGAGTAATTTCTACCAAAATATGTTAGGTTTAAAGATTTTATGTCTCATGTCTTATGCCTTTCGTACTATAGATCTTTTCGTGTTTAGGGTACATACAAAACATATACATTTTATTTTATTTTCCCTACCTTATACAAGTTTAAAGATTTGTTCAGTTGGCAACAACATAAATTTCTGATGAGGTAATCAGCTGATTTCTAACTGATCTGTCGTTGTTGAAATAGAGAAACTAGATTTTTAGTAGTTCTTGGTTTAAAGAAAGACAAAGTTAAAAGAATATTTTCTGTGGAGGTATAGTTAGTGTTTTCACTATAATAACAAATTCGTGAGAATTGCTTTAAAAAAAAGAAGTCCAACGGAATCATTTAACATATTTCATTAAGAAGAACAATAATTTACCCTTATAAATGCTTACAGTGAACCTCTTTTCTATCATCAAATAAAAAAAAAGAGCCTATTGATCTTTTAGATTTAATTCCGCCGGTTTTCATTCGTTCTATAAAAACTTAAAATCCATCGACGCGGAGGACAAATATCCTGATTTATGAGAAAAGGAAATTAATGTCTGAAAGTTAAATATTTTAATTATCTTAAATGTCTACTTGGCAATATTATTTTTATGTCTTTTTAACATTTATGTCTAACTTACACCTTTTTTATTAAAACTTCTTTAATGGGATAATTCGAAAAAAGTAAAAATTTTAAGGGGCAATTTTATAGTTTTTTTTTTAATCTTTAATGCTCACAACGAACTTACTCTTTTATTGTAGCTAATCTAACAGTAAGGCCGAAAAAGATAAATAAATGCTATAAACAATTTTATTATTTTTTGTATTCTGTAATTTATATTCATTTATATAGATAGTAATATTAATATTTTCAACTAAGTAGGGTTATTACCGTTATGATAAATTATACAATTTTAGATTTTATTAATAATATTAGTGTCTTTTAAGAAATTGAATATATTTTTAATTTTACATTTTTCGTCAAAAACGCTTTTGATTGTGTTTGGGATGTGGTATTTATTTCGCTCGTTCATACATTTCGCCCATTCCATTATGATGTGTGTTACGGTTAAGCCACTGTTGCACATTTCGCATATTGGTTTAGTTTTACCTTTTACCATATATTCGAGTGTCCAATACGATGATTTGCAATTTTTTGTGTGATTTTGGTTGATGAGAATTACCGTTGGTGTTGATTTCTTGGAGTTTATCTGGAACTTTCCATGTCTGTAGCCATCTATTAATTATTCTCTGCTTGAAATAAGATTTTAGGTTAAAATGTGTTTACAGGTTAATTATGTCTAGTGTTGGATTATTTGGTGTATGTTTTTTAGCTTATCCACTATTTCGTTGCCATCAATTCCGACGTGGGATAGGACCTTAGACGGTATATAATCTCTGGACCGAACATTTTTTGGTAAGCTCCATTAAGATTTTTTACCGCTTTGCTTATCGAGTCCATGAATTGTGCAACGTTTTTTTTATATGCAACTTTAAGTATCTAGACCTTAGAGTTATTTCGTACTCATTGGTAATTCTCTGAGAAGACCTGCAAGGTTCTGTGAGGTCATTACTAGCTTGAATAATGGTTCAGAAATGGGTACCATGGTTTTGTCTGGATTTTGTATCAGGTGTCTTTTGGTAGTGGTTTTTAACTATAATTTCCTAAATGTTAAGACACAATTTTAATTTAAAGTGTTTAGTAATTTGAACTTTTATTGATTATATTTATAACCACTGTCAAGAAACAAAGTATTAGCAAATAACTAAACTTACCTGCAAGTCTTCTGAATTATTCAGTCTTATTTTATATTTTTCTACCAATACTTATTTGGAATTAGCGAAAAGTAGAATAAAATCAACCCGCAATTGTGATCATCAATTTTTTTTAGATGGCCTAACAAGCCCGAATATAAACGTTAGTTAAACATTTCTTTCCGCATGGAACCTGATGGTCATTATTGATTATTAGGATTCTTTCTGTATTTTAGTGTTTTTTACCCACACAATTTGATCTCTTGCTATAGTAGAAACACTACTATATACAACGTAGAAGGAGATATTTTTAATTTGAAAAGAATTTTTGAAGAAGAATTAATAACCGATAAGAAGGACAAAATTATTGGAACCGATACTCTTGCAACTAATTGATTGATCCATTCATTTATAATATTCTAAATATAATCTATAATTTTATGCTGGGAAAAACCGTTTGATTCTTTGAAGTAATTAATATCATTATACTCTGGATTAACTAAAGCTCTTTCAAGAAGAATTTCATTGTACTACTTTTTATACTAGGCTACTTTTCCTTTTTGGTTCACGTGCCAGTTTTAACATTACCATTACCCACATTTAAATTGAAATTAATGATAAAACTTTCGAACCCACCCATCAATTTTAGGACAAATTCAAATTTAATCGTTGGTTAAACTTCTAGATGCGTGTACCACTACATACAGAATTAGAAATATTTTATTGAAGGGACACTTTGTTCTGAATGAAAATTGAAAAACATCGACAAAATCTATAATTTGCCTGTGGTTATATGACTTGCGAGGAGAAAAATATTTTTTTTGTCCCTTTTTTGTAAAAAGCCGAATATGTTACTGAAAGCGATCTATTTCTCTTCTACATGTTGTTAAAACATAAGTACAAAGCAAAGATTGTATCAAAACACCATGTATTATTAGGTTACAATACAGTTTATTTATATTACTAACAATTTAATTTTTATTACTTCGATTTTTGTTATGACGTTTTTTTTCAGAATCTTGTCTTCTTTCAATCATTCTGTATCACCATTTTATGATGGATTATTTCCTCCATCATCTACAAAAAATTAGATAAGAATTATTCAAGTTTAATGAATTCTAGAAACGTTACCTTTACAAACGTAAACGTCCTCTTTTATTATTATAAATTCGTATTCGTTTTGTTCAGAAAATCCATAAATAATCTTATATATAATAGTAAATATCCATACGTACATAATAATAAGAATATAAATATAATCTAGAATTAACTGCTGGAAAAAACCGTTTGATTCGTTGATACCAATGTCAGCTTTTTCTACGTTAGGTTTTTTTTCGTTGTCCATCACTAGACCACATTTTGGACATCTTTCATGGTCGCAAGGTATATTTGATGCTCTTCTTTGTTTAAGTTTAATTACGTACATTATATACGATCAATTTGAAATAAAATGTAATAATCCACGAAACTTCCAAAATTCACGATAACACAAATCAAATTTGAACTGTCACTAATTTGACGACTTGATACTTGGATTATTTTTAATCACTACCAGGTATTAGTAGACAATTCAAGCTAGTTTCAAATACTTTGTATCACTTATCAATTAAGACATAACTCCTTCGAATACTTTAACGATTTTCTTGAAATATATAGTAGTGAATTATAATGAATACTGTGGTAAAAACCAATTTTAATTATCCCAATGAACGGTTACCTTATTCTGGAAGAGAAACATTGAAAGATATCAATATGGGACACCTTTAAAAGTCAAATGGTGGGAATAATAATAAAAAATTAAAAAAATTGCTCAAAGAAGCTTGCCATTAAATGACTAAAGAAAGCGGGCCTTTTATTCACTAAGCATTATTGAACTATAAGAATAAAGCCAAGTTAGTATTGAAGAGTGTGGATAAAAAACAACTTCTTTATAATAACATTTACTGAATCAGACTAACAATTAATTTTTGTTTATACTTTCATTTTTGCTAATATTTTTTTCTTTTTAGATTTCTTTCACTTAATCTGTCGTTACAATCTAATAAAAGATCAGTGCCTCTCAAACCTAAAAATATTTAAATATTTAAAAAATACTTATTCAACTCCATTATATGCTAGAAAAGTACCAATTGAAAATTTCAAATTTCGTTTTGGAAATCCACACTTTTTCACAATTAGTACATTAATGATGCTCTATACTCTAACATATAACGCTAAGATTTTGGGCCGTAGGCCAATTTCTTTTGCATTAATAATATTCTGAAGATAATCTACAATTTGGTTCTGAGAAAAACAATTTGATTCTTTTAGGTCAATGATTGTTTGAAGATACATTGGTTCTTTCCGGAAGTATTTCAATTTGCTACATTTTTTAGCAGGTTTATTTTTTTTTGCTTTCTTATTAGGTGCAAGTTTCAACATTACATTATCCAGATTTTACATTTTCTAGAGATATATAGCCTATAGACCCCTCCTCTAAAAAACGCATTCAATCAGACGGTCTATGAAGTATTACATAGTATTTATAACTTTATCTGATCGGGTTTAATGGGTCTTTATTTATCAATAAAGAACGTAGGTCGTGCATAATCTGTTGCACTAAGTTGGTATTCACCAGGCCATATATAATCCCTGGACCGAGTGTGTACGAGAGAGAATGGCCATCAACATAACTACAAAGAGAGAGGGCAATAGACGGGGAAATAATCAGTAGTGGTTATCGTAGTTTTATAAAATGTATACATCTGTGTGCTTTGTTTCCATTTCTGTTTTCATCTCTCACTTAGACCATATATTTTCTAAGATCTCTCTAGTATCCTCTCACTCTGTGAATGTTCATTACAACGATAGCAATGTCACACTTGGCCAGATTATATAAGGTCTAAGGATAGGACCCCCCATTAATTTTACTACATGTCTCTTATTTCGTATGTCTTTTAACTATTTTGATTAGGAGTTGTAGAGGATGTTTGTTGTATAAGGGTGTCATTTAATTTTGAGAATAATATTGCTTTTTATTTTAAATTGTTAAATCGGAGTTCGCTTGACGACGATCAATTTCTGGGTTATTGAAGAAAAATTTTGAATATGACAATGATTGAGTTTATAGCTGTGAGAAATAGTATCTTGATGAGATTGGATACTTGGGGATTGCCGTTTTCTGGTCTTTTTTTGTTATGACTTGCACTTGGAAGTATCTACTATCAAAACATTTCTTGATTTATTTCAGTATGAGTTCTCGTACCGATGTTCGTGATGCGTTTTAGAATGAGTTCTTGTACCGATCATTCGCTAATGTTGTAGATGTTAGAATATTTCTAAACTGTGCTTCATGTATTTCTGATTTTAGGGCAACAAGGTTGTCTATTACCGATTGATTTCTTCTAAAACCACACTGTTCTGGGATAATTAATTTGTTCGATTCTAAGTACCACATGTTTGCTTATGAGTTTTTTAGTATTTTGTTTAGTTTAGAATATTAATATTATTTTGTAATTAATTAATAAAATTCTATTTAATAAAAATAAATTTAATAAAATAATTATTTTTGAACCCTCGATAAACCTGTTTACAGAACTAATCAAATGACGTAAATGCAGTGTTTAAGATGTAAAGGGCATCAGTTAAGATCTAACTTAAGTGAACTTAAAATAATTAAACAGTAATAATTCTATCAAATTTGTTATTTTGTCATATTCATATAACATAGTAACAGCCGCACAAATGAATATAATATATTAATCGTCGCGCATACCTTTGAAACTATGAACTGGTCGACTGCTTTTCATTTACTACTGAAAAAATCATTTAGAATGGTTATGTTCCGTTTTTGTTTTTAGGAATCTGTATATGAAATACTAGAATGATTTTACTCTGTGGGTATAATTTGTTTAGTGCAAACTAGATTACCTATAATCTGCTTTCTTTTATTTGTTACCTTTAGGGAACAAGTACCCACTTAGTTTATTCTATACTATGCAATATGCATATTGTTGGACTAAATTTACTTTCCCGAATATTGATACAAAACTTCACAGTCAGAATCAATGTGGGGACGTGATCTCAATCACCTTCCACAGATCTGAAGTCACCTTGTAAAGTGCCAAGATGTGAAGATGATTTTTATAAGCGTTCCCAGCAAGAAAATTTGTAATTGTACGTTCTTCGTGATGATTATTTTAACATCGTCTCTCAGGTATCTCGGCACGGGTATTCCTTATATCGGTCTTAGTTGTTCTTATAGTGCTTGTCTCCAGTGATCCTTAAATTAGCTCTGTACTTATTTCACCATCGTTATACTTATTAGATAGTTGATCCGCTTGGAGACGATTCTTCATTATCACTGTACCCTATAATCTTGAATTAATACAGTTCACGAACTATTCCTGGCCATAATCAGCGTAAATGGTACCTTACTGTTACTTAGATCCACTTTACTTTTAATATGTTTATTCTAGTAATTCTGTACTACCTTTAGTTGTAAATCATATATACAAATTTGGCCTACACGTATCCATGAGAGTGATAAAGAAGGCGTCATGCAACAGCGAGAATATATTATTAATATTTTGAAGTAGGGATACATCGAGGTGGGAACATCGTTCCAGTGAATTCGATAGTAACGTATCGACAGTCGCGATCGTACCTCTAGTTCGGTCGAGAGAACACAAGTTATTTAGCACTCTCTTGGTTATCTGGTCATATATTATGATTCGTATTTTTTACTCTTTAAGGTTTGCTTATTACCTTTTAAATTCTCACCAAATCTGCACACAATGCACACAATGGTCCAAAAAAGATAAGTGTGTACCTTGTGGAAAGGTCATTAGTTATTTCCTTATCTCACTGTATATTCCTACTCCAGCCAATGCTCAAATTTTAGGTTTAACTTTGTAGCAATATCGTGGGGATACTGATATACATATTAAACTGACAATTTCAACACTAGTTGCAATATAAAATAAAATTTGATTTGAAATAATTGAAAAGTAGATTTGAATCATTAAATATTGAAAGTGGCTTCTCACCGCGAAGTGGAATATGATTATTTAAATGGTAGTGAAGTGTCAATGGATAATATGAGCTTTACCACAATTTGGTAAATCCAATATACCTTGTTTCTTTTAATTAAATTTTCTAGATATTGATTCTATGTTAATTGCGATATTAAAGTTACCACCACATACTTAACCTAGATCAGTATCGGTATCTCTGCGCTTCGAAATTTTAAACTCTATTATTATATAATAGGCACCAATTGGGATCTATCTTTTTAATTATGATTTTCAGAGTCCTCTCATTCGTTATGTGAGTCTACAATCAATTTACTCTTTCCTATGGTGGCATGCAATTTTTAATTATTCGTTGTTGATATTATTTGAGCATAAATTTAGAACTTAAACCGTGAATCTCGTCATAAACATGTTTTCCAATATATGATGCATTTTGCTTACTAATAACCTTCTAATATTTCCTTCACACCGGCGAAAACTTCCTACAAGTATTTTCCAGCGGCTTTGGCGTTGAAAAATAAATCAAAAGTAAGGAGAAACTAACTATGGAGGAGGCAGCGTGTCAAAAGTAGCAAGCCAATAAATTTTAACTGATTTAGACGAATGGCGTAGCAAGTCCACGTTCGCCGACCAATGATAATAACTTTCGGATATAATGGAATTGAATTGTGTCTTAAAATCCACAAAAGAACTTGGCGGTGACTAATGTTCCAGTTACGGTGATGTTTTTACATCGCCGTCACTTAAACTAACTGACGGATTTGGAGCAACACGAGTAATTTTTAGTAGAAGTCGAAAATGTCGTTTCAGAGATAGTTTTGCACAAGGTTATTCCATTTATCAAAATATGTTTTTTCTTATTGCGTTTCATTCAACATAACAAGATCATATCGTTAACAATTATTTAAAATAGAGTTTTGAAAGACTAAATTCAAATGAACATTTGCCTGTTAATTTATTGATTCCTACAGTCAGTCATTAGAAATTCCTAATAAAGTGGCACTCTGTATAATCTAAAATATAATTAAATCACAGTATCTCAAACTCCAATGTATTCCAAAGTTCGAATATAGCTGGTTACTAATAAATTTGAATTTCAGTGTAATTCACTGTTACCAATCATCAAGAAGAAACATAAATGACTTCTTGAATCAGTGCAGTACAGCCATTTCAACGCCCTTTAAAATAATCAATTACTCTGTCAGCTCTTACGCCCTATCCATACATATATTGATATTTACAGCAGTCAGTAATACATTATTTTTTGATTATTCATTTTTGTAGACAGGGTTATCTTAGTTTTATCCTCCCCACCCTATAAGAATTAAGAACCCCGATTTTGTGCAATTTTAATGAAATAGGATCAGGGGTAGTACATAAATAACATATATAAATTACCATTAATATTAAATCAATGAGACAACATTTTATAAAAATAGTAATTATTAAATACTAATTGTTCAATATAAAATTAATGGCAAAATATATATGACATGTAAATAATCCCATCGGTTAAACAATTAGAAAAACCACCAATTTTGTTTTACTAAATATAAATCAATGGCAAAGGTAAAACAAAATATTTCAATAATAAATGAACAATGGAATAACTTCTATCTCGTACTAGTTTTCTTATATCCAGTGATTAGGAGCACATGGGCCTCCAACTAAATAAATAAAGTAAAGGAACATCCCCAATATTTTTCAAGCGAAAATTCCCGCTAATAGAAAATGTGTACAGTTTAACCTAGAGATAAACTACTACAAACAAGAAATCATCATCAGGTCAGATAATCAAGCAGCCATCAAAGCAGTGAGCTGTAGCGCTATCAGTTCTACGTAGGTCTGGGAATGCCAAAAAACTGAGTGATTAGTTAAAAGGAACGTAGATATCCTCCAATAGGTTCCGGGACACTCAAGAGTGAGAGGTAACGAAATAGCAGATAAAATAGACAAACAACGATAAAATGCTTAGACAAGCTAAGATACTTTTGGAAAATTGCAACCAAAAAAAGTCGAAGGTCAGTACTGCCATTCTATGCCAGCAAAAAATGTGATCGCCCATTAATCTGCAATCAGATGAATGTATGATGGGTTAGTTTTATGATCGTTATAAAATAAACAACTAATACTTTTACAAATTATCTAAAATACACCAGTTTTAGATAGTTTTATAATATTAGAAACGTGAAAGTACCGAAAAAGAAACATGGTTTAATAAATGTAAAATATATTTTAAAATTCCACGATTTTCCGAAACGTTTTTCTTATAACAACTGTTTCATTTCAAATACAGTCTTGATTTTGTTATAAATGATTTAACTAATAATATTTTTGATTTTCTAAAACATCCTATTTGTTCGTTTAGTGTATATTGAGAATATCGCAGATGTCTCTTTATTTCAAATTCTTGTTCTTATTGCATCTATGTAGGATTTCCATTCTTGTTTCTATTCTCTAGTTAAGTGTATATTTATGTTTAATGTCAATGAGGTGTTTTGCGTAATGTGCTTTATCTGGTTATTTTAATCTATAAGCTCGAAAATGTTCACTCTATCTGATTTCAAAATTTCTAAGAGTCTGACCAATATTGATAAATTTCAATTCGGACAATTTAACTTAATAACTGATTTTTTTAATTTATAAAGTTTGGTTTTTACATTTGTTAAAAATGAATCTACATTATTCTTTACTGTAAATATTACTGCAGCTATTGCTGGATATATAATTTTAATATCTTTTTTAAAATGTTTCCGAAATATGTAACAGCTTTGTATTATATGATTTCTTTAGGTTTTTTCGAAATTAATTAGAGCTTACGCAACAAACCTGCGTTAATTTATTGCTTAAAATTTACATCGCTCTGTGTAATGAAGATCCTTCTAAACTAACAAACAAACAACTGAGCAGTGAGTGTGTTGATAGATGCCTTCCATACAAACACAATCCAAGCAGGGATGAGTTGATTTATTTATAATTCCTTAAAGGATCTCTTACGTACATATCCAGTGTCCCAAATATACTTGGAACAAGCGTCGAATCATAAACCGAAAAAGTTTGTTATTTTCGTTATTTATGATATTGCTTTTCAAATTGATAGCGATCCTGGTCTCGTTAATCAAACACACACGTCGGTGTTGAAATAAGAAAAATGAAAGAATTTAGGAAAAGATAAAATGTCCTTACTCTTGAGCAAAACGCATTCAGTGCAAAATTTGCATTTTGTTTTCAAAGTTCAGAAAAACCAGCAATTCTGGCTGTTTATTTGATCGAAATTTTACGGGAGCCATGCATATTTAAAAAATAAGATAGTTTAATAGAATTATGTTTAGAGGATCTAAAGTAGCCCAACTGATGGATAACATCCTTTCAAAGATTATTTTAATGGGCCAATAAATGTTGTAAAACTACCCATTTCATATTACCAAGAAGATCTTATTTCGTCTGAGCTTCATGAGGTCGAGCATTATCACGTAGAAAAAAAAGAAGTGACTGCATAACGCTCAGCATTAACGTTGGGAATGACTTCTTTAAAATGAAAGAACAACATACCTTGGTAATAAAAAAATACAGTCAACATTACTTTTCGTAAAGGTTGGGATCGATATTTTTTTCACCGTCGGAGACTCTGGTGCACTACATACTTTGGCGTTTGGATTCTGGTTAGGAGTAATAACATCGCACCACTAATAATTTAGTATAGAAAAACATTATCTTGTTATTGATAGCACATTAATTATTGTAACGATGACGACGAACGCACATTTTTCTGCTCATCGCTAAGCAATCCATTGAGCGGCAACTTTGTAAAACCAAGATTATAAATGATGAAATAAATTAACAGTTCTTACGCTGAAGATCAACATTTGAGAAAGTTCTCTAACTTTGATAAGTCTATTTGCACATTATGCAGTTTCCAGCTGTATTACATTTTCATATGAAGCTGCAATCCGTACAGATACGGAACCAGCCAAAACTTTAGCAGCTTATCTTCCTTGCCGAAATTTATTGCACCATTCAACTATAGTCACAACACATATCTTTTATTCTCGTATAAATTTCAACTGGTTGACACTCTTCAGTGGCCATAAATTGAATGACGGCTCGCAGATTACCTTCAAACCGGTTTTCTATTGTAGATGCTATTTTTTAATTCACAACATATATACGAAATCATGGACTGAGCAAACCTATTTCTATTGAACTATGCTCACACAAGATGTTCTAAAACTCCAAATGGAGTGGAATAAGGTAAATCCACAGATATAAGATCAATCTTTGTATGAAACTGAGAGCCATTCTCTTTCAAACATTGTGCTGGAACATAACAATGTACAGCAGGTTACAAGTCAATCAAAGAGGTGACATATTAGTAAAACCAGGATCTGAACCAGTTCTAGAAAGACATATAGATTTGTAAGAAAAGTAGTGACCATGTTAAACTCTCAACCTAAATTAACTTGTCAATTAAAAGATGAAAAACCTAAAGTCTGGTATTTCTGATTCAGAGACAATGAGAGATACATTTAATGCAATACAGCATTTTGTTTTTCTCATGTACTACTTTAAAGCAGTGGAAAATGTTAATAAGGCATGGTCAGATATTTTTATCTTCAACAGGATATAAAAACCTAGTAGGAAGAACGAGCAATTTAGAAAGAACGGCCAAATTGGTAGCTACGGTTTCTCCTCTGGTTTCACTGGTTTAACGACTAGGAATGTTCTTCGAATGTAACTGATATTGAAATGAATGAAGAAACAAGCTGATGAAAATTCATGTAAAAAATATATTTTTTTCTGAAAATTGAAAGCTTATTAAAACAGTTTAATTATAAAATAATATAATGTACAGGATTCATTAAATGCTACAAAGGAGCACCTACAAAATATGGGTTTAGTCAAAGTAGATCACTCCTGTCTCTAATATGGAACGGAAACTAAAATAACATTATCAGTGCAACTATGATTGTAAAAGAACCCTATCTTTGAGTATCACAGAGAAATCCTAAAACCCCTCAAAACAACCTGAAGCTGCATATGATTTATATAACAAATAATACATAGAATTTATTCATAGCATCGACTTTTAGTACAGTGATTTATAAACCTAAATTCACGAGCGAAAATAAATGTTACCTAACCTTAACTTTTCTTAATTTTGAGACACCGTATATTTTGCATAAGATGCCCAATATAAACCGGATTCATAATATTTGCAATTCAAATTGTTATCTAAATGGATATACCTTGTGCATAATTAAAATGGCTTTATTTGTAGCAGGCGAAATGCCAACTAGAGACTGGGACAGAATGTGGGGCGACAATTTACACCATTTTCTTAGTCAGTGCTAAGTGAAATAACCGGGTCAAAGAGATTCCATCCAGCTAAACGCTTGTAATGTACTTAGTAATTCTAAACTCTTCTTAAATGTTACGCAAAGGGAGATGAAATAGTCGAGCTATTTGTAACTGCATATTTCTTTGTTAATTTATTTTACAATACGGATTTGGTTTGTAATTGTAATCCACAGGACTCAGGATTGACAAAAATATTTAACGATTTTTTTTATGGAATAATCGGTGTTTTATAAACTCTTTATTATATTAAAATTGTGGTTAGATAACTATTTTTTCTACCTAAATATGTAACATTTAAATTTCATCGCTGCCGAATACTCTTAAGATAAATATTTCTGAAATATGACTTTTTTTCTATCCCTGTTTTAGATGCGTGTAATATTTGCATTTAGAGCAGCAGTGCTATTTTTTATCCTGGTGTCGCAACTCTTTATCTTTGAAATATGTATTCTTCATGAATATGTGTATGTGGATGAACATGTAAATTAGTACGGGGTTGTTATCCTGCTTTGTACTTACTATCCCCTGCGTGTAATCGAATTACATTTTCAGGAAGGTTCGAGTTTGGTTTCACGTGTGACTGGACACCACACTGGATCAAAGGTTTTTATGGAGTCAAAAAATCGTAGTCCTATGGGCTCTAATAATAAAAAACGATAAAATAGATATCAAAACTAGAAAATGTAAAAAAAAATTATGGTTAATTTGATATACGTTTTATTTTTATCATAAAAAAGAACATGGAAAACTAATATCTATTGAAAATAGTTAGCTAGAGAGAAACCCACAGATTTAATATGATTGTTATATTTTATTTTTGGAGTTCATCTAAAAAGAAGTAAAATAAACAGTATTTTTTACTTTTGGCAAAGCTGAAACAAATAAACCAGTATTTAAAATATTGGTTACAGTTTTAATGTATTCTTTTATTTAGTTTTAAATGAAGTGTCACAAAGATTTTCACATTCTTTCCATATTAGCTATTAATTAATAAAGGAGAAGCTGTTTATGTTATTCTCAAAATGTCCCTTAGTTTTACGTAATAAGTAGAGATTTTCATAATCTTTATGGTTTTTTTATGAAGCTTTTAAGGCTCTGGAGTTTATTCGTATGTCGTTTCTTTTTCAAGAGAAAAATTGAAATTCACATAATTTTAATTTATTCTGTATTCCAGTATTGTGTCAAGAGATTCAGAAACAAGCATTTGTTTGGTTGTTTCAAAAAAAAAAATAAAGATTAAAAAGTTTTGTTTTTGTTGACACCTCAAAAAAATTTACTAAAAATCTACTTAGTTTCTAGCTGTTGTTTTTCATGCAAAAGACTACCTGGAATTACTATATCAATTGTAATAGGTTTAAGTATCCTTCTTTAGATATTAATAAAAAAATTTTTTATCAGAAGATATGAAAATTAAACATTTTCGAATTTTTTCTATTTTAACATAAAAAATCCGATGTTAAATTTTCATGCAATCTTAATAAAATACCCTGTATATTAATGGCAGACAAACTATTGATATCCTTATCTATGGTGAAAATTTTGTATATGATTATTTAAATAATATGACATTAACTAACATTACTTATTTACATGGAAACAGAATATGGGTATTGCTATTATTTCGACAAACACTTGAAAATTTAAACTGCCATGGAAACAGATATTAAAAATTGTCAAATATCTCGAATGTCGTTTTGACGTGTAAAGATCTTCCAAATTCTTGCGCTATTAAAAATCTGCTAAACTGTTGATACTTAAAGACCACACTTCCAAGAAGCATTGAAATGTCGACTAATTCACTGTTCCAACAATTTAACCGTTTTATCTTCCCAAGATCTGATGTTTTACTCCTGGCAATAACCATTTCTTCGGTTAAACGTTTGGACATTTTGAATGAAAGTTAATTGAAGCACCCGAAGTCAAAAAATGAAGAAATGTATATTCAGATGCTGAAGTGTATCATTTTATATTCATGTGAAAATTGTATTTTAGTAAATACAATTTTTCAATATAAATTTTATGTAAATTTTGAAATAGTCTATTAATAGATTCTAAAGGACATGTTTTAGTTTATACAAAAGATAAATTCCCTTTAAAGAAATCTGCAGTTTATAAATTGTCATATGATTCTTGTAATAGTATTTACATTGGCCAATACATTTAGGAACTGGGATTCGTGAACATTTTAGAGATATCAGGAAATTGAACAAGATCCACAACTTCAAATATAGCTTTTGCTAATTAAATTCCCACCAACATGAATTTCGTCTAGAATAAGTATTTTTATTATCAATAGCTAGAAGGATACTAAATTATATCTACTAGAAATACTATCGATGGGGGTCATATTAATTATTTGAAAGGATAATTACATATCTACAAGAAAATTTAGTTTTCTTTCAAATCTATCAATAAACACAGATCCCTTATCAAACTGTTTTGAGTAAAGGCACATATTGGTCTAAAATTTAATGAAAAAATATGTATCAACGCCAAAACAGACATTCATACAGTGTTGTTACTCCCAAAATAGCATTAGAATTGATGAAACTTTAACCCATTTAAAAATAACTCTAAAAAAAACTGGAGGGACGCTTGAACATTTTGTCAAAATAAAACACCTAAACAATGTTCCTACATATATTTAACAAGTGGGTTGTTGTTACCATATGTGAGTGTACATTAATGAAAGTAAAATTGGTAGAAATAAGTCCTTTTTGTCTCACAGTCTCAGCTTTTATATTTAATGTTTTTCTATTCTCTTTTTTTCTATGAAAAATAAAAGTTGAGACTCTGAGACAAAAAGGACTTGTTTATCCCAATTTTCCTTTCCTATATTCAACAACTCCAAAAAAATGTTTGGTACAAAACTTCAATTTCCCACAAAGTAGTTCTTTTCCATAAGCCAACTAAAATATGGACACGCTAGATATCCTGCCCATCTGTATACAATGTAGTAGTTCACATAAGTTATTTTTCAGTGTGCAATAATTTATAATCAGTATTTTGAAATTGATTTAAAATAACTAACGTCATAAAATAAGGCACTGGAAAACATATATGTTTATTTTTTAACACTGGATTATCTCTTATTGTGTAAATTTCTAAACTGACTAATATGGTATAAAGAGTTTCAATTTTCTTCATTACATTACAAATTGTATCTTTTCAAAATTTTATTGGAATAATATAATCGGTAAAATAAACTTGCATTTCAAGAGAAAACTAACTTCACTAATGACACAAACTATAAAATCCTATAGAAGCACTGGCTCTATTATGAGGTAACTATTAAACACAATTCTATTTTCATCACTTGACTCATGTTTTCTGTTTGTAACATTATCTGTTTGTGACGTTCTAAATTCGTCTTCTGGAAAACGTTATCATTTTTGAAAAGTCTTCTTTCCTCTCTACCTATGCTTGTTTTGGATATTTACCAATTCTTGTATAGTGTCTATTTTTTTCGTGGGTTTTGATGTATTGCCATCAAATTAGGTACATTTTGATGTTGATGGAACTGGATCAAGTTCATTTTTTTGATCTATTACTTTAATAGGATTCACCTAAAATTTCATGGATCTATTCAAAATATTTAGGAACGACCAATTCACCTACTCTAGTCTTGTTTTCACAATCAACTTAATACATATTTTCTGAAAGTAAATTTTTGCCTGTTTTTGTCTCTACTCTCTATTCCGCTTCATACACAGAACCCCCAGGTCTCTTAATTTTGTGGCGAATTGTACTTCACAACCCATGTTTTTGTATTTTTTATTGTCAAATTCAGTTTCCAAATCTTTTCTAAATGAAAGTAAGGCTAGTGTTGCCTTATGGTCCTGTTCACTGCGGTTCTTCCAGCTCCTCCATAAAGAGGAACCTGCAGAATGTTCCTTTACATCATTTTTTTCTGTACATTGAAATTTTTCCAAATATAAAAGTTATACACATCTTATAGGTTACAACATGTAAATATTTTTATTTTACCTTGAAGTTGGTTAAAAGTTCCCTCATCCACTATCAGAAGTTGTTAATTTAGTTGTATTTTAAACATTTTTAAAATCTTATCTTTCATTTATTTCACATCATATACAAAAAGACAGTCTTGACACTGTCGCGCTTAAACCATTGCCTATTTAGAGAATTCATTAGAGGCCGTTGTTATCCATCTTCAAAATAGTAAAACAAATATCCGTAAATACACAATTTTGACTTATTTTACTACTTTGAAGGGTTCACGGTCAATAGTATGGTTCAAACCAAACAATTTTATTTCAAACTAAACTGAACGTTCGTGCAATATTTTTGAACTAGGTTACCGCTGGACAATGGCTTTCATCTGCTTGCTGCACCAATAAGATTTACAGTTACTATAACGAAATCGTCAATTAAACGATTCGCATAACAATATCTAACGAGGTCTATGTATTTTATGAAAAGGATTATTTTAAATAAAATGTAAATACAATATGCTGGTCAATCAATTTTTTGGTCATTTCAGTTACGTAATGTTGGTTAAATATCTAATTTTGACAGGGTAAAATTGCCATATTGTCATTTCAAATGTCCTGCCAGTGCAGACAACTACGATTACGAAAAAAAGAGATGGGACTAACTTGATTCAGAATTTTATTGTGTGAGTGAACACTCAATAATATAAGTGATTTATGGAGTAAATTAAACAGATCCATCTATAGATGCTAAAAGAGGATAAAAAAATAGTAAAGGGCAGAACAAATGTTACGGGTCACTTACTTTACATTTTACTGGTTATGGGTAGTCTATTTCAAATTTGCCTGTCGACATTTACGTTTGACATTTTCCAGATATAGAACAAGCTAAATAGAATATTATATAAAACGAACAAAATAATAATGTAAGCAAAAACCTTTCAAACTTCACACAAAATTGAAGATATCTAGGAAATATCCATAACGAAATTTTCCTAATGACACCAAAAATAGGAAAAACAAATGTACATACAATGTTTGAAATAGAATTAGAATACAGAAAAAATAAGAAGTGAATACAAATTCCAATAAGAGGAAAAGTGTATGCATAATATTTTTTTTAAATTCCGTTAACATTATCTATGAATAAAATTACCAAAACACCCGACTGTGACTAGTCATGAATATTCTAGAAGTTCCTGAAATCTGCAAACTACAAAACTATGGCACGGCTCGGTGGCCGCACAGCATAACACTAACTGGGCCAAATTTACCACATAAATATAAATTATAAGAATTATTAAAAGCCATTCTGTTTCGCACATTAGGATTACCAACTTACAAAAGTTGGCGGAAAGTACAACCTGCCATACTGCAGGGATACAGTTTGTATACTTAGATGGACTAGATTTATTTTATATTGCTTTATTTTTATTTTGCAAAGAAAATCAGAGTCAATCAAATGTATTTTTCATTAGAAGTAGTTTGAACTTAAAATATTAACATTAAAAAATTGAAATTATAAAAAAAAAGAAAAAAGTTTTCACTGATTTAACTTAAATTAACATGGAAAAGCGAAAAAAACTGAAAATAGTAAGAAAAAAAAAGGAACGGAAAAACAAAATTGGTCAGCTTACCAACAATAATTTACATTTTTCTCTTTGTCAATCCAAAATAAAAGATATCAACTTAAGAGCATTACTTTAATATATTTATCTTGATTATCATTACACTTGGATCAAAATAAATTAAAATAAACGTTGATTCATTTTATAATTATTATTTTTTCTTATCTACCGGTGAATATGGGGATCTTGTAAAGGAAATAATCTCTTACAAGTTTTATATTTCTGTTAATAAGAAACATACAAATTCAGTATCCTATAAATCACTTGCTTCTTTATGGAAATCCTCTCATCCATGTTAGTGTATTACTCTCTTTGGGGAGTAGATACATGTACTAGCACCGTTCCCAAACCTCCACTGCATTGTTACCAATGACTGGACATAGTTGTTTTGACGCTCAATAAATAATAAGTAGTGATACTGAAATGTGACAGTAAATATTTAGTGGTAACATAAGGACAAGTCAGTAGTGTTGTCATTAACACTTACATATTCACATGAATAACTACTCGTATAGATTCACACCAGTTATTAGGAGGGCTATTTTTTTCAAGGTGCATTCGGTCTCGAAATTAAAACCATAATGAAAATCTGATGAAGTTTTGCGTAGATATGTTGCGCAGTGTCCTAGATGCTAGTTGAACACTTACAGTGAGCACATAAACATACCTACAACAATAGAATCTCCCGCTATATGTTAAATTCGTACGGTAATTCGATTTCCTCATGCTAATGGGAGCAATGCAGCCAAAAATTTTCGACAAATGAGAAATATATACGGTGAAAGTTTGATGACATACAGAAGTTTATGAATCAGGCAATCAGGAAATGAAACGAGTGTCAACCAATGATCTCGTTTAGCGAGTGGATGAGGCTTTTCGACACAATCGTCGGTTCATAATTTGTTTGTTGAGGGATTCGTTTCCCGAAATTTCTAGGTCAACGCTCTATACCAACGTGACTAAGATACTTCAGTACCATAAACGTGTGCGAGAAGGTTTCTCAAGATGCTTTTAGACCATCACACAACACAGTAAATTAGAGCGCTAGTAGCAAGAACGAGAAAAATTTTTTGAACAAAATATGGGTCCATTTCGAAAATTAAGAAACAAAAGAGCTACCAAATAGTGGATGCATTACCACAATATTCTATAACTCAGGTAGTTGGGAATCCGTAAACGATTTTCTTAAAATAAAACGGTTTCAATTAAATAAGCTAATCTTTAACATAAAAAAACACTTGTTATTTACCATTTACGGCTTACACAATTAACATACATCGACTAGATAATATATCATCGATAACTCCAAAGAAGTTCCTGAATCGGATTCTGTTAAATATCTTGGAATAACTATAGCTAAATATCTTAGATGGTATCTAGAAATACACAAATTAGCAAATAAAATAAGAGGCTTAATGGGCAGATTTAAATACTTCGAAACACTTGTGGATGTATTTCTTTTAAAAATAGTATATTATTCACTAGTAAAATCTCAAACATCATATAGTATATTAGGATGAGGGAGTATATGGTAACAACCTAGAAAAAATCTCTATTTGGCAGAAACAAATTTTAAAAATAATCTGTAAAAAAGTATATTTCCTAGTGAAAAATTTTAGACATCAGACAATTTTTTACCAAAAACTTTTAATCATCTTTCATACAAATAATATAAAAATGTAATCTTTTTTTCCTACCCGGAGTATCGCTAAGTATATCTTTGCTATACGATTCATTTTGAAATACACAAAATACTATAAAATGTTTTTATATTAAACACATTCTTCACCAATATAACATTGCTTAAAAAAACTTTAAAATAGTGTAAATACACAAATACATAAATACATAAACAGTCAAAATTACTTTACTTTATTGGAACACAAATAAAGAAGTTATTAACACTTAAGTACTAACACACCGTCTCACAAACGGCACCGGGAGGTCGAACATACGGTATCTCCCCACCTACGCATCTATGGATGTTGATCAGTCACGTAATTTAACGATGCATTGGTACAATTTAGCAGCCGGTAGGGCATTCCTCAGAAGTTTAGGAGACCCCAATTTTGAAGATACTCTTCTAAAGTGGTTTGAAGAAGCTGGAAGTGACAATAGTGACAGAATCAGAATATAATAAGAATTTTGCTATTGAGAGTGATCATAAATCGGAATCTGTAATTGAAGGTAAATAAGGTTTATGAAAAACTTCAAATAGACACCGGCGATTACAGCACAATATAGTTTTACAATTACCGGGTTTACGAAATGCAGCGAAAGCTATTGGGGATTCTGTTTATCCGTGTTTAGTTTGGAAATTATTATTCAATGATGATATTTGTAATGAGATTGTAAAATGGACAAAAGTACGGAAAAGCAGAGAGAAAAATAAATACAAACACCGGAATTCACCAACACTCACGGATCTGGATATGATTGAATTATACGCTTTTATGAAATTCTTAGCATTTACGTCATTGTTCAAATCCAATCATGAAAATTTGGATACGATTTTTGCCACTAACGGAACTGTAAGAGAAGTTATAAAGTGCATTATATCAAAATAAAGATGCGCTTTTCTTCCAACATGCCTGAAGTTTGATGATCTAGAAACTAGGAATGTAAGAAAAGCAATGGATCTAGCTGCTCCTATTTTAGACATTTTCATTAATACAACTTATTTAAGGTGGCAGTACTAAAGGGTTAATATTATAGCAGATCATGAACTCTAACTGCCTTATACTTAAAAAAATATGGTAATAAAATAATAATGAAATGAAGTACGGTTGCCCTCATAAAATCTCTAAGAACGTTAATTTAGAAATTTTAAAATCAAGAAATAATGATTAAAAATATTTACTTATGATACAATTTTCTAAATCAATTTTAAGGTAGTGTTAAACGATAACTACCATTTCTGTCAGTCATCATAATTTACAAACTCTATTAAATATAAAAGAACAGACTATATTCAACTGAGTAGTAGCTTTCTACATTTAAGTAAAGATAGAAGTAAACCCTTTAACCTCAAATATATTTATTGACAGACAGACAATTTATATACTTTTTAATCATAATAAATGTGGTGGAGAGTGGAGGCTATAAGACGATAACCATGTTAGAAGATGCAGTTGCTACTGGCATATTTTCTGAGTAATCCAATCAGCGTTTGGGATGATCCGCAGTGACTAGGTATAAAATAAAAACAAAACGCAGACAACATCTAATAATTTATTTTAACTTTTTGAAGTATAAAACTTTCTACTAAAGAGAACTAGAAAGGGAATCAATCATATTAAAAATGTTCTTTCAGCTAATACTTATTTATTTGAGAATTTTCAAGATATAGGAATATTATCTCTAATTTGTGAATGTGCAACATAATTAAAATTAATAAAATCGATCTTTCGGCTCGGAACTTTCCCCCATCTACGAGCCCAAATCCATGGTTTCTCTCTCTTTTACTTCGGTTGCGTCTTCTTCTTTTGCTTTTTCAAACCGTACCTTTTCACTTGTAGTAATACGTCTTTAATGAAAAATTATATGATTCAATATTTTGCTTAGAAGGTACCCTTTAACATCTATTAAATATGTTATAACCGTTGTCTCTGTTAATATTGGCTCATTACGAACAATTTTGCTTATTAAACTGAATTTTCCGTAACAAAATGGGTAGAATGAACGGGAAAAGGCTAACAACCCTTTATAAAATCGGGAAATGTGTAAAGATCACTCAAGTTTGCTCCCGATGTATAGCTACTACAATATTGTGAATGGCACTCGCATATGTTTTGAATCATTCAACGTTTTATCTAGTGGCAATAAATGATTTAAATCAAGTTTGACATATTCTAACATATATTGGATACGAAAAGCAAGTAAATAGTTTCTCTTGAATCAGGTTATGTTTGTTAAATTACTTGATTCACATACCAAAAGCCGATAGGAAATATAAAATATACCATAAAATTATTTAGGTTTAAAATGGAAGTCAAAACATTAATCCAAACCTTATTTGATATGCTTTAAAAGTTTGACTTTATTGTACTTAGCTATTTTATACAGGTTGGTAATGTTGAACTTAAATTTGGGTTCTATTATTTAATGCCGAGCCATAGCATATAAGTTATCATGACAGAATAATCAGATTTGATGATTTTAATAGAATATACCACCAAGCTGTAACTTACCAAAAAACTGATGTATTGATAATCTCGTAGCTAGAGTACCATTCGAAAGGAATCAATACCAATCTCAACTTTTGGCGCTAACTTTGCTTCCCTAGACTCATTGCTAATCACTGACAAATTTTTAAGAGACGGCGTCCTCGGAGTCTCGATTCTTTAAATTTTCGTGTCTTTTTGACTTTTTCGGATTATTAACGAACTTTAAACTCCTTAGAAACCATACAATACCTCTTCGCGTTGAGAATTTATGAGATTACAATTGGTGGACAAAAAGGTCTCCATGGAGTAAAAGCCCCAAAAACATCCAACTTCTGCCCAGACTTGAGGGCCAATTTGTACATTCTAGTAATAAAACATTGTATGCTCTTAAAATTTAGGTATTTCTTTAACAATCTTCAAACTAAGCTCCTAAAATATCCGCTATATATTTTCCGAACAGGTGTATTGTATTTAAAAAAGATTTATGCTTTTTGGGACGCTTTTGAACTATTTCTATATTATTTGTAAATTTGTAAAAAATTTTAGTGTTTTAATTAGACATTCTAGAAAATATGGTTCTTTTACAAAGACGACTATCATACATACAGTTTTTTTTATGATATTATTCCCCAACAATGATAAGCGATACTAAAAATTTAATGTATTCCTGTCGATATTATTTTATTTTATTAGCTCTGGATTATTAGCTGTAAAGAATAGTTAATGAGAGCCATTTTATATTATCGGATGTATTTATTTCATTTCTTGTAAGATTCCTGCTTTTATTTAGTATCAGACTTTTAGATTTAAACAATAATTAGATTCCCATTATTAGATGGCTGAAAATGATCAAGAACCAATAAAGTAGGAATGGACCTGGAATACTCCCTTGAGAAGCACCTTCTTTTGTAGTATTCATTTTGGTACTTTGCAATAAAGTGAAGGTCTTCAAATTATGATTTAAGGATCAAGTACGAAGAAACTTTAAGAAGGTTGACCCTGTACTGTGATCTTGTTCCGAGTGATATGTCGGTTTCGATTTTTTAAAACATTTTTTAGGAAGAAGTGCATGATAAAATTAACAAAATACATATGTATGACAACGATTGCATTAGCAAGATAAAACTAATTTATTACGAAACCTCGCTGAGTTTATTAATAATCAGATTTGATACCATTAACTTTCTAATTTATAAAACTGTAACTTATTAAAAAAACACTTATGTAATCGCTTAAATAGAGTCACCATTTGAAAAGAGGATTTCAAAAATGTACTTTTTTGTTTTAATTCTAAATTTACTTTACTCAGATGTAAAATTCTCATTGGTCAGTGACGTTTGTACGTTCTCTTTTATGACTTGGTCAAGAATATTACTGCCTTTATGACTTTTTCGGTTACAATCCCGGACAGGGAACTCTTTATAGAGTAAAACCTCAAAAATGCTCTGTTTCTCCCGTTTGACGCCCTAATATTTGTTGGCTGTTTTGAGGTCAATTTGTAAGTTCCTAACATGGTGTGTGACATTTTTAAACTAAATTCAAATATCTTTGTTATATTTCTCGAGAAGAGGTATTGTATTTAAAAAATTTAGGCCAACTATAGAATTTGTAAATTTGGAAATAAAGTACTCAATTACAGTTTGCTGACCTGATGTTTTGTAATTATTTGCGTATTTTCCTGTCTTTTGTAATTTGAATTAATAATAATCCGGCAATATTCGCGTAAGGGTCAAGATGTCCGCATTTTTTATTTAATCACTTGAAAGTCTTTAAATCTGAATTTCGTAGTATAATACCCCCCCAAGATATTCTTAAGGCTCATTTTTTACCTCTCTTAAAGAGTTTAGTTTGTACTCGTATTTGTTATTGTTGTCATCGCAATTTGGTCAAAAACACCGTGCGCGTGTACTGTTGAAACAAGGAAATAAAAATTTTTTTGAACGTACTAGTAATAGTAGTATTTGTGCAAGTGTGATTTTTTTATATGTAAATGGCCTATCCGTTATTCCATAGACGTGATACACTCACTTTTTTTACAAGTGCTCACAATTCAGAAGTAAAAATATTCGTACATACCTACAATAAGCAATCCTTGTTTCAGAAAATGAGTTATGAAAGAGAGCAAGCACCTCTGCTGGCACTGTTTAATGAGATTGAAGATGAGGGTGAAGATATTTATGGATATGATGATGGTGAAATTGATGAAGTTGAAGTAAATGAATACGGCTCATCCTCAGAGCAGAAAAGGAGGGAATTGTACGATCAAATGAGGAAAGAGAAAATCTTTCGATAGATCAGACTTTCATATGTCGGAAAGAACAAAGAAACTTTATGGACCAAATTTTCTGTAGTGTCGTCCAATAGAAGGAAAAAATAGGACAAATGGTAACACAAGCTTCAGGGGTCATTGGGCCCGCAAAATTGGCAACGAGTGCAATAGAAGCAAGAGATGAGGTTATTCAAGAGATTGTTCAATACACAAACCAATAGGTATATTCTAAATAAGAGGCTAAATTTTCAAAGAGAACGTGATGCTGCAAACCCACACGAATGCGAAATAAGAGCCGTGATTGGTTTACTCTATATAGCGGGTGTGTTAAAATCATCGCATTTAAATCTCAGAAACTTATACAACCAAGATGGCACTGGTGTCGAAATGTTTCGTCTCATAAATCGGCTACAATTTTTGCTAAGAGCTCTGCGTTTTGACAATGTTGAGGATAGAGAACTAAGAAAACAAAGTGATAAATTTGCTCCTGCTCGAAATATTTTGATGGTTTTGTTCAACGATGTTTGTCACCAACTATTCACCAAGTGACTGTGTAACTCTCGATGAAACGCTCCAGTCCTTTAACGCCCCTTACGCCAATATATGCCGAAAAACCTGCGAAGTATGGGCATTAGTTAACCCGGAATCGTTTTACACATACAATATGGAACAATATGTTGTTCAGCCGGTCCATACGAAGTCGACAATTCTGCACATCACGTAGTAAAACGTGTCACTCGCCTTATATCTGGTACAGATCGAAACGTGACGTGCGATAATTGGTTTTCCTCAATACCTTTGGCGATAGACCTTTATACAAACGATAAACTGACAATAGTTGAGAAAGAAAAGAAAGAAATTCCACCGTTATTGGTAGCTAAAATAAAAGACCGAAAACTTTATTCAAGCATATTTGGATTCACGAAAGAAATAACATTACTTTCATATAAGTCAAAGAAGAATAAATACGTACTATGCATAATGACGACAAAATTGATTCTACTAGTGGATAAACATCCAAATAAATGAAATTTTGGGTGTGCCTGAAATACAAGAACAGCCGAGAACATCAGTATCTGGAAGATGCTATTTGTGTAGTTATAAAAAAAATAGAAAAACATCGACACAATGTAGAAGCTGCCAAAAATCCATATCCACTGTTCCATTATGCCAAACATGTGCAGAAGAATGAGAAGTGGAAAACTATGAAGAATAGATTTTACTTTTTATATATTTTACAAATATTTCTTATTATGTTTTGCTAAAATATTTCTGAAATGTCTAAAGGGCTATTTATTTTTCGTTGTTTTGTATAATTATTTAAATACGGTCATTTACACCGTGCGCGTGTATTTATTGCAAAAATAGAGACGCGTGTAATGCCGGGATAAATTGGATTGATTTCATATAGAAAAAAATATAATGAAGCTTAGTAATAGATTCAACAACTCTCATGGTACTCGTGCTTTTGTGATCCTGCCGCCACTGTTTTCTATTGATTAATTTTTTGTCTGGATAGAGGACTGATGCTAACCACAGTATCTTGACTGGAGCTGTGTTACTGCTAAATTATTGGCCGAGGAACTTTACTTGATGGCGATAATAGTAATTATTAGTTATTAGAAAACCGCCACTAAAGGCACCGCGTTTGCCGCGTACATAATTAATATGCCTCACTGCGATCGTTCAGGATTTATTTTCGCTACTCTAATAGTGTTTAGAGAGCACGTAAGGGATTTATTTTACGACAGTAAATGCGAGAGGCAGGAACTATCCTTTTACAGTCACAATAATGGTCCAATGGGTCTTTGAGCGAAGGTACGTTATTGTAGAAGGGAGAGAACCAGATAAAGGATTTCTATAGCAAGGATGAGTTATAACGAATTTAAACGTTAATATATTTTTTAAATGATTGTCAAAGTTGTATATTGTACTAAATTTCGACTGTTGATTTTAAAGCGAAATATTATTAAATTTTAAATAAACATTTTAATGAAATATTATCTTTTTTTTAATTAGAACACCTAACAAGTTGTAAGCAAAAAATCAAATTTTGTTTTAAATATTAATAGTTCTATAAACTGTATTTTTTATGGATTTCAGGCGAATTTTATGACAGACGTTTAATTATTAAACCGTTTCGATTCAATGAAATATACTAATTTGTTTTAATAATAATTTATATAAATTCAAAATGATGGAATATGTCACTAGCAAAACAAAGCTTGTTTTTGCTGAATTGGTGAAAACTGATTGGAAAATATCAATAATAAAAATACCATCGTGCAGGATAATAAATTACCCTGACATTGAATTTAAAATAATTTATTAAAAATCATTAATTGAAAACCCTAAGGTTTTTACCTAAAAATGGGGAATTGTAAACATGTTAAATATATAAAATTAGTTTCTTCTATTGATTATTATTTTTATTATTTGAAATAACTAAATAATTAAAGTTTGTTGTAACGATTGTTGTTAAAAAGAATAGTAGCAGAGAGAAGCATCTCCTAACATTTCCAATTACAAAATCCGTTAATCAATATTTAAAAATAAATAATAACTTCGTTTAAATAATATCATAAATATTCGATAATAGAATAATACAATTTAACTTAAAAAATATTCAAGATTAATTCGAATATTGTATTCGAAATCTATTGTCTTGTGCAACAGTTTTTATAAACCTGCGATTGGCGGAAATATTGAAAATTTCATTTCTTGATTTTCAATTATCGTTCATCAATATGCATACAAAGTAGGCATAAAAGTCAAAAAAAAATAATCCTATCAATATTAGAAATACATAAATATCGAGAAAAGAAATAAATTAGAAGAAAGAAAGGATTATTAGAATTTCAAATATTATCGACATTGCTGAAGCTGTACTTTATTGATGCCAACTGTATTTTCGTTGTAGCAGTTGTATTTGGAATTATATCAAATATTTTTTGTTGTTGCGGTAGCTACATTTTCATTTACATTCTTTGTGAACACCGTAAATACATTCTGTTTGTTACAGCTATTTTCTCGTTAAAACAACTGTATTCTTACTTCGGCAAATATGACTACTTTGATTAAGCTGCATATTCTTATTCATTATAGAAATTCTGTTGTCGGTATAACATCTAGTTTTAATGAGTTAGCTAAAATTTCATTTTATTGCTGTTTATTTGCTATGGCACCTATATTTTTGTTTTTGCTACAAAAGTTTTATTTTCATTTAATTTTTTTTGAATACCCTAAACTGGTTGTAACCGCTACTGTTTGTTTGTGACAGCTATTTGTTCATTAAGGCAACTATATTTTTGTTTCAGTAAATATATGTACTTTGATGGAGCTACAATTTCTTTAAACCAACTGTATTTTCATTGTAGAAGTACTGTTGTCGTTGAAACAGCTATTTTTAATGAGCTAGCTACGATTTTCTATTATTGCAGATTGTTTGTTTCTACAGCTATGTTTTTGATGCAGTAGGTGCGTTTTAAATTATTTTTTTTGTGAACACTCATTGTAGCCGCTGCTTTTTGTTTGTAACAGCTATTTATTCATTAAGGCAACTCTATTTTTGTTTCGATACATACTTACACTTACAGGACCTTGTTGAAGCTGTATTTTCATTATAGAAGCTTTGTTGTCGTTGCTAGTTATTTTTAATGAGCTAGCTACAAATTAATATTATTATTGTTTGTTTGTTGCGCCAGCTGTATTCTTTTTGTTACGAAAGCTGCATTTTTGTTTAATTTTTTTATGAATACAATAAACTCGTTGCAACCGCTGCTTTTTGTTTGTATCAGCTATTTGTTCATTAAGGCAACTATATTTTTATTTGGGTACATACATTTGCAATACATTGATGAAGATGCAATTTCTTTAATAAAACTGTATTTTCATTGTAAAATCTTTTTCTTGTTGTTGTAGTAACAGCTATCTTTAAAAAGCTAACTACGATTTCCTGTTATTGCTGTTTATTTTTTCCGCAGCTATATTTTTGTTTCAGTTGCAATAGGTGCGTTTAATTTTTTTTGTAAACAAACTAAACTCGTTGTAATTGCTGCTTTTTGTTTGTTACAGCTAATTATTCGTTAAGGCAACTATGTTTTTGTTTCGGTAAACATATTTGCCTTAATGAAGAAGCAATTTCTTTAAGACAACTGAATTTTCATTTTAGGAGCGCTGTTTTCGTGGTGACAGCTATTTTATTGAGACAGCTGCATTTGCATTTTATTGCTCTTTGTTCCTTATGGCAACTATATTTCTGTGGATAATTAAATTCGCATTGAGGCCAAACTTTCTTCGTGGTAGTTACGTATTTTCATTGTAGGTGCTATATTTTAATCGTGGGACCTGTATTAATATTGTGAAAGTTATTTAAATGAATTGTGAATATGAAAGATATAATTTCTATAGTAGCTTTATTTGAGTTGTAGGATTTTATATAGTTATAGCAGTTGTATTTTCGTATGGATACTTAAAGTTATGTTTTTAAACAAAGTTCACTAAACGGAAATTGTAATTTAAGTTAACCATCCCGTATGATGTAAATGTACGTATGCAAAATGTCCTTCTTTGTACATTAATTGAATGTACTATCTATTTCCGAATATGTCAAGGGACGTAACAAGGCCATTGTGGCTAAAACTTCGCATAACAAACGAGCTTTTGGTCTGTTTTAAACCCCACAATCGACATTTACAAATTACGCCTCTTTGAGCAAATTAAACTTGATAACTTAATTTTGGATTTTAGCGGAAAAATTACAGAGAAATTTTAATTATTTGGGATTTTTATAAACGTAAAACACACGCGGATTGGTGATGAGTTTAAATCGATATATTGTTTGTACTCATGAATTTTTTCGACAACCAGTTTAGGAATAATTTTTTTATTTGTCATTTATGATACTAATTTAAAAAACCGTCTATTTTGTCATACATTAAAAGTCAAAACAACTTAAATTATCAAATCTCCTTATTCTGAAATATTTTAATACATCTAAGCTGTCAATAAAGAGGTAAAAAAAATTAGAATTAAATATGAAGAAGCTTGTAAAGAACTATGTTAAAATTCTTATAATTGGAAATGATAGTATTGTAATTTTTCTACATTTGTTGTTATTTATTAACATGAACAGAATAATTTATTTTAATTATATTTCTTGCCAACAAATTTGCAGCTTTATTCTCTTTGATGTCATCCATCCTTTTTTTATAGAAAATTAATAGTTATAGAGATTTTAGATTTATTATTCGGAAACCTACATTATTGGCTCTGTAATATTTAATTAGTATGCTAGGAGTTTATGAAGATTCTGATTGGAAATTGTTGCTTTTATTTAGAACATTACCAAGAAAATCAATATTCAGGATGATTGCTTCTCTTAGACTTGAGCTTATCCTTTAAATTTTACAGTACAACGATTCTAAAGTTCAGTCATAAAATAACAAACAAAAGAGAATAAACGCAATCGGATTTTTGTTTCTTTTTTATTCACAAAAGCTTTTAAAAACGCAAAATGAAAACAAATCCATTTCTCAAGTTACGTAATATATAAAATTCATTTGGGCCGACTCAGGCAAATATATCAAGGGAAAATTTTATTTCTTTTCGTTGATACACCTTTGTAAGTTTAACGTAGGGCGAATTTATCAAGTTAGCAAAGGCAGAGCTGTCGAAAGGGCGGTTTTTATTGCTCAAAACGTTTTTCGTTTGTTTCCAGCAACCAGTTGATATATCCATCAGGGCACGTAATGGAAGTCACACGAAAAAGACATTTTTTAGCTGTCACTATGTTTACACAACATCGATACGATAAGAGATAAGGGTCGATTTTTTTACCTGGTTGACACTTTTATTTACAATAAGATTCTTGTTAAATACAATCCGCTTTGAATACAGGATGTTTTGTTAAACAGGAATAATATCTTGGTAGAATTGAAGATCTCTGAAAATTATTTCCACCAGTATGTAATATTATATTACATCATAATAGCTCTAAACACCAAAAACTAGATAGCTCTACTCGTGTGAAAACGATCCTTGCTTGGAAAATATGTGTGACTTTTCAATATTTTGAATATTTGAATTTTCGTTTTTTGCAAGAAAACAGTTTTTCCCATCAGAAAGAAAACTTTTGTCCAATCCAAAACTAAAAGGCATGTATGTTAACTTTCATATTGGATTATAAAAGTCTTCATTACGTTTTATTTTTTTCAGTCCACAAAGAATGAAATAACATTTTTTTCTCCTCATTACTAACTGATGACCACAAAAATACACGTAGTTTTTAATAGTAGTGCATCTTCCACGTCAGGTTATTCAAACGATAGGTTCAGTTGTTCAGGAGAATTTTTTTTTTATTCTTATACGTCTTATACACCATACTAATGTATTTAATGGAAATATTTACAAAATGTACAGAGAGATTTTAGTTCACGATGAATTCAAACCATTACATATTTTGGACGGAATACGAACTTCAAGATTTTTCTTTAAATACTATTAAATACGGAAAACGTAATACCTCCTTTTTAAAAACACTTTGTATAAAACAATTAGCGATGTAGAGATTTATTTCCTCAAGTGTCACTGTCATTACTGTCACTTATATCGTTATTAATAGAAATAAAAATATCGAGATAATGTCCACTAGTTACCAAACTGATATGGATTCCAGATTTAATGCATTTTACAATGAGGTAAAGGAAATTGAAAAAAGAGACTCGGTTCTTACTTCAAAGCAACAAATTGAAAGATTGCTTAGACCAGGATCTACATATAGAAATCTAAACCCCTTTGATGTACTACAAGTTGAAGCTGAGACACCTCTAGACGAAATAAAGAAAAAGTACAGAAGATTGTCCATGCTAGTTCATCCAGATAAAAACCAAGATGATGCTGATAGAGCTCGACAAGCATTTGAGGCAGTTAACAAAGCGTGGAAAACTTTAGAAAATGACGAAACAAGAAAGAAATGTATAGAGATTTTTGAAGAAGCTGTTGGACGAACAGATTTAATGCTGACAGAAAAGAGAAAAAAAGCCAAAAAAGAGGGCCAAAGTGTTATTGCTGAGGATGATCCCGCTCAATATAAACACGCAGTTTATGTCTTGACAATGAAACTATTTGCAGATAGAGAGCGCAAAAGACGTGAATTAGCTGAAAGGGACCAGGTAGAGAGGAAACGAAAACGAGAATCTGAAATTGAAGAAGAAGAGAAGGCAAAAGCAAAAAAGGAGTGGCAGAAAAATTTCGAGGAATCAAGACAAAACAGAGTGAACAGTTGGCAAAACTTCCAGGCAATCACGAAGTCAAAAGATAAAGCAACGAAAAAAATGAAGATTTTTAGACCTCCAAAAAATAAACCGGAATCTAGATAAGAATTTTTTCAAATTAAGGTATTAGATTTTAGATTTAAACCTTTTGTTTAATGTTGATATTCACTTACGTTTTTTTTCTATAGTATGAGTTGAATGATTATTTACGAGACAATTTGTACTCCTACAGGTATAATTGTATTTTTTTATTGAATTTGTATATTGTTGAAACAAGAGTTTATTATAAATTGTACTCATAATTAATGAAACCGTGAAGTATTCAAGAACACAATATAGAATTCGTAGAAAGATTTCTCAAAATCACTTGGATCAAATTCTCAGCCATTTTATCTTTATTTTATCTTTTAAGTTCCTTTCTTGTTGCTCCATTTTTCTGTTTTTGTTTATGAAATCTTTGTCATATTCTATCTCCAAATTCATTGGACCGTTTCAAGCTAGGAACTCGACCCAAGGAAACTAAGACCTAATACCCCAACTATGAAGACCACCAATCAACAAAGAAGTTAAGTCAACTAAATCTGAGAATTAACCTCAAAAATCTTCAAATCAATTGTAATTACATAAATATTAACTTTGTGAACTTGTAAAATTACTTGTATTCGTAAATAATACATTTTTTATATAGATTATACCTGTGTTTTAATAGCTTCTTTATAAGCTATGCACAATTGTGGTATTTTGGATATTTTAGAAAAATCAAAATATCTTGGAATCCATTATGTTTACTAATTTTATTTAAAACATTAACATTGTACAGTCTCAATAATGGTTTTACAAGTGACTATCAATTGTGAATAGTAACCTACCCCTGTGTATTCAACTTGAAAACACAAAATTTTGGCTAATATTTTTTTAATTAAAGGGATTCTGTTGATTTTGATAATCCATATGTATGCTGGGAGAGGTGAAGGGGTGGGATTCTTCCCTCATATATATTTTTCCCAATTTAAGTAAAAATAGTATGAGCAGAAAAAAAAAAATGTACTCCTAGCATTTAGCTTAACGCCATTTTTTCTCATAATCATCATTCTAAAGAATGAAAAATCTTCCTTAATTGCGGAAAACCAGACAAAACGTAAATTATTTTCCGGTGGCAACGGTTGCACTATTCATACGTGAAAAATTACAGGGTAAATGCTCGGAAATGTTTAATTATACCTGTACTAGCAACCTTAGTTGGGGGATATATTTCACCTTTGCTGATTTATATAATTATATCAAGTTCGGGTCTATAAATTATATGCTCTCAAAGAGAGTCGAAGATTACAGTTGTTAATCATAGGTGTGTAACTTATAATTAGTTCGCAATATTGGAATTTATTAGGTTAGTAAAAAGTTTGCGCTGAAGTTTGGAGAAAACATACTATGTGGGAAATCAAATAAAATTGATTTTTTTTGAAGTCAAAAATTGTACTTTTTCAATAAAAAAAAAAAAAAAATTTAATAAAAAAAAAATTTTTTGAAAATAAAATAAATCTTTAATCATTATTAACAATTCTTTTAGAACCGTTTCAATAATAAGTTCTGCCCTTTTTACATGTATGCCGGTGATTAACAAATGAGATATAGTAAAATAGCAAACTTTGATCTAACAATTAAAAAAAAAATCAACGCTACGATACACTGCCCTTTACAACTCTTGTTAAGTAATGTGAGTAGCGCATCATTTAACGGTATCGCTCTAGGACTATACAATGTATGACACTCGAGTGTAAAGTTTATACGGTAGTTAATTTGGGTGCTTAGTGTAAATGAAATACACGATATGGACGTTATAAATGACTAAAGTGTACGAGAACAGCTAGAGAAGGGGAACTGATGATTCCACAGAACATTGAGGACTGTTCCTATCTTATTGTCCCTGCGGGAGCGACGTTACTTTGAATAAGGACGAATTAATTGAGCCAGGATGGCACAAAGGACGAGCCGGAGCCCCGATGAGGGAATACACAGAGATTCGACAGGTTTCTTCCACTTTCCGCATTGTGACAGATAACTTCGAGCCAATGAGGAGATTGGGTTCCTTTTGTATCGCGTTAACAGATACTTAAACTATTGCGAATTTCTTATTCACATAAGAAAATAACTCAGATTATATAACGTCGTTCATAACAGAATTTTATGTCAACACTGCATTTCAAAAGTATTTTCGCCGAGTAAATATGAATACTGCAATATAGATGCCTCGTATGACATTCAATGTACTAGCTTTTATACACATTTGTGATGTTTTTATTATTTTATGCCGAGCGGTAGCATTTGGGTCTTGTGATAGAAATGTTTGACAACCATTAAGCATAGAGATATTCGTGTACTCTAAGAACCTCGGCTCTGATTCGGGAGGACACAGTATAAAACAAACTTATCACGAGAAGCCTACGCAATCGACGCAATGAAAAAATTGAACTTTTCCAAACTATTTATTCAAGGGAGCAATATAATAAAATTAACAATAAAATATAAAAAACAATATAAACAAAACAACGAGTGAATTAACAATGTAAAGTGAAATTATGTTAATGTATTGAATTATTACTAAACCTTGACGAGTTCAATATTAATCAGATTTGATATTATTAACTGACAAATTGGGAAATATTGATCAAAATATATTTTGCTAAACAAATTTTAAGGGACTAAAAGGTAACTAAAATACCATATGAAACGAAATTTTTGCTTTAATTTCAAATTATTTTTGGAGCTTACGTTCTCATTGGTCAGTGACATTGAGACGTCTTCTTTATGATTATTTGATTATTAACGAAATGACCTCTTAACATGTCTGACAATATCAGTCTCCGTCGAGAATTTATAAGGTTACAATCCCGAACAAGAAGATTTTTTTCAGAGGAAAACTCTAAAAAACATCTCTCTTTTGTCCAGTCTTTAATAGCGTACAGCCAATTGTTTCTCAAAAAAAAATCATAAAACTAGTGTTTGCTTATCTTTGGAGCAGTCAATTTCTACATTCCCTTAATAAAATTTTATTTCCAAGAGAAATTCAAGCATCTACTAAACACTCCAGTTTCAAAATACCTTGTTATATATTTTTTCTGAATAGATCTTTTGTATTTAAAAATATTTAGCCTTCCAGGTGCTCTTTTAACTATTGAATTTTATAAATAGAGAAAAATTTTGTTGAGATGGTTTAGATTTCTTAGAAGGCAAAGATTAATAAATTTTTTTCAGTTCTCTTACAAGGTGCTTCTGTTATATCATTGAATTTAATTATGATTAATTATAAATGGAATCCCAGGAAAAACGCTAGAGAAAAAAAATAATCTTATCTGCTCAAATGAGGGCAGTGAATTCTTAAATTTTGGATACATGCTTCTATCTATAGAATACTTTGGGATTTTTTCTCTTATGGCTCTAATGCACAACAGAAAAATAAGGGGAGGAAACTTTATAGTACTCACTCATCGTAAATGTTCTCATATCTACAAAATGCAGCAAAATTTAAAGAGGCTACTTAGGCCAAGTAGCCTCACTAACATGTTCAAGGCATTAGCGGTTTATTAAGATTGGGTAGTCAAGAAATACATAAATTGAAAATCAAAAGTCCGTTGCAATCTCTATAACTCTTAAACGTTTTGCAGCGTAATTTGTCGTTTTTTTTCCGATGTGAAAATCACAGCCACAATATTTTCATACACTTGACCGACATTTTGAAAAATGCGAAATCGAATGTAATTTTATTATAAGCTATAATATTTGATTGTAATTGCCATTTTAGAAGATTTTATCAACCCAATGACAGAGTTTAAAACTAGTGTTGTATTTAACCTTTGTAGTAGATGCACTTCTTAACCCTTTAACTGCGGCTATCGTATATAAACGATTCGTAAAAACTAACCTGTGCCGCGGTCATCGTAAATAAACGATTTGGTATATTTTGTTATTTCTCTACAGCGGCAATCGTTCTGAAACCAATATTAATTTATCAATCAGCAAAATTTCTTTATGCCAGAAACTGATTTATGGTAACGGGTATTTATAATTTTATTTTGTTTGTCTATGTAAAAGGTTTCATAAAAAATAAACAATCTCTGTTCTAGTTTTTGTTTATGGTTGTGTATAAAATAAATGATTTTAGTGTTGTGATAAGTGAAATAATTTTTATTTATTTTTTTTTTGAAACTATTAGGGCTTTTGTATACAACTAATAATTTTAGGAATTATGTGAAAGGCATAAGATCTTCATTCTGTGTTTCTCTTGCGTTTTGATTAGACCTAAAATAGTTTGAAATTTTGTGTAAAACGTTTTCGTAAAAACTAACCCATTTATTTTGCAATTTTACAAACTATGGATCTACCGTCAACTTCTTCAGTCGGAGGGCGACGTAGTTTTGAAGAAAGCACAAGTTATGATGACTATAGCGATGAAGAAGAGAATTTGTTTGAAATAGAGGAAAATGAAAATGAAAATTCAAGTGAAACTGACAGTGACAGTGAAGATGACATAGTTGCCGGTGATTTAGTTTGGAGAGCCTGTAATGACTTCCAGCCTAAAATATATAATTTTGATATTGAACATTCCGGAATAACTGAAAATTTTGACCTTGACGAAGAAGCTGAAGAATACGACTATTTTGCAAAATTTTTTGATAATGAACTGCTAGGTGTTATTGTGAATGAAACAAACAATTATTTCTATTTTTGCGATGAAACACGGCCAACTCCTAAAAGAAAAAGATGGTTTGATACCACCGTATCAGAAATGTATACATTTTTGGCATTGGTATTATTGATGCCACACGTAAAAAAACATGAAATACAAGATTACTGGTCCACAGATCCCATGATAGCTACAGATTTTTTTGCGAAATACATGACTAGAGACAGATTTATTCAACTATTACGATATTTACATTTTGCTGATAATAATAATCCCTTGGAAAGTGACCGGCTTTGGAAAGTAAGAAGTATTTTTCAATATATAAATAATAAATTTTCTGAATTTTTTTATCCATTTCAAAAGTTGGTCATAGATGAATCACTAATTCTTTTCAAAGGCAGGCTTCAGTTCAAGCAATATATTCCGTCCAAACGACATAGATTTGGAATAAAATTGTTTGTTGCATGTGATTGTGAGACAGGAATGGTTTTGAATATTCTGGTGTATACTGGTTCGGAAATTGACATTCCAGCAAATGATCCATTGGGGGTCGCAGGAGGTATAATCAAAAAAATGCTAAGACCATATGAAGGAAAAGGCCATTTATTATATACTGACAACTGGTATACGGATCCAAGAATAGCTTTATATCTCAATGAGCGGAACACAGGTTATTGTGGCACTATAAAGAAAAGCAGAAGGCATTTTCCGAAATTTACCCAACGACTGCAACGAGGGCAGATAGACAAGATGAATTGTGAGGATACAGTTTTGGCACTAAAGTGGAAAGACAAACGAGACGTACATATGATTACGACATTTCACAAAGGACAGCTACAAAATAGTGAAAAAATCAACCACCGCACTCAAGAAATAATTCAAAAACCCGATTGTGTTTTAGATTATACAAAAAATATGAGACTTATTGATAAGGCAGATATGCAGTTGTCTACAGTTGAATGTGTACGAAAAAGTATCAAGTGGTACAAAAAACTATTTTTTCATGTTATTGACTTAGTAATTCTAAATTGTTATAATTTGTATTTAGTGAAAACTGGAAATCATTCGCTCAAACTAAAAGATTTTATACGGCGACGGCTTATATCGCAAATTTTGAGCAGACATGGTACACTGACTGCTGTAAGACCTGGACGTAGAAGTGGGGAACATCTGGATAGACTAGCAGCAGTGAATTTTGTAGAAAGGCTAAGGGACAAAGAACATGCCATGTGTGTGCGAAAACGACTCAAAGAGAGAAGAAAAGAAAATTAGTCACAACGTGGTGTTCGGAGTGTACAGTGGGGCTTTGTATCGGAGACTGTTTCAAAGTTTATCACACAAAAAAACATTTTTGAATGTTGCCTTTTTTTAAAATTTTTTATATTTTTTTTTACAATAAATCCTACTAATCCTACTAATATACTCAGTCTTCTATTTCATTTCACTAAAATAAAATTTTATTTTCTCACATATTATATTATATATACATATATATATATATATATATATCAAAAAATTTATTCAACAGTTTTTTGCAATAAAATCAATTCAAATATTTTTCGTACGTCACTGAAAAAACTTCATAAGCATTTCGTAAGATAAGTTTTTTTTTATGAACAATGAATGAACAATATAAATGTTATTTTCAGTGAAAAAACTGGTACGCCACTGCACAAAAAAAAAATGTGTTTTTTCTAAATTTTTGCAATACATTTTCATTTAATTCTAAATAATCCGTTTCAGAAAATTTGCGGATACCTAGCTTATTGTAAAAAATCAGTTCAAATATTTTCCGTACGCCTCTGAAAATATTTTATAAATTTTTCTACCATTTTTTGTATACATTATGGTGTTGTTTTTATCATAAACGAAAAAAGTAAATAAAATTGTTTTTTCAGAAAATTTGAGAGCCTCATCCAAAAAAATAAGTACGCCACTGCACAAAAAAATGCGTTCTTTCTAAATTTTTGCAAGAAATTTTTCATTATTTCTAAATAATCCTTTTCAAAAAATTTGCTGAATACTTAGCTTATTGTAAAAAATCAGTTCAAATATTTTCCGTACGCCTCTGAAAAAGCTTTATAAATTTTCTAGCCATTTTTTTAATACATATGGTATTGTTTTTATAATAAACGAAAAAAACAATTTTTTTCAAAAATGTTAGTGTCTCACTTAAAAAATGTTAGTACGCAACTGTATGAAAAATAAATATCTTCAAATTATTACCATCACATTTATTGATGTTTTATTTAAAGTTACATAAAATTCAACTAATTATGTCAACATTTTTAAAATTTTCCAAAAAAATTTTTTGTCTCTGGAGCGTTCGGCTTTGCAAAATTTTGCCCGTAGTTAAAAGGTTAAAAAATAATAATTATATTTTAATATAAACACCACCTCAAATTACACAGCACAACTTTAATTATCCGAAAATTAAATGGAGCTGACGGACTTTTGGTTCTCACTGTATATATAAAGATTAGTTAAAAATTAAAGCATGATTTCTAGGGGTAAACTGGATAAATACGTGCTAACTTACAGATAAGCAAAAGATATCCAAAAAATAAATAAATTAAACGGATGTTTAAGTTAAAAATTAGAACCAATTTGGCATTAATATAATACTAAATTCCTACTTGTGTATATTGTAATAAGTGAATTATTAGTCCCTTTAATTAAACAATTTTTCCTTCTTTTCTTTGTTTAATGATTCTTATCTCAAAAAGACTCTTAATAAATAACCGAGAAAGTGACGCTATATATAAAATGCAATCTCCCTTTTCTCGGTTAAAAAATCCATTAGATCTATCGTTGCATCAAGAACCTTTTTAATCATCGCAAAGACTTCTCTTCTTTCTCTTCTTCGGAACGGCATCGACTAAATATGATTTATTTGTTTGCTTGTCACCTTTTAATGGATAGAGAGCAAAGATTTTTCTCGTTTTATGTTTCTTGATAGAAATCGTGACAAGAAAATCAACGACAAGAGAAAAGTTTTACTTGGGAAATACTTATAGAAATTTGTACGAGTCATAATTTTTATGTCTTAGGTTTATATGCAATTTGGTTTCAATGTTCTCGAAATGAAGTTTATTATGTTGAATTTACTATGTCGTAAATTCATATCGAAACCAACATTCCGGTTATTACAGCAAGAATTTTTAATAATTTTCTCATTGGTGTAAACCAGATAGAAAGAAAATATGTACAACTTATTTATAGAACTAAATTTTGATGATTTCAAAACAGAAATAATTACATCATACAAAATTGACTATTTATTCCGTGTATAAAATGTAGCCATAAATTCCTGCTAAATATTAATACGACGCCTATTATTTTTCAAGGTCCGATCGGTCATGAAAAACGACGGTGAAAAATCCGATGAAGCTTTGCGCAGGTGTATTGCGCAGTGTCTCTAGTATGCTCGTCGATCGCATAATGTCACAGTTGTTAGTTCTGAGCGTGCAGTGAGCACGTAAACATACCTACTACAAGACAGTCTCCCCCTAAGTGAGAATACACAAGGTGACTCTTCAAGGTCTACGAAGGCAAATTTATAAAAACAGAAGAGTAATGTTGTCATCAGGCATTATGCTTCTTAAGTACAGTACTTGGCTGCACACTGCAGCTGCAACAGAGACGCTCCTGTTTTCCTGGTTTCCAGGAAGTATTTGATCACCCATTATACAGTCCGGACTTGGCTCCCTCTAAGTTTCACCTTTCTTCAGTTCACATATGTGCTGGCTAGGAGCTTAGCATAATTTTTTTTTGATTTTCACTATGGTTTTAATTTCGCTACAATCGGACCTTAAAAAAATTCCCCCGTATAATCTCGTATCCTTTATTCATTTTTTCCTAGATATTTATTGAGTATGCATAATTTTCGGTACACTTAAACAAGCGGAAACCTTTAATTTCCTTCAGTGCCAGGTCATTAGGATTTAAATTTAAATTTCGTTGATTGCGTTGATGCGAAATCGATGATCCTGACGTGGCACGTCAGCAGCAACACTGAAGTTTGGATAGAGCCACAATTCACAATGGTTCGAAGCATATCATTAGGATGACAATGGTTTTTAATTGACTGATTCTGGCCCGCCAGCCGTCATTTTGCGTTACGCGTTTTGCGTGCCCCATTTCCTACCCTTCATTTATTTCAGGGACGGTTGTTGCCAGATCCGGTTCGAGATTACCAAAAATTTTAATAAAAAAATAATACTAAATAATAATACTGTACGGGTTTTTACTTGAAAGCAAATTTAAACTCAAATCAAATTCAACGATTGCATTTAAATTAAATTAAACCGAAAATAAAGGAAATGCAATGCAATATTTACTATTTTTCTTTGGCATTTATATGGCTCAATTACAATATAACTTTATTATCTATTAATTCAAAAACATGTACAAACTTTGGAAAATACTGAGCAGAACTAGATAATTTGCAGTAAAAAATATTTTGTTAATTATTTCGGTACTCTATTATTTCCTTAAAAATAGCAGCCGGTTTTTTAATAAATATCAAATTTCCGAAAATAGCTTTAATTTATATTTAATTACAAATTATTTCCATTAAACTCGATATGTACAAATTCGAGAAATAATAAGGTCTTTCAAAATCTGCAAAATACACAGGGTGTCCCATTTAAATTAAAAAAGTTGAGGGTATTTCCGGTTAAACCGGAAGTATATTATTAACAAAGATACATTTTGCTCCATTGCATTTACTTGTAAAATTTCATAAATATCCTCCGTTTCGTTTTAAAGATATTTACTTGGTTCCATGCTTTATCCCAACCCTGTATAGGCTTAATTTCGATAAACTAACAATGGCGACAATTGACTTTTATTGTAAACCAATGTACTAAAATATCTCTGTTTCTTAAAATATAGTACTTAATGAAATTTGTCTCTAAACATACTTTACAATTTTATTCTACTGTAAATAAATTCTCAAAAATTTCTTTATTGACTAAATTCTGAAAAAAAACAAGCGGGTACTACTACGATTTTTTCTAATAACTAAATTCTCAAAAATTTGATAGAGATTATTCATTATAAGTAGTTGAGTTACCATGCACATGCCACCCACCCCCTAGGTGTATTTCGTCTCTGGCTTTGGATAGTAGTTGAGTTACCGTGCACATCTCCCCACCTGAAGAATCTGTTTCTAACAGATGGCGAAACGTTGAGAAATATCTCATAAAATGACGCGGGCCTCCGAAAGTAGTCATCCTCAGACCATAAAAATATTTTTATGGCGTGTAAACAACAAAGGCATATTTTAATACTTGTACAATAAAAGAAAAGAAAGTATGTAATTTACCAACATAGAATCCTAGTTATATTAAATTAAACAAATATGAAAATTGAACATCAAAATTAATGTGTGGTACAAAAAAGAGGGTAATAAATTTAGATATTAAAATGAAACTTAACTAGCCAAACAATTTAACGTTAAAGAAAATACATATTAAATTACAATTGCACAAAACCTTGTCATAACTATGATGAGGAGAGAGATATAAAGGAAACTCAGATTCATTAACTTAAACAATAAATTAGGGAAATGGTGCACCCAAAAACAATTGAGTATCTAAGGAACGAAACTAAGGAAAATATTTAAAAAGAAGGAAGGTCCAACTGCGGAAAATAGAGTCAAATAAGAATCCTTAAATTGGGGAAAGAAATTCCGAACTTATGTCACAGATCTTGGAATAAGACCAAGAGGAAAAACGTGGTGAAAGTGAATTAATTTTATTCTATTTGAGTATTTTGTATAGAGCAATTTTACCATGTACGCTTACACTTTCATTCGGTGGTAGCCATATTTTTCCTCTTGGAAAGGATTCTTATTTGACTCTATTTGCTTTAGTTGGACCCTCTTTTCCAATATTTTCCTTAGTTTCGTTCCATGGATACTCAATTGTTTTTGTTTGCTCCATTTCCCTATTTTTTAATTTCATTTTAATATCTAAATTTATTATTCCACTTTTTTGTACCACATCTTAATGTTGATGTTCAATTTGCATATTTGTTTAATTTAATGTAACTAGGATCCTATGTTGACAAGTTTCATACTTTCTTTTCTTTTATTATACTAGTATGTCATTGTTGTTCTGACCTGAAGATGGCATCTCTTTGGAGCCGAAACTAGTTGTCAAAATTGTTTTATGGTATTAAAATTATTTGTGGTAAAGATTTTGAGTTTGTTTGATTCTAATTCTTTCCAGGATTTTTTCTAAAAGTAAAGTCTCAAAAATTTCCAAAAATGACATTTCACGAGCTCATAATAAATTATTAGTTAGTCAAAACATTTTTTTTATTTTTCCTATAGTAGATACTTAATGAAATTTGTCTATAAACATGTTTTGCAATTTTATTGTACTAACGGTTATTTCTAAAATAAGAAAACAAACTTAAATATATTCCAGGATTTTTCTAATCCATGTAAATTACACTGCAAGCGAAATCTGCTTCTGTCGTCTTGAAAAATTAATAAACATGAGTCTGAAAAAAAAACATCCAGCCAGGAAAGCTCCATTAGAGCGTTGAATTACAGCAAAACAAAATATTCCAACCTCATTTGACTTTTTTCCCTTGAATTCTCCTTTAATTAATTATTTTCATTCAATATTTCTTAGTAAATGAAAGTATTCTTCTTCTTTACGACCGTTTTTGTTAATTCGGGTGCTGGGGAAGCTCGTTTTTGAAATTAAATTATACAAGAATTGCACAGAAATTAAATTTCGAATAAAACTTGAGAATTAAAAGTTTCCGTTAAGTGACTTGAAAAGTTTTAGAATTAATATTGATAAAATATATTAATAATTTCTTATTCTCTTTAAAACAAATCATTCCATCATTATATGAAAAAAATATCTATAGGCCACATTTGTTTATTCACTGTATATTCTTCAAAATATTTGTTGCTTATTTTTAGTTCAATGTAAGCACTTTTTACTCCTTTTGTGATTGGTTGTAGAAAGATGTTATTTTCCCGGTACAAGTGAAAAGCATATACAAAGAAATAAAATAGCTCTTGGGCGCAAGCAACAAAAAGCAATAAGAGATAAGATGGCGACCAGGCCGCAGACGTTTAGTGACACCTTTTTCATTTTAAACGTTACACCTCGTTGAATGCGATACATCAGAAACAGGTTAACCAAGAGGCTAACGCAGATGGACAAAATTAGTGATTTTTCTACAATTCCTTTTTTCTTCATTCTGTTTCTTCGTGTTGTTTCAGGTGGATTCAGATTACGAGTTTGACTCGTACAACAATTTTAGCGGGATTTACACGGAGCGTATTATCGACAGATTTAAACAATTTACCGTGAAATTGGTCAAATTGTAAAGAGAAATCTTTAAGTTAGTGGAGATCCATTGATATTGAGATTCAACAATAAACTGAGGACACCGATAGTTTGTGTAAAGATAAATTGGTCATATCGTAAAGATAATTTAGTAAGTTAGTTGAAGCAAATAAATGTTCGATCAATAAATCAGTGTGAATAGACTGGCCAGTTAACACACACATCATGTTATTATCGTCATTCTTTAACAAATTAAATATATAGTTTTTATTCATTTTGTACATTGCTTGGTTCGTCTTTTTTATTATTATGTACCCCATTATTCCTATTCCTATACTTTGTTCACTTGAAAATTAACAATGAAATTTGAAATTCATGTCAGCAATTTGCTAAATTTCTCAAATTTAACAAAAACTCCTCTCAATTACACACATTCAACAAATGCAACATTGTTTGTTGTCAAATAATCTGGTTCAATCTCTGCTTAGCCAATATTTTTTTCATGTATGTCACTCCAACGATTATCATAGATTCTTCTTTACAATTTATCTGATCATAAATTGCTACTACGATTTGTCACTCAAAACAAAATATCCAAAATCCCGCTATTGGTCTCATATTTTTTGGCATAACTTTTAAACCTCTTACACATTTGTTTTTCTCTTTCTATATCTTTGTCTTTCTTATTTATGGAGTTAATTTTTTCTCTTTGTATTTTCTTGATTTTTCCTTCTCTTTATTTTTTATTCTTCTGCAATTTATTTTTAAGTTCACTGTTTTAATTATATCATAATATACCTTACACGATTTTGTATTTCCAAACTGTAACTGAAGCACGCATTATCTAATGTTGATAAGGCAAATAAGCTAAAAATAAAAATAGAAATATATATGTATGCTCTATTGATTTGAAAAAAGCCTTTGATCGCATATACAAAGGATATCTGGAAAGTAATGTATAATAGATCAATAGACAATAAAACAATATATTAATAAGATTATGTACAAAAATACAAAAAATAAAGGATCAGAGAAATTTGAAACACCAGTGCCAGTTATAGTCTACTACTATTCTCAATTGCACTAGATGAAAATATGAATAAAGTGAAGAAAAAGATGAAACCATTAAAACTGAGTTGCTGGAAAATGAAGGAAACGTAAATAAATTATCTGATCTATGCAGATGATATGAGGTATGTAGCAGACTCAAAAAGCAATTTACAGTACAAATTAGAAATATTGCAAACAGAACTAGAGAATATCAACATGAAGGTAATGTAAATAAAACCAAAAGCACGATAATCGCTAGAAAACGAAAAACACACAAGGTATAGTTAAAAGATAAGACGATAGATAAAACAGGTTGAATTTTATAATTACTTAGGGTCAGTAATAGAAAAAAAAATTGGAAGAATTAACAAGACGAATGAGGAAAGCCGGAAAAATGTTTAACAATATGACAAACAAATTACTAGTAAAAAAGAGATACCAAAGAATATCAAAAAAGGAGTAATAGAGAAAGTAGTAAGACCAACAATAAAACATAAACCAAGAATAAATGCAATGAAAATGAGGTTGTGCGTTAGATCGAAAATAAAACAACAAGTGACAGAATCACAAATACTATATGCAAACAAAAACTGCACATTGTAGCAATATGCAATAAATTAGGGGAAGAGAATAGAGATGATTTGGATATATATCGAAAATGTCAGATAGTAGACTTAAAAAAGGATTATACGAAACTAAACCAACAAGGAAAAACTATCAAGGTACACCAAGAAAAAATGGAAGACAAAAGAAGAAGCGAGCATAGATTGAATTAAGTGGGACGGAATCAATACGTTCACCCAAGATAGAAAAAAATGGAAGGAAAAATACATGATATAGCAATTTTTGTATTTTGTTTTTGGAATCTCCAGTTACTGCTATTTTATGAGTTTTTGATTCTGCTATAATATGTTATAGATTTTAACATTGTTTATATATTCTTTTTTTCTTGTAGTTTTATTTAAATTATCCATCTTGCTAACACATTATTTTAATTTAGTGTAAATAGTTAACGACTTAAGCAGATAATTTTAGAGCTTACGTTGTTCCCAGTAAAAATGTTTTCTTATATTTATTTTCCCAACCGTTCTCAGCTTTTTCCATTCAACTTTCTATTCTTTTTTCTCGTGGTCTTCGTATCTTCTATTTCTTTTAATCCAGATGAATTATTTTAACAGGTAGATTAATAACTGCTTTATATCTTAGTTCTATCAGCTCTTATTTTATAATTTGTGAATTTAAATAATTTTTATAAATTGCGGTAACCAGTATCTTTTAGATCCCCAATTCCTGTTACCTTTTTGTTACGATATTTTGTATTCTTGTTTCTCTTGTGACATTATTCTCCTAGTAATAAATCTATAATTTAATTGCCTGCTATGTTCTGTTTTTAGAATGTATTCTATGTCTATATCTATACTACATTATTTGCTTACCTTTGCGATCTCTAATATTTTTATCTTTCTTCTATTTTTTTAGTATTCTTGTTTAATATCACATATTATAACTTAACTAACTCTTTTTTCCATTCGTCTAGTGTTTATAATTTTATTCCTACTTTTTTACTTCCCCCATTAAATAGTTTCTACCTATTCCCTTCCTTTTTTCTTTTTTATGTTTTTCATTTGATTGGTCGTTTTTCCTTTTTGTTAAATTTTTCTTTTTATGTGCCTCATAATTGCTACTGTTTAAGTCCATTCAATCACTGGAAGTATATAAAAGTTAGTATTAATACTCAAAACATCAATTCAGATTATTTTCTCTATTTTTCTACCTGGGGAATATATGAAATTGAAATTTTTTTCGTCCAGCCAAATAAATATTCGAGTCGCTTGTGCTTCAGCGCCAAAGGACATAGGTGGATGTGGGTCTTCTCTATATTTAGAAATATATATCCTGAAAGGCTCAGAATGCGATAAGGACGAAAGCAATATGATTCCGAAATTCTGCGCTTTTGGAATTTCGAATTCATACTTTTGAGTATCGGCGGGTAAAGAAGACATCAGTTTAAGCTTTATGTGCATGATAATGTACATGTTTTCAAGATATTTACATTTAAAATCTCTTCCGGGATGAATACAACGTCTAAAAAAACCAATTGAAACTTTTATAGTGGTTCAACAAAGAATTGATGACAATATAGATCGAATTTATACGAGAGGTATTATTAACTGTAAAGTAGATTTCTCCACGACTGTGCTAATTCCAAAATCATTTTTAATAATTCTTACTCTTAAGAGAGAATCTTTATTCCGAAACACTTGTTTCTTTCGTGTTTTGCATGTACTTTCATTCCATAACAAGTAATGGAATGGCATTCCTTAATTGTTCTAAACAATATCCACAGCCATGGATGTCGAAACTGTTAATGTCAGATGCAAATGGCGGCGTTGTAGTAACAAATTTTAATATACATGAAATAATGAATGAAAAATCGAGTGAATTTCTGGTCGCAATGAAAATATAGTCTGTTATTCGGTCATAATAACAAAATTCGATATTGGTGGTTCCTCAGGCTCGCGCTCTTAATGATCCACTCGTATCAATTTTGTTTCATTCTAATCTTGTTGCAGAATTTACTATTATTTGTTACTATACGTTTATAAAACAGCAAAGTTTTGAGTTGCAAAGGTTTTTAAGAAAGCAAAAAAGATATTTCTTGTTTGGAAATCCATGTTAGAAACTAGCATTTTTTCTTTTTAACTGATCTTTCAATCTTCTTAATATTTCCAATATAAAAATAAATCATACGCTTCTATAGAACACAAAATATAATAAAATATCGGACGTCTGCACGTTTTCTGTGGACCACAAAGGCTACAAAAATAATAAGTTAACTTGTATCGGAAAAGATTTCATTGGAGCTTGACAAGTCATCGACCCCCTTAAAGTTTTGTTCGGGGACAATATTATTGCCTTTAATCGAAAGAAGTTGAAAAGCTTTTGCTGATTCAGTAAGAAAGTTAAAATAAAGGTATGGATTTAAATTGAAAACAGTAGTTGTTTTAGGGAATAGTGATTTTTCTTATGGAAAACATGAAAAGTATGAAAATAATATGACTATATTTAGATTGCCAAAGATTTTTTTGAAGATAGAAAAGAAATATGTTATGCTGTTTTTTTCATCATCGTCTTTTATTTATTATTATTTTTTAATCTGTTAAATATACAGTGTGACTCATCTAAATTGAAAACACCACCATAGTATTTGAAGTTATTAACTAATTTTAAATAGTGTGCATTAAAAACTTTATTTGGAGACAAGGTTTCAAAGAGTTATTTTTAAGACACACTATGATATTCTTCCATTGTCAAAAATCCAGAAATCTTATTAGAGATTTTTTTATCAAAAAAATGAGTAAGCCACTGGATTTAAATGGCTCCTAAGTAGATATGAATAAACTTTTATTAAAATTTGTTTATATAATAAAAAAGTTATGGGATAGTAAATTTTAAAAATTTACCAGTAAAAATTTGCAAAATGTCAACCAGCGATTTTTTTACAAAAAAAGGAGAACGCTACTGTATTTAGACTGCACCTAAATAAACGTCACCTAACTTTTATTAAAATATGTTTATTCTAATAATTACTCTTTTTGAAATGTGTAATTTCCAATTAAAATTTTTTCATTGTATATTCCCTATTTAAAATTAAGAGACTGAAGACGTGGAAAAGAGGGGGTTAATATATGACAGATGGTTATATCGTGAAAATGTGTACCCTTTGAAATGAAAATCGACATGTTTCAGTATTTTGTTAAAATTTAATGAATACTACCAAATATCAGGGAGGACTATTTTAAGTGGCCCATTCTCTACATATCAAGGACGTTCATTGTTGTTTCTATTTTTTTTAAGTGTGAGGTTTGGGTTTAATGTCAATGGGATGTTTTACATAATGTGACCAATCTGGTTGTTTTAAGTATATTATTACGTACTGGGTTATTTTTTTGAATAATAAATATGAAAATTCTATTAATATTATCTCAAGGGGGTTTTAACTGGTTACGTAACTTGGTAAATGGAAATTAAGTAGGTTGAGTAAAAAGGATAATAATTTATTTATCTAAACAACTAATATAAAATATAAGGGCAACTTACACCTTTAAACACCTTTAATTGCAGGGGTAGGCACTATCAACTTCTCGATCACCCGACAACTCAAACTTGACTTCCGATCTCCTTTTATATTTCTAACCAAGGAAACCCCAATGCTTATTAATTTTTATGTACAGTGCGATATTTAACTAAATGCCTGTACATACTGTGGTAACAATATTTTATATTTCACAGTTTTAAAGGATAGATGACACAAAGTAAGGGTACAAACAATCATTAATTTTTTTCCTCTCCTGAAGAGACTGTGAAACATACCATCTTCTGAATGGAATATGTGTATTATTTATTTGTTTGAACGTATAAAAAAGTAGGTAGAATGTAACATCGAATACATAGAATACTTCGTAAAACAATAAAATGATTTTTTTCGTTGTTATTTCCCGAATTGATCCGACTGGCCCTCATATTTTTACTGGTTACTATTGACAATGTACATTGGCATTATTTCAGTATAAGTATAATTGTATCCGCCAGGAACTTTTAATCAAAATTCGTCTCGCCATACTGTGTAACTGGGAACTTTCAATTGATATTTAATACATGAAGAAAAGGATTTTTTTAAATAAAGCGGAAGTATTCACCGGTTTTAACTAAGTCCAACATTTGACGAATATAACGTCACGTATATGCATCCATAGAAACAAGTCGCGGATCCTCTCCCAGGCGTGAAAACGTAACCACCATCTTTATTGTTCGATGTAGCAATGGAGACTAACGAGGTAAAAAGAAAAATCTGCCGCAGTCGAAGAGACACTTTTTCGCAATTGGAATCCATTTCCTTGGCTAACTCGATCCATTTTAATTTCACGTCGATGTTCCAGACGTATTTCAAATTTTATTCACGAGTAGTTCAGACTCGGTGTGCCAAAAAATATCAATATCGAGTGGTCTACGGGGAGGCCACAACAGACAGTAGATGGGACAAATGTGAAATCTAGATGAGAAAAATGTCATTGAAAGTTAAAGAAAAATATTATAGTAGTACAAATAAATGATTCTTTGTAGATGCCTTCTTAAAGAGGCCATTAGGATGGTTTTAATTTAAAAAACTAGTAGTGATGGTGCCACAACTGTACAACTTGGCTTGCCATCCATTATCTTCAAGATTGTTTTTAATGTACGTGTATCTATCTAAATATTTCTCAAGATAACGGAGATATCAAACTTCAGAATGTAAGCTGATCACCCTGTATACGCAATTTTTCATTGGGGTATGTTTAGGTAAATGGCAATTATATTCCAATACCTACATACATTTTCAGGATCATTAAAAATTCAGTTTTCTTAAATTACTTATTTTCAAAAATTACTGCGTAAATAAATAGTATACATTTATACTTAGAACTATTATTGTCCTGCTATATTGTGCGTTTTAAGCGAGGTTTGTTCGGCTTTTCCTCTTTTTTGGAGGATACAAGCAAGTTGAGCCGCTTTGCTCAGCTTTCCTCACACGACGTGTATTGATAACATAGTATGGAACTAAAAAGGAATTCTTTTCTGAGAAAAATACAATATCTTGCTGTATTTCATATAATATATAGGATGAGATCTGTATATGGAAACAACATTTGGTCTGCCAGATTTACTTTCTTTTTCTTCGTGTTGCAACAAACTGGATTTTTATCAATTCCTGGACACATTTTTTTATATGAAGGCGTCTGTTTGAATAGAAGGATCAAAAATGGTAATAATATATACTATTATTGACCTACACACCTACTTTTATTCCTATTTTAGGAGGATTTTATGTAATTTCCCTTATGTCATGGTAATAACATTATTTAAAATTCTCCAAAAATTTTAATAATCCATTTTCAGAAACCATTTCTTTTTTATATGTAGGGTTGGTCGCCTCATCAAAAATTTTAAGTGCATCCGACGAATTTAAAATTCCATTAAATTGATTTAAAGAATATGGTGTAAAGACTTAAAATTCCTTCAAAATATTTTTCTATAATTATTGTAAAATATTTTGAAACATTGAAACTATTAAAATTTTGGTGCATTCCCTTAAGAGATTTTAGCCTTTCTCAAAAAATCTTTTTCAAAAATTAATTAAAAGAGTATTTTGTATAATTTCTGGATTAGTTGGTCATGTCTTTATTTTATTTTATTTTTTAATAATTTTATCTAAAATTTAGTCAAAAAATATGGTTTTTAAAAAAAAATTTAGTTTAAAATTTGGGTGAAAGGATTTTGTGTAATTTTGGGATTAGTCCCTTGTGGCCATTCTGGACATAACGTTATTTAAATTTCTGCAAAAACTTCTAATTATGCATATTAAAAATCATTACTTTTTTATTTATAATGTTGAGCAAAATAGAATCAAATAATTCATGTGCCTTCGCCAAAACTTAAAAGTACAATAAATAAATTAATTTTCAAACAAAAACCAATGTTACATTTTGGAGAATCGCATAAAAAATTGTAGCACCTTCATCAAAAAATCAAAATTGTATGACACTATTTTAGAATAATTATTTAAGAAACTTTTTGTGTCATTTTTTGATGCGTCCCTTGTTTCATTCTACTAACATTATTTAAAGTTCTCCAAGACTTCAAATTCCAGTAATTTTTTTTTCAAATATTGTGAATTAAATAATTTTGAAACAAAATTGAACCAATATAAAATTTTGTAGAATTTGCATCAGAATTCTAACGCCTTCATCAAAAAAAATTTATGAAACTAATTTTACAAAAATTAAGACCATTTTGTGCAATTTTTTGGTTAGTTGCTTGTTTCTTTCTAGATATAGCATTATTTAAAACTATCCAAAAACTTTTAATTATCCAATTAAAAAAGCATTTCTTTTTATTTATAATGTTGGTCGTCCCATAAAAAATTTAAATACCTTCACCAAAATTCAAAATTCAATAAAAAAAATTTAATTATTAGTAAAAAATATTGTGTATGCCTCCGCCAAAACTTGCAAATCCATCAAAACATTTTTCATCATTATGGGAAAATAATATTGAAACAAAATTAGAACTATTTCAAATTTTGCAGAAATCGCATTAGTCAAAAAAATCAAGATATTGACCAAGTCGCCTCAAAAATTTTCAGTGCATCCAACGATATTTAAAATTTTGTTTAACATTTAGTCTAAAAATATTGTTTAAAGTATTTTTCATCACTATGGGAAAATAATTTTAAAATTGAAATTCTATGAAACTGTTTTTTAGGAAAATTACATGTTTTGCCAAAAAAAAAGTTTTATTAATTTTTTTCTGTGATTTGTATTAGTTTAAATTATTTTCAATAAACTATTTTATTTTATATTTTACCAAGTACATACATAAATACCAATACATTTAAAGAAAAAAAAATTGTATTACTATAAATATTACGCTCTCCTTTTTTTGCAATATTTGTATTTCCTTCTTAGGAAAGATAAAACAACCTACATTTATATTATTATAGATTTTTTGTAATTGATCATTATTTAAATATTTTAAACAAACCCAGTTATTCAGAGTGAAATATAATCTCATTTTTCTAGATGAAATTTTTACAACCCGTAGCTCTGTCCAGGCGCTCCTTTGAAAAGAAAAAGACCGTTTGCAGAGGCAACCAACATTTCATTCATTTTACTTATTCAAGATAATATACGGACCGGGCTGAAAATGGACAAAAATGATTCAACCGAGTTGAATTCTAAATAAATATAATACCTACTTTGCATATAGGGTTTAAAAGGATTAAGGAAAATGGGATTTAGCACGTGCTACGAGATTTAAAAGGGAAAGAGGTTATTTCAACTGCATTGTTACTTTTAAGCAGTACGAACTTCTATAAGTTCGATCTCGTAAAAACGCCCACTTCCAGATTTCAACTTTGTATTGGTCACGTTGACTTTGGAGAATCTTTATTTCGTTTTGGTCCTGAATCCGAATCGACTTCATAAGATTATTGGATTGAATTCACTTTGGCTTAATTCTATTTTAGAATAAAACCATTATTGACTGAAATATATATATGCTTTTATACATTTTTTTCTATAATTAGTTCATACAAAAACTCACTTTAAACATTTACTCGAAAATTTATATGTGGCAACACCTCACACTTTTTATAAAATATGTGTCATGTAACCAAGGAGTATCTACCTGATGAATCATAAAATTGTGTTAGTTTGCAGAAAATTTAGACCTAAACGTCTAACCGTCTATTATCTAAAAAAGGTAGTGGTAGAAATAGTTGGGATCATGTAATAATTGCCGAGAAAACATTTTTCACTCTTCTACATCTACTGTAATCGACCATTCTAAATATCTTGGTGTGCTAAAATAATAACTTATTTTTAGAACCTTAGAAACCATTATTTATACTTGAATGAGTTATCGGTGTTGCCGGCTTTAGGTGCTTTTCCGTAAATCATATTTTAATAGGTCTAAAATATAAATATTTATTTCTTTGAAAATGGCTGACTTTAGAAAAAAAATTTTCGGCGTACATTTTTATACCCCATCGCGGACAGCCTGTATATAACTTCGGCACCATTTTCCATTTACCTTTAAATATTACTAATTTTTTAGGAGTTAGGACCTTAATTTAAATTTCAAAATTGTATATTCTGCATTTTTGCACTTATTTTGGATTATAGAACACAATACTGAGTTACCGATTTAAATATATTTGAATGTAGTTTCATCACGTTATCAGGCAAAACAAAAACTACATCTGCTGGTAAACCGCCGAACTTTTATTTCAAACTAGCCTTATTTATTAGAGGCGATAATTCAAGATATACGAAATCCATAAAATGCGAGCTGTAGCTGTAGCTATTGCTATTTGTTACAGCAACAGTGTATCGCTCGGTCGTTAGTTTTCTCTAGAATTTCAAATTTATTCAAGAGAAATGGGAAGCGGCCCTAACTCGCCTCGATATCCATAAAGATGAATAATTGTTTTTACTATATGTGGGCTATGAAAATATCAGTAGAAAATTTTTAAGTAGCTTTGTTATTGGTATTTCAAGACCGCAATTTACATAACATTATCTTTGTGGTTGTTCATTTTGTAACCACAAACTAAAAAATATATTTACCTTACTTTCTATTTCCTATTTATAATTACTTCTGACATTAATTCGTAAACTCAAGTTCAAAATTCAAAATTTAGTGGAGAAAAACCCAATCTTTGAGGAACAGAAGTATATAGAAAGAGTTATTTTGTTAGATGCCAGTTCATCAAACTCGACCAAACATACAAAAGGAGAAAAGAGTTATCACAATAAGTAATAGAGGAAGCGATAGACAAGACATGCAAAATGGATAAGTTTAGCAGCGCAGACAAAAAACTGCGGGAATTAGTAAGAGATGGAGAATGAAGTCAAAAAGTTAAAGAAGAATTAATAGAAATAAAGAATGTTGAGAGCCCTGGCCCTAGTAAAAAATCTAAAAATAAAGAAGATGATGAGGTAAAAACCAAAATCCAATTTGATACACTAGTCTAATATAAGGAGAAGGCTGATAAAATAGCTGGAATGTGGGAAGAGGAAAAACCGATTAAGAAGGCACCACTAGTAGTAATCGAAGATAGTCCAGTGGATCATTGGAGATTCGTAAAACGGGTAAGAAACGCTATTAAACCTGAATAATTTTCAATCCAATTTAGCAGAAACAACACAAAAATTTTCTCTGAAAACAAGGAACAGGGATAAATAGCGATGAAATATATGGAAAAAGTAGGAATAAAGTATTATACTTATACAGACAAATCTGATAGATCAAAAAGAATTATACTAAAAGCTGTACCAAATGCGGACACAGATTCTTTAAAAAAGCTACTAGAAGATGGAGAACAAATAAGAATAGAGAGCATAATACCAATGAAAGGTAAATATTCGAATGTTAAAAGTTATCTTGTAACAGTCAAAAGAGGTGTGGACGTAAAATCGTTATTTACAATAAGAGGCATAGACAACGTAAAAATTAAATGAAAGAAATATAAAAGGAAGAATCTGGGAAATTGTAGCATAAGTGCCAACTGTGTAAAAGTGAAGAAGACCATAACACAAAAGAATGAAAAATACAAAAATCGAAATAAGCCAAACAAAATGTTATAACTGCCAAGGTAACTACACAACGAATTTTAAAATGAGACCCGTCTAAATAAAGTAGTTGGAAAAAATAGAAGAGGCAAGGAATAAAAACAGAAGGTATGGAAAGGGAAAAATCAAAGATCAAAGGAAATTCGATAGCAATACGGCTCTTATATAGCCAATTTACAAAGCAGAACTTGAAAACAAATACACAAAATCAATCTCTAAACCAATATAATTAAGAAAAACAAATAAATGAAGTACAAGAATTAACTAAAGAAATAAACCAACTTGTGGATTTTAATAAAATAATTAAGATATTAGGAACAATGAAGGAAGAATTAAACTACGCTAAAATATTTATGGAAAAAGCTACAATATTTTTAAAATACGAAGAGATTTACAATGAAAATTACGTATTAAATGTAAAGAAAATAATCTTAAAATAGAACAATTAAAAAGATTGATCAAATGAAACAAATCAAAATTAAGAAAAAACCCCGAGTAATCTCGTAAAAATAGCGGGAAATAAAATAAAATAAACAGATATTAAAATATAATAAACAAAAAGAAATAATAATAATAATAATCTGGTAGTTCCCGGAAAACAGATAAGAAAATAAAACTATAAAAGAGAGAAATTTATCTCGGGAAAATAGTAGGTATAAAGGCCAAACCCTATTATTACTACTTATTATTATTCGTAAACTATTAAAAATTAAAAATACTGTCATGAGATAGTAAGAATTGTAATACCAACCTAATTCTTAACACAGATTTCCCAAAATGAATATAAAACCTTTCTTGAAATTTACGATTGTATTTTTCTTTTATTGACATCCAATTTTTTGGACAAGCTTCCGAAATGCTCTTGTTTATTCTAAAAGACCACCACTAAAGAAAATTAAATTTTCCTGTCCCAAACAAGGTCTGGAAAATGAAAAACAAAGTTAGAATGGGACAGTTTACGGAAAGTTGGAAACCAGAAATATCAATTTGAAAAATTACATCTCACTCCATATCTGGACCACTTTTCAATAAAAAAGGGCCACGGGGTCGGGCCCTAAAAGGACATATATAGCCGCCCTTAAACCGCCGAAAACCAGAAGTTTGATCTGTATTCGAGTCTCTTTCCTTTAGTTGTTAACCCGGTTTTGAAAGGTCTCCAAATTCACTTTCGATTAATCCCTCAAAAAGGTTTGGATTCTCTATACAAAATCGTTTTTAATAAATGTCGATATCCAATTAATTACTTAAAATCGTACAATTAAGATTTATTTTTAAAAGATTTTTAAAAAGCGTTTCATGCCAAAAATATTTGTTTGCATAGTGAAACGTACTCTCGAATTTTTTACATTTCAACGCTCAGTTTGTCAATACCTACATTGATTTTTAACTATTTGATTTTTTATTACATATCGTTTAATGGAGGGTTATTTTTATAGATTTTTATCTACTGGAGAGTTCATTATTAAATTTTAGTGCCACAAAATATGAAATTTTTGTTATTATGTCTTCATCGAAAAACAAACGGTCTTGCTCGCTATTACTCTTTCTAAAAAATCCATGCACATACTTTCGAAATAGCAGGAAAATTAGAGACAAGTATATTTAACAATGGGGGATCATAAATAACATTACCGCGAGTCGTAAATCATTAGACTTGTTTTATGTACTCCATTTCGGAGTCCTCAGATGAAATGGCGGCCATTAATAAATCTTATTTTGTATACGCGTTACACGCACATAGAAAGGAACTTCTTCTGAGATATTCTCAGTTTGCTGCAGTTCCACATCGCCATTGAAAACGCCGAAATTTAGGTCCATATTTGCCCAGATTTCCAGAAAATATTAAAAGAAATAAACAAAGCAAATAACTTTTTTTTTATTAATATTATTTATTACGATTTATTAAGACAGCTCTCTTTTTTTATAAAAGATATTATTAAAAATATTATTTACCACAATTTGGGTAAATTTCTAGTGTAAATTTTCCGAATTATACATAGTGTTTCCAAATTTGAGCCCCAGAGAGCACATGCTCATTCTTTATAAAATATTATGACCATTTTCTATGTACCACTTTTTGATTTAATCCCGGATGAGTAAAATACAGGGTGTTAAAAAATTTTCAAAATAAAGGATTTTACTCAATAACTTTTAAATTAGATAACATTTTTCAACCAAGTTTGGTAGACACTCTTTTTAGTTAAGGGCAATAAATTTATAAAAACGTAGTTTTAAATAATTTTGCAGTGGCATAGATACGGGGTAGTCTTTACATACTTTTAGAAAAAAAATGATACGCCACTGGTTTTTCGATTTTCATAAAAATTACTATGCATTTTATTTCTGTAAAAAAAGCTACTTTTGAATTTTTTTTATATTCCATGTCTTTTTAATAAGGTGTATTAATTTTTTGGTAGCATTTGAATAAATTCGAAACTTTGTCTAAAATTTTCCAAAAAAATCAGGGTATTTTTGATCCCATTTTACAATATTAATATATCAAATCATAAAATGCTACATCATTCGGATGAAATGTGATGAAATATGAAAAAAACTCAAGAGTAGCTTTTTTTAGCGAAATAAAGGACAACGTTATTTTTATGAAAATCGGTTTAAAAAACCAATGGCGTACTAATTTTTTTATGTATGAAGTATGAAGGACTACCCCATAACCACGACACTGCAAAATTATTTATAACTATGTTTTCATTAGTTTATTGCCTTAACTAAAAGTATATCAAATTTAATAATAAAATGTTAATCAATTTAAAGCCTTTGTTTTGAAGAAATTTTAACACCCTGTATAGGTGTCAAAAAAAATCTTAAGGAAAATATAAATAAATTTGGTCATGGAATTAACAAAGGAAACGTCCTAAATGCTGTTAAATGTTAAATACTGGAATATATATCATATTACAGAAGTAATCCTGTGATCGTATTAACTGTTTATTGTTCTGGTTTGTTTCAGGATGAACGGCCGTTTGGTCCTGCACCGGATGTGACCCGCCGAATGGGCTCTTCCACCGCACTGGGCAAACCGGAACCACCCGGATCGCCTCCATATTATCGGTCAACGTCGGCAACCAGCTCTAGTTCTAATTCAGCATCTTCCAGTAAGTATAATACCTACATTAGATTCGATGAATCATAACCAACAATAAAAATTCACAACAATTACAGCCTTATAAAAAAGCTATTTCTAACTCGCGTTTGAATAAATTTTATTTGGATATTATAGATGAATATTTCTCGGTTATTATCTTACGATGGTGAAACTTTTTATTGGATTTTAATGCTTTATTTATTCTTTTATTTGAGAGGTTGATTATGAATTTAAATAAGTTTGAATTAAACATTTGGAAGTGTCGGCGTCAATGCCAGGTAGAGATTATATCAACCGGTTGTTATTATGGAAAAGGCTTCTCTTATACTTCATTCACCACCAAATCCCTTATCAATCCTGTGACGTCCCTCTTGGTTCTGTTTCTACATTTCTGTTTTTAGTTCAAGCGATATTCAAAAAGAATTCGGTAAAATATAAAAACACTGGCACTCTGGTTGCTGCATTTTATATCCATAAAATTGGATAAGCTTTTAGAAAAACATTTTAAATGTTAGAATAAGAAATAACATCGTTTAACTAGATATCTAGTTGGACTTATACGAAAGTTTGAAGGTATTTACTGGATATGTGATTTATTGTAAACAAACATATCTAAATTCAGCTGAATTTTCGTAAAAATCCCAAAAGTCTAGTTGCATTTACAAAACAGATTAATAAACTATATTCTAATAAAACAACCGGGTGAAATCGTTGACCTAAAGTTAAGATGAAATCTACATACAGAATGCCACTCAGAAAATATAAGTTAGGTTAGATTAGGTTAAGTTAGGTTATTTTGGGTTAGGTTAGGATAGGTTGTGTTACGTTCGGTTAGGTTTGGTTATGTTGGATTCGGTTAGGTTAGGTTAGGTTAGGTTTGGTGAATAAGTGAACATAACAGTGGAGTAAATTCTAAACACTCAAATCATGAGGCCAATGCTATGTTACGATTCATCAGCAGTTTGATGAACCTAAAATGCTGTAACTAGGAGCGAAAAGGCAGTTAAGTGGCTACAAAGATCATATATTCATAAGTACTACAGGTGGTCTGTGGACGACCCCAACTGCATTCTGGTGTTTTAGTTTTATTACTATTATAGATTGTGCACCTAAAATATGGATTGAATTTAGTCCTTTCCTAAAATAAAAGTACCATAAGCAAATCATCAGATAGGTCAACTTTTTTTGTATTCTGTATCATATCGATTTGTGACATCATTACTTTTTTGGATATGACATCAATGATGTGTAATTTAAATTGTACGCCCTATTTTTGATTTTTAGATTATACGTTCATAGATAACTCCGAAAACATATTAACTTATATCGATAAGTGACAGTTAAAAGTGTATTATGTTAAAATTTTTATTGATGTGTATTCGAAATAAATATATAAACTAAATAAACTACTTTTTAATACTCATCCCTAATAGGGAGCTCTAATGACATAGAGTGTAATAATTTAATTAGTGATAATTTACCTAATAGTATTTTAAAATTGCATTTATCTGTAAAACAGGTTATTGTTGGATGTGGTGGTTGGATATGAAATAAATCAAAAGTATACAATTTGTTTAATATTAAGTATCCAGAACGACCTAAAAAATTGAAAAAATCTTGCCTAGTCTACTTAAGGCAAATCGTCCATCTATTTAAGAAGATACTAACTTAAACATTTTATTGCATACACAACAGAATTCACATAATAGCGTTTGCTAGATTAGATCTTGATTTATACCTGCACATAAAGTATTAAAACATACCTTTAAAATACATGCAGAACAAAAATTGCCGGATGAAGAAGCAGAATGAAATTTAGCGAAGCAATGATGTATAGATGTAAAAATGATCTCCATTGCACAAAAAATAGATTTTGACATTAAAATATGTATATATTTTCCCAAACAAGTGGATTGGTAGAGGAGGACCCAATGAGTGGTTATCAGTGTCACCAGACATGCCATTAGAATTTTAGTGGAGTTAACTAAAAAAATATAGGATTTGAATTAAGTCAGATGATACTAACAAATTAAAAAAGAAAAAACATAATTGACGTTTTTAAGAAAACAATGAATAGAGTACAAAAAAAATAGGATAACGTCACAACTAGAATAGAAATAGGCATGTTTTAGAATTTTAATTAATTAATTTCATACTTAATATATGGATAAATATATTGTAAAAGGAGTTTTATAATTTAACTGCAGAAACAAATGAATTTTAAATAGGAATTTCTAATCTACTAAAAGTATTGGGAACATTATTAGTCCTAATGACAAAATTAATAATTTATTAAAAGTATTTGACAACAGCGCAATACTCTTAACGAAAATTTCCACTTTACAGCTAAAAATAAACAGATATCTACTTCACTCGTTTTCTTAAAATATCCTTTTTTTAAATCTTGCATTTCCATTATATTCTAAAACACAATAACTCAAAGTCACCCCTGTAACATACTGAATGCATAAGTTTATGCTGACAAATCTCATTTTATCATTAAAATTAGTCCGACAAAAATCTTGCTAAAGATTCATTTATAAACCATCGAAACAGTAATATTTTTTAATATTATAGACTAGCAATAAATAGAAACTATCAGTAATGAAGTGAATTAAATAGCAACAATAAAACTTATTAACATTATAAACTGAAAGATATCAAAAACACAGTAAATCTAATAACAACAGTTGTCTGTTTTACTTCTAGTTTAACAAAGTGTGTTATAGTATTGTCTTTAAAACTATAACTGTATTTTATGGAACAACGGAACTTTGTTAGTCATTTCACAAGATGTGTTATGGCTCTATCTATAAAAATATGATAGGTGGATGGAACTTACTATTTTAATTATGCAGTAAACCATTATTGACTTAGAATCCTGGATTTTTGTTGCTAATTCTAATTGCTACAAAGTGTTAAAAACCAGTGACTAATAATCGTTCATCTGCATTAAAGAATTTAGAAAACCCTCATATGTTATATATTAACTAAAAAGCTTGGTTTTAAGAACATTCTTTTAATAGAAAATGAATATATATAACATCATTTACTTAATACATTAATTCTTTCAAGCGCACAATATAAATTTTTAAAGCTTATATAAACTTCCTTTCAACTTTAATAGGTATTCAAATATTTAACGTAATATAATAAAGAATAAAAATAAGAATAAAGATTAAGATTAGAAGCTGACTATTTTGTTTGATTTTGTAAAAAATACGATTTTATCAAAATATGTTTTTATGGTTAGTATATTTAGTTTAAAAGTTTGTTGGATTTATATTCTCCTTAACATATTCGATCTAGGAAGAGGCAAACTCTAATTCTTTCTCTCTTTCTTTCTCTATCTCTCTTTCTTTCTCTTTCTCTCTTTCTCTCTTTCTTTCTCTTTCTCTCTTTCTTTCTCTTTCTCTCTTTCTTTCTCTTTCTCTCTTTCTTTATCTTTCTCTCTTTCTTTCTCTTTATCTCTTTCTGTCTCTTTCTCTCGTTCTTTCTCTTTCTCTCTTTCTTTCTCTTTCTTTCTCTTTCTTTCTCTTTCTTTCTCTTTCTTTCTCTTTCTTTCTCTTTCTTTCTCTTTCTTTCTCTTTCTTTCTCTTTCTTTCTCTTTCTTTCTCTTTCTTTCTCTTTCTTTCTCTTTCTTTCTCTTTCTTTCTCTTTCTTTCTCTTTCTTTCTCTTTCTTTCTCTTTCTTTCTCTTTCTTTCTCTTTCTTTCTCTTTCTTTCTCTTTCTTTCTCTTTCTCTCTCTCTTTTCTTGCTTAGTTGACCACTTATACATAATATAAGCAAAAGCCAACTCAGAGAGAGACAATAATATCAGGAGGCACAATAGATCTTTTAGTTTGCCATTTGAAAACAATATTATCTGTATACCTCTACTACTAAGTGTATCAATTTTCGTTTTCATATGAATGTAAGTAGAAGGTCCGCATGGGTTCCCGTGCCCCCTGTTCTTGTTTGGCCCGTTTTCATTTTTGGGATACCGACCAGGGAGACAGACCAGGGAGACAATTTACCTTTCTCAACTCGTTGAAATTGTTCGGACAAATGTATAAATAATATCAAACCGACATCCGCTTATATTTTACGTCGGAAAGTATTCATTCTTGTACAGCTTAAAACAATATTTTGTTAGATTAAATAAGCAACCACTTGAATTACATTGTTCGCAATAAATGTACAATAAAAATATTTTGACATTTTTCTCTTTCTTTTCAAATAATAATAAACAATGGCCAACGGGGTAAGAAAAGGAAATTGTTTTCCTTTAGTTAATTTTGTTAGGATTTCAGAGCCTGAAAATAACACTTTTGTTGTATCTATAAAACTATTAGCTTAACTTGGATATTATCAATATCATATTTTTATTATAAACTTGTTACAATAATGCTGGCTGATTCTTACAGTTTATTAAAAATAAAATAAAAAAATAAAGTGTTTATTATTTTTGCTCTAATAAATCGATTTTCTGCTACTTTTCTGATATTGTGCCCAAAAATATTTAACGTAGAATCCAGACAAAAAATACCTCTTTCTCGTCACCAAATATGGACTAGGATCAATTTATTTTTGGAATGCACTAAAAAATCATTTTTTATATTTTTTATACTTTTTCTGATACCTTGAAATTGCCTTTCATGTTGTTAAGTTTAACTCGGCGCTCATTATTTGCGTAAAAACTGTAGGCGATATCTTAATTAACTACAAAACTCCCAAAACTTTAATTAATATTAAACAAAGTAGAAATGATTAAAAAAATCAAATATATAACAGCAACTTGATACGATAACAAAGAAAACTTTCAAAGGCTCTTGTGCATTTTGTTTTCTAATAATTTCTACTATATAAAAAGATCCTTTCTGCTCATCAAGAACCACAAACAGAATCGATGAATATAAAGGCCCATCTAAACGAATTACAAGAGTGACTACAAAAATAGAGAATTAAAGTAAATGAAAACAAATCTATTGTAAATTTGTTGTTGGTATCAATAAGACTAATTACATTAATCAAAACACCTCATTGAAACTCAACACTAACCCGTACTTGACAAATCAATAGAAACAACAACGGAAACGCTTTATATTTTTATGTATGGTAAGAAGCAGAAAAAAATTTTTTTTACAAGTGTTTGAAATAAAAAGACATCTACGATATCTTGAGTATAAAGTACTAAACTAAACAATAAATCAGTTTGGGATGTTCTCCTTTTTTAGAGTACTTCTTGGACTAAATATATAATATTAACCAAATGTTTGACATTTATGACCCAAAAAAAAGGCTGTATAGCAAATTTCACATAATCTTATCTGAGAATGCCAAAAAACACTGGTGAAACAATTATTACATGAACAATTTAAATAATTATAATATTGTGGAATATCAAGATAAAAATATTTTGCCTGTTACATTTACAACTTCCTTCATGTCGTTTTGTTTAAATGTAACTTATTTTTTTATTTTTTCGTTAACCAACTAAAGGTTTAACTTTTGTCATCAAAGTAAGGTTTCAATTAAACGTATATATATATATATATATGTATATATATATATATGTATATATATCAACTCTGACATTTTCTGATCTCGAAGATTTCATACTATAAATTTGAGTTTCAAATGTATCTATCAGTTTTTAAGCCGTATTTATTTATTCGGTATATATTGATGAAAATTAAGCTTACCCCAAAACGGTGCCATTGACATATATTTTCAGCAGAACGCACATTATTGGAGAATTATTTTCAGTAAGAGGACAGATTTTATATAACGCGTTATTTTCGTCATAATTTCCATTGTAATATTTAGAAAATGTAAAATAGCTTCGAATCTATTTATCCAAAATTTGCAGCTATATCATTTTTGTAACATATATTAGTGCTCTACTAGACTCGTAAACTGGGTATTTTATCGAAACCCACCCTAGAAAACGTTTCAGTTCTTCATCAAATAATTTTTACCAGTTCGGTATAAGAGAATTAGGTTTAATTTCCCTTGTTAGTAATATGTTTAATTAATTTTTGTTCGTAGTGATCGTATAATCGTCTAACTGAAAACGTTTTGACTAATAAATAAAAAACATTTGTCTCAGTAAGTGTACTAACTAAAATATGGTTGTCTGACTCTAGATTAAACCTAAAATCAACCAAATTTATGAGGGTTAGTACTAGCAGTCTTGCCTCATTTAATTTTCGATATAGAAGTGTTGCGTGCCGTACTATTTACATCAGACAAGAGCGACTTTCATGAGATTTCATATAACTGGACTAAAACATATCCACAATTGCATCGTTGTTACTTGTTGATAATATTGGATTTGCTAATTCTATATTAGTTGATATCTTTAACTTTTTTGTTTTAATTCGGAGAATTAGATTTTCATTTACAAACAGTCATTGCTACTATTATCTTGAGTTCAGTTGCCTAATTAAGATCAAATATACTGTCGTGACTATCCATAAATCACTTTTTTCCAATATTTATTGCAATTTTTGGGACGTTAAACTTTTTGAAAATAAGGACGGGATGAATAATTTCCAGATTAAGAAAGGAAAAAATAAAAAATTGAATCAAAACCCTTTAATATTTTAACATAGTTTCCTTGTCGTCCTTGTCAAGTAAGAAATGACGAGTTCAGCAACAATTACAATTTAAAAAGGTGCTCAACAAACATTAACAAACGAATTAAAAATATATAAAAAGTTCTTATCAAGGGATGGTCTTAAGGGGACTTATTTTTATTCTGTCACCTGTAGAAATAATATGCTTAAAATTTTGAATAACTTTGTATAATCAATAAAAATGCACATACCAAATAAAACCCCTTTTCAAGCAATTTAAAAATGAAAGTAAAAAATAATAAAATAAATTCAATCAGTTAAATGTACCAAGTTTGATTTTTCAAATAAATTCAAACTCTTCTTATCAAACCAAACTTAGATAAATCCCTACATTGTCACTTGTTTTTTGAGCTCTGAAAAGTAATTTTCTCATAGCACGATCCCCTTAAGAAACCAAATTATGAACAAGAACTAGATAACATTTGATCTACTGCAGCTATTTGTCCATAACGCAAACTTTTTAACTTGTTGCCGTAAATCAGCGGCATTTTTCAGTCGTTTAAAATAAAACCGAAAACATTTCAAGTTTACGTGCCCTGATGAATAGTTATTTTTTGTTAACGTACAAACTGACGAGACCTAGCTACAATAACACATTGATTGATTTGTTTACTAGTAGATACAGATATAGCGAGTGAAGAGATCCGATGAAATGATTTCATCAAAACAACTTACCTCTATCCGACAAGTTCAGATTAAATCGATTCTCCAAAAAGTTTAGGATTAGGGTTGACTGATGTATTGTTGGAACGTATTGGGGATTTTAACACTGAAAGGTTTATGAATTTGTATAAAACTTGTTCTATTTAACCGGTTTCAGAGCTCTTACGTTTTCCGATACCACAACGGTTCCACTTACATTTTCGCTACTATTTGTATTATATTTTAAAAATTTTTTATCAGATTCAATCTAAAATTTAAAAAAAACTTCTCTCGAAGGGTATTTTCTTTATGAAAGATTTACTAAGACATCCTATTCAATTTCTCACCTTAATACTCTCGATATTACAGCCGACACGTTTCTAGAAGAGAAGGTGTTGTGCTGTTGTCAAAGATTATTCATGTATGGAGAATGGAGCCTGGCGGTTTAATATGCTTTGAGATGGAAGCTTACGGAGATTCAACGGGCGTCTCGATTTCATAATAAATTTTAATGTATCTTTTGTTGGCGTGCAATAGCTTCACAAAGAAAATGCTACAGAAAAAGTTATGTACTTACTGAAGGAATTTCCTAGTTTCGAGGGAGTTTAAGTATGTGGATTGTTCAAGAACTATTTTTGGTATGTTTGTTTTGTTGGATGCAATGAAGTGGCCCAATTGGTAATAGTATAATACGCAAAATTGTTTGTTTAACGATTTATAAACTTATTATTAGATGAACAAACTTTAAATTACTTTGGTATTGTTTAGGTCTTAACACAGTTTTCACTACAAACATTGAATTTCAAAATCTACTTTGTTCTTCAAGAATGTTGTAATTAAATCTACAAGATAAACTAAACCGAAGGGAAGCTTCTTCATTAGAGGAAGACGAAAAATATTCTAGTTATTATTAACGTACTTGCGTTTTATAATAAAAATATTCTTTTATAAATGAAAAGATCCCATTAGACTTATGGCAAATTACTAGGTCAATAGTACGATCGGCGGTCATCTAATGGCAAAATTCACTATTTATAGATCAATTATATAATTCACCTGTAACTATATTTTTTTCTAAGCAGGTCCCATGACAAATGCAACATTGAACCACAATTTCATTTATAAACAATCAATAGAAAAATTGTTTGGGTTTTTTTTCACCGCTACTAGTTTGGATAAAATATTCTACTTTCCTCTATCTAAAAATGTCTCCAAAAAAACGTAAATTATGTGCTGGGTGAGTCAAAATTCGAAACCAATATTTTCTTATTCTAGATAAATTGAACACACTATATTTTTTAAGTCTTTTGATTAGATAATTAATAGCTTTTTCATTTTCGTAAAGGATTCTCCATACCTAACTGTTTCTGAGATATTTCAAATCTAATAAGAAAATGTATGATTTAATGAAATATTTCAAAGATAATCTTTTCAAGCGCATTTCTCCAAACCTTAATTATAATTTTAAAAATATAGATCCCGTATAGGTAAAGACGTGTATCTTTGACGAAATGTAATAAAGTTAGAATATTAGTTAAAAATAGTTCATATCTGTATTACTGTATAGATTATTGTAGTCGGTATATAAATATAATTAAAGAAAGATGTAGATATTTCAATTAAATCAATATGACTCCTCTATACATCTATCTAAAAATACAAAAAATAAAAGATATGGAAACTAAATCAGAGAAAGAAGAGCACATTAGTAAAATAATAAGGAAAATTAAATGGAGGAAAGAGAATAAAATGATAAAGTGGATAAGAAGAAAAAGTGCAGAAACGAGAGAACAGATATAGTTAGTACACATAGAATGAGATACCAAGTTTTAACAGTAGGAATAACTGAAAGAAGAAAAACGGAAGATCTCGACTGAAGTAGTTGCAAATGGTATAGACGGACATGGAAGAACTGGGTGTAAGAAATTGGCGAAGAAATGCAGAAAATAAGTAACAATGAAACAAAATGTGTTTTCAAGCTACGGACTTTGAACCTTAACTAAAAATGTTTACTTCCAAATTTAGATTTCCAAATTCAATGTCTTGAAATTTATATCCAGATACCGTTCACCCTTCTCAAATTGGAAAGTTGCAGTTTTCATTAAGAATACTAATTCTTTTTGAAACAAAGTATATTTATTTCGTAAGCTAGATTTATCTGAACAGTAAGGAATTATGAACTACAATATTTGAAACATATAATTGGTTTTGTATTGGTAGGTAAACAAATTATTTGTTATGCTGAACTCAGACTACCCCAATTCTCGAAAATTTTTAAATGGCATGTAAAGTGATTTCGGCTAAAAAATTCTGATGGGAACAGTCTACATAACCGGTTTTCGAAGTTAATTAGCTGAGTTAGCAATGACGGGCCGTAGCTAGTATTTAAAGCGGGGCTGGCTTGAACGAGAATCAGTGGCAACACCGCATTGCATCTTCTCTGTTGATATTTAAATTGCTGAAAATTAATACTGACTAACTATCGAAGGTTAATTTAGCTGAATAATAGGATCGTTACTTCTTTAAAAATTGCACATACAGCATATGCATTTATTAATCTTAGAATTATTATCCTTTGATAACTACAGAATAGAATTTTAATTAAGTTAAATGCAGCAGAAGAATTAGTCAAAAACTAAGGAGATTATAAATATAAACAAGTGTTCCAGCTATTTAGCGTGAAAACTTACAATTGAAGTATTTAATTCTCAAACTAAAGCTTATGCTTAGTACAGAAAATGAAATTACATCAAATTTAGACAAACTTATATCATAAAAGAATTGAAAAATCAGATTTTGTGTCCAAAATCAATATCTCAAAACCCTAACAAAGAGTCTACAGTTAATTTTTACTTCTTACGTCCATTACAACACAGACGTGTTTACGTGTCTCTACAAATATGTTTTTTATCGAAACCCTTCGCAATTTATGTTCCAATTTCGAGGATTATACGACCGGGAGTCTAATTAGGTAATTTGATAGATGAGGGCCTTATTGAGATTTTAGTGCCGCTTTTGCAGACCCATTGTTTAATCAACTTAACAGCTTATAATAAACACGATAAAATTGTTACAACTTGGCTCGATTGCCCTGGTTTTAGTACATAATAAAACATTGATTATATGTACACGGTGACAAAAACCAGTACTTTAAACAAGTTTTTGGAAAATGTGATCGTTTAATAAAATAATTATTTACTACTTCAGCAAGTCCGTCACTCGTGCAAATAGTCCCAGACAAAGTAGCCTTCACAAAATAGCTCTTATGAAATACCCACGCAAAATAGCCTCAGACAAAATAGCCGCAGTAAAATAGCCTTAGACAAAATAGCCCCTACAAAATAGCCATTTCTATTGCTAAATTTTAGGACTGAAAAATAATAAGTGGTGATGTTGCTGTTGGGTGTTGAAGCTATCACTAACTGCTGAAAAGAAGAATGTAGAAAATCTCGTCGCAAAGAGAAAAATATTTGCTTTTGAAAGATGATTATCGATATGGAAAAGCAAATGTAACAGTGACAAATCTGTAAAAGAAGGTTAAAAGTTTTTCAGAATTTTCCTTCTCTGAAAAAATTCTCGTTCGATATTCTAACCCTGTAATAAATTTTCAAATTAAAAAGCCAAAAGTCCGTTTCTAATCCGAAAAAATCATCAAAGCAATAATTTTTTTGTCTAAAGCATAAAAGAGAACATACCAACGTCACTGGTCAATGAGAGTTTTACGTTCGGGTACAGCAAATTTATTTAGTGCGAAAGTTAATTGAGAGTACATTTTTGAAATTAGTAGATTAACTCCTGTTTCGATGTTACGCGATGGCCATTAGGTACATCAGTTTTTTTAGAGTTATAGCTTGCCGGTATTTTCTAACTTAGTCGATTAATATTATCAAATCTGATTATTCTTTTTAATTTTGTCTTCAACCGTCAGTAGGCACTTAATATTAACTACTGTAGATGCTTAATAGTTTTTCATCGCTTCGAAGTATGCAAACAGAACATTTTCTCTAACATATTTTACTCTCTCCTTACATCATTTTTCAAATTCCTTATATTGTTCTTCGTAATCCTTCTTCATTTACTGATTTGTTTTATTTAACGTCGGCCTATTTCTGCTACCGGGGCTAATCACCGACGCCGGGAGCACGCTATCCCAAACCGGAAATTTTTCCGAATCCTCAGGTATTCCAAGCCGAGGTAGGGATCTTTAACGAGCCCAACATCCATGGACTCGGGACCGACAGTTTAACGTCTCCTCCGAAAGACGGCATATCTCCACTATACCTCGTGCTCATTGGTATAGTTCCTGCGAGCTGTGATATGCTACTAGTCGCTGCAGGATGTAAGGGCATTACGACGGTGTTCGCTGGTGGTCACCCATCCAACTACTAACCGCGCTGGACACTGCTTAACTATAGTTTATTGCTAAATTAGCTGATAAAACATTAACTACTGACAAATATTGTTTATGTAGTATCTATCCATAGCAACGCCTAAGTAAAGCCATAAAGTTCAACTTATTTGAGGCCAGCCTAATTACATTTTTAACCCCACAACTCTCTATTTTAAAGCGGGGTCAGATATAATCTTGTACTTAACACGTTTTGAAAACTCAAATTTTATTTGAATCATGTAATTTGCAAAACTCTTTGACTTTTTTTACTCCTTTGACAGACATTACATTACAAATAAAATTAATCTTTTCATGATTGGTTGTGTAAATAAGTATCTTATTAATTCACTAGTTGTTTTTTTTATATTATTAAGTAAGTAGTTTGGACAAGTTCCATTATGTCATTTTCATAACTTAGGGCGTGATGTGCGCTTTCCAAATCAGAGCTGCAGGCCTGAGAGTACATCATGTCTTACCAGTGTCAATTTTCTTTATTAATACAGTTCAGCTATCGACTAAATAATCCCCCATGCTTGATATGCATGAGAACTCACCTGGCACCGCTCGGTATAAAATACTACAATCCATAATTAATAATCACGGAACAAGCAAGAAGCCAAATGTAAGAGGAACATAAGTTCACGAAAAATAAGAGTAAGAGGGCTAAAACCTTATTGTTATTATTATTATTATTATTATTATTATTATTATTATTATTATTATTATTATTATTATTATTATTAGTAATAATCTCTGGGTAAATAGTAAGTTACCTTTAAAAAGTCGCCATCTATGTCCTGGATATAATAAAATACACAGAACCTTTAAATAATTCGGAAACTTATTCGCTTTAAAAATGTAAATTAAATAATGATTTTTATCTTAATTCTGTAAAGATCTAATGACTTGAACTTTCACAGATTCAAACTAAAATTTTTACAAACTAATTTTCATTTATAAAACAACTTTAAATACTCCTTTACAATTATTTTTACTTTTTCTCTCATACCTAACTGTTCCATTATAAATTCACTTCATTTCGACAAAAGAATCTCATCAATCACTTTATCAAAAGAAGTTTTAAAAGTTGTATGAACAATTGCTGGTGATTCAAAGGAGTGGAATTTTTACAAAGTTCCTGATTAATTCAGATTTTGTTTGATTTGTAGAAATAAATGTCAAGAAAAGAAAGAAAGCGGAACCAATTTCTCCAGTTTTTGTTATTCAGTTTGTAAATATTATTGCAGAACGATGGCTTTTTTTCATTTAAACTCGTAAATAAATTTAATAAAAACGGAAATATTGCTGTTTGAAAATTATGAAAGTTCTCGTTTAGAAATTGGTAGCATCGATATTAAATTCATTTGGTTAAAATGGTCACCTTACGTAAAAACAAAAATACGAAATTTGGTTCATGAGAGGAGAATAGTACTATAGTACGACCAACTGTTAGTATAATCTGTATTATCTTTATATTTTGATTACTTAAGAAATAAAATAAAGTAAATATTAGGGAAACAGAGTGAAAAATAAAATTATTTGGTGATTTTCGGAACGAATAAATAGAGAAACTATAAAAGAATAAATACTCGGGAAAATAAAAATATGAAAAGGCAATCTCCATTATTATTATTATTATTATTATTATTATTATTATTATTATTATTATTAGTTGGAATCCTTATATCCCCATGCGTTATATTCTACGACCTTTAGGTCTACGCTGCTAGATGGTATTTTTAGTTCACATTTTTTAAATATATTTAAACACTTTATTGACGAATGTCTTTACTTGAAAATACTTTTACACAAATAATACATTCTAACGTATAAGCTTCTTCAATGAAAGAGAGACATCCGAAAACATTTACATAAATTAAATAAGAACGTCACAAGAGCTGAACAAAAGACTACGTTACCTGAAATATACAACAAGACGTTTCAAATCAAATAGACAAAGAAACGAGATATTTAAAACAAAAGAGACCTGAAATTACAGAACTGTCACATCAAACAAATAAAGCATAACATTCAAGAAATAACAAGCATGTTTTACTAATTAATTACCAAAAGTTATAAAGCCCTTGTTTTTATATTCATAATATAGTGTGATCCACTTAAATTGGAAACACCAGGATAGTATTGAAAGTTATCAACCGATTTCAAAAAATTTTTTTTTGAAATGTGCATCAAAAACCTTATTTGGAGACAAGGTTTCAAAGAGTTATTCCTATTTTTAAGGCACACTACGATATTTTTCCATAGAAAAAATCCAGACATCTTATTACGGATTTTTTTAGCAAAAAAATTAATACGCCACTGGATTAGATAGATATAACTCAACTTTAGTTAAAATGTATTTAATATTAAAAAAGTTATGGAATGGTAAATTTAAAAAATTTCCAGCTAAAAATTTACATAATCAACCAGCGATTTTTTTATCAAAAAAACGAGTACGCCACTGGATTTAGATTTAGATAAATGTGACGCAACTTTCATTAAAATATGTTTATTAATAAAAAAATGTGGCTAGTAAAATTTTCAGAACACATCAAAATTTTGACTTTAAATTATTTTTTTATTTCTGGATTTTTGACTATGAAAAAATATCGGAGTGTGACTTAAAGATAGGAATAACTCTTTGAAACATTGTATTCAAATAAAGTTTTTCATACACAATATTTCAAAAAAAAAAATTTGAAATCGGTTAATAACTTCAATTACGGGGGGTGTTTTCAATTTAAGTGGGTCATACTATACAAATTATTAGTCAAAAATTAATTGCACTGAAAACTTCATTCAAAATTCACATACTTATTGAACTGTATTATGTGTGAGTCTACAAAGTTAACGAAACATATAGGAAGGCAGTTTACTGGAGATCTAATATACATGGTTGGGATAAAGTATGGAACCAAGTAAATATCTTTAAAGCGAAACGGACGATATTTATAAAATTTTACAAGTAAGTGCAATGGGCCAAAATGCAGCTGATGTACATTTTCTTGTTAATAATATAGTTCCGGTTTAACCGGAAATACCCTCAACTTTTTTTTTAAATAGGATACGCTGTATATTTTTGCAGATTTTAAAAGATTGTGTTATTTCGAATTCGTACATACTGGGTTCAGTGTAAAAAATCTGTAAAAACGAGGAATACAGCAATTTAATAAACCACTTTTAAGTTTTTATACATTAGAGTAAAATACTATTTAAATAAACAAATTGATATTGTTTGTATTAATAGTAAGAAATAAACGTGTACTATCTAGTAGGTAATTGTTGCCGAACTGTCAAATTGTAATTTACGGAAATAAATTGTGCGATTAAGAATGCTTCATTTAAGTGAAAAAGATCGTATTGAAATATTAATGATGATCGGTTATGGTGATAGTTTTATAGGGTGGCCTGCTCGTTCTCCGGATCTAAGCCTATTAGGTTTTTTTCTTTGGAGTTATCTAAAATGACGTGTTTACGTTAAAAGACCATCATGCTTGCAGGAATTGAGAAAAAGAATTATTGATGGACTAATACGTGGAGAAGTATTGGAAAGAGTAACTCAAGAAATTGTTAATAGACTGGCATTTTGAATATTTGAATTAATTTTGTTTAAATTATTATTCTCATTAGTCTAAAGTAAATAAATTTACTTATTTTACAACTAAAAGTGAGTTATTTCTCGTTTTTACAAATTATTTATACTAAACCCAGTATGTACAGATTCGAGAAATAACAAGCTCTTTCAAAATCTGCAAAATATACAGGATGTCCCATTTAAATTAAAAACGTTGAGGATATTTCCGGTTAAACCGGAGGTATATTATTAACAAAAAAATGTACATCAGATGCATTTTGGCCTATTGCACTTACCTACAAAATTTCATAAATATCGTCCGTTTCGTTTTAAAGATATTTACTTGGTTCCATACTTTATCCCAACCCACTATGTATAAAGTCTTTAGAAAATATTTTTAACTTAGGTATTATTAAAGTTTATATTGAAAATTCGTACAGTCACCAAATACATTTAAAGACAAAGGTGATCCAATTTAAACAAGACAAAAATGACACCATTGTAAAATATTTTCCATTTGAAATAATAGACGCTGTAGAAAAACAAAGCATTATTTTGTTCTTGTTACCAAAATTCAGCTGTATCGAAATCTGAAATAAAGCGGGTCTACATCCTTACCACAGTTGAAGATTGTGGGAAAAGCCACAACTCAAATGGAACCCCGTACTTTACGACAAGCTGCAAGGAAGTTTTGAATTATTAACTATCCGAAGGAGACTCGCCAACTCCTCCTAAACTATAACTATTATAGTACAGTCAGACTATTATATTTTCTATATAAACTTGAAATAGCCAGTTTGTATTTTGGGTAAAGCTTTTGACAATAACAGAGAAAAATAAATATACGGTTAGTTAAGTAATATTGAAGTGGACGTATATATAGAGAATTCCTGTGCTACTAAATGCCAACGATATATTCTGCTCGATCATAAAGTAAATTAAAACGTGGATTGAGTTTTGTCATTGTCGCATTTAATTTTATAGTATTAAGATTATTATTTACTCCACCTTTTTAATATCCCTGTCATGATTTTACTGCTCTAAGGATATTGGACTACCTCGACTCGTACCATTTTTGGGTTGATGTGATTCTGGAGTTAAACACTAATTGGGGATCTGTGAAATTGTTTCTTTCTTACTTTGTCCCTTGAAACTTGCCATTACTCTGGTAATATATGCTTATTTTCATATATCAGTTACTTTCTTAGTATTCTTCAGTTTTTATTGAGCTAAAATTTTGATTTTTTATGTCTCCATTTTGCTATTTCCTAGAGATTGGTCGTTTTCTCTTATATTGTCGTAATTATACTCATCTGCATTTATTTCAAGTAGTGGTTTTCAATTTCTAGTGTCAATATATTCACTTCTTGATTAACTAATCTGAGATTTCAAAAAAACTGGTTCCCTTTTTTATGTATGGGTAATATTAAATAGTTCTCCTAATGTAACGTTAGTTACATTTTCCCTATGCTTCTTTGAAAATTTTAAATAATGATTTTTTTCTGCTTTTCCATCCATTTAAATATTTTCCGATATGTTAATCCTCTTCTCCAATTTTTCTATTTTTATTTATCGGATTTCGAATTCAGTCTCTTTTGGGTTTCGTTTTAAATTTTAATGTCATTTTAATTTTTTTTTATCTTATCCAACATTTTTATTATAATTTCTATATATATTATTTAGTTTTGGCGCTAAATATTTTCTTTTTCTTTTTCGTATTATATACTATTCTTTTAACCTCATTTCTTATTTCAATGAATCATTTTTCAATATTATCTACTTCATTTTTACTTTTTCTTTCACTTTTGTGGCCACGAGTGCGATTCTTTTTTTTATTTTTATAAAAATTGTTTAATTAGCGATTTTAGGCAAATCATTTACAATAAAAATGAAAATTCAAAAAACCTTTAAACAACCATTGTATAACATCTATTTAGAACACGAAAACAATAAGTTTATACAAATTGATTTCAGAATATAGTTTCAATTTGAGATTATTTTCTTGTACTATGACCAAGTTTAGAACATTAACAGTACGTTTGTGGAATTTTGGAGCAACCCTAAAAGCAGTCCAGCAATGTCCGCTTGACTCTATCTGTTCCGTTCTGCTGTTTACTTTTCATTGAAACACATCATCAAACTGGTCATTATGAGCATATGGAACGTTACATCAACAGGACGAGATGGATACATAGAGGATCTACTAGAGAATTATTACTTAGCTTTACTTGATTATTGTTACTTAGCTTTACTTGATTATTGTTACGACATAAACATTGTCATGGTATGCAGTGTTGCAATGTCTAAAATGAGTCACTTTCCAAATTATTTTAAAAAGGCAAAATTTAATATAAACGCTCTATAACTATATTGTAAATAATATTTATTTATGAAAACCGGAATCGCTCTAAATATATATTGAATGTATCAGTTGCTGCGTGTTTGATATACATATTTCCAATAAAAATTTTTGTTATTTCTGTAAACGTAGCGAAGGATCCGATCCGTTTCCTTCATTATAAGGCTACAAATCTGAAAGCTAACAAAAAATTTCAATTTTCTGCCTGCTAGAGAACAAATTGGCTTCTATGTTGACTTTGTTTTTATGATCGTCCTATAGAGGTTTATGGAGGGTGTTAGTTTCGTCGTAACTTTTTCACTCGCCAGTTTGGCCATTCAGATTTTCCCGATATGGCTCAGAAAACGTTGATATTTTTTCACAAATATCTTTATTTTTAATTTGCCGAGCACTGCTATAAAAACATGTGAATCTAACATCTGATAAAGGCAGTTGTTTTTCATGAATAGGAATAAATTAAGGGTTGGGATGGTTTCTCACAAGGACAATCGTAGGATAAAATATTGAAGAGAGTCAGGAAACTTGTACTAATTTGAAAAACGATAAAAATAATTTATAAATCTCTTTAGCTAAAAGTGGTCTTTCTAGATAAATAAATTTGATAAAGGACCTTGAATTCCATATTCCCTTTTACCTCGACATATAAAGATGACGGATCTATTTTATTTCATTAGAGGATACATTTTTTAATTGAATAATTTAAAACTAGACTCCAAAATCTTAACAAAAGTTCTTTCGTGTAGCTGTCCACGTCCACAGATTTATCTTTCTCTCCTAGTAACCTTAAAGTTAGCCTAGCAGTAGCACAATTTCTGTTTAAAAAACCTGTATATATTTTTTCCACCTATCATATCTATGGTGTTCATATATTAATTAAATCTATTGTTATAATGTCACATAATAAAATGACCTAGACAAATAGTCTTCAGTCGAGTCAATGTACGTATGTCAGAAAGCTGGTGACTCGGCACGTATCATAAACATAAACATAACATTGTAAATACACTCATAACTAATCAGGTCGTAAACCTAATAGTATCAAAAGAGAGACACCTCTCATCATGGAATTCAATGGCCCCCGTTTGGGGATTTAAGCAGTCCCCGACTGTGTGGATTTAGTGTTTAAATGCCATTATAGCCATGAGACCCCTTAAGAGCATCCCTTGGTTAGAAGTTTTTATATCATTCTTATATATTTGTTGAGCAATTTTGTTCATCTTTATTAAATTGTAATTGTTGCTCGTCGTCTCTTACTTCACTCTTACCTACTTTTATTAACCTCTTTTATTACCGCATGACTAAGGGCATTGCTGTGACATGGTGCAGATGCCCTTTTGATTATCACAACCCTAGGGTCTTTGCGTGACAATAAAGTCTTTTTTAATTTTTGGTGAAAGTAATTTAATTAACTCTAATGCTTGATTCAGGCATGTTCTCTAAGTAATTTTCGCAAATTAGTAGAAAGGTTTCCATCCACTTATAGTCTTAGCAGAAACTTCTTGTGACACAAAATCTGCCTCTTAATTGCTCCTGTGATTCGTTTATCCTGGTATTTAGGCTAATTTTAGTTTATTTTGACTATGTAGGTTTTATGATTAATGACCTACAATAGACCTGCATGGAATCTATCGCTTTTAGCATTGTTGAATTTTTGATCGTTACGTAGATTTCAATCGCTGTAATCCCACCTTGGATGACTATTGTATATTTGTCTAGGATATTGTTCACTATTTTCTTGTTTATCAGTAACTTCATCTAGCTGGTGATATTCATTCTTTTTTGATGCAAATCAACTGCTTGCAGTCATCTCATTTAAGTTTTTCCTTCTGTTTCTTTGAGTTTATACCTTACCTAAATAGTTTTCCTTTTATTATTTCTTCCGGTAGTCTTGCCAATTCTCCTACACTTTTTTACTCTTCTCTCCCATGTATCGTCTACTTTTTCCATCATAAGTTCTTCGTAATTTTGTTTGCATATTACGATTTTATTTGCTTTTGTCTTATTCAGCTCTGGTATAGGAACTACGAATTGTATTAGTTTGTTATAAAAGTTAAACCTTAATGCTCTCATTTCCACATAAATATTAATCGAAGATTTATTTTCAGACTGGAAAGAAGATTCTGCTCATTACGTTCCTTAGATTTTGAATCTGTACAAAAAATTGATTAATTAATATTCGATCATACCTAAACCAACATGATCAGTTCTTTGTATTTCCTTAATGGTTTTTAATAATTTTGTATCCTATTATATCATGCCAGCTTTGTTATCAATTTGTCTTCAAATTTTCAAATAAGATTATGTGAGTTTTGCTTCGAGTATGGATTCATCTACCTTTATCAACTTATTAAGATTTCACTATTTCCAGTGCCTTTCTTCTTTAAGTTTTTGATAACCGCCTCTATTTTTTAATAGTTGGTGTCTCACAGTTTTATGCAACTTAAATGTGTTTCTCCATCTTCTTCGTGATTTGTATTTTATGTGCTTAAAAAATATTCTTTCTATCTGCCTAGAATTTTCGTGATATTTTTAAATAAAATGTTCAGATAATCCCTTCCAGTGTTTTTATAGATTCCAAAATCTCTTTCTTCTGTTTATATAATTTTCCTAAATTTTTCAATTTCTCTTTATCTTATATTTCTTTGGTTTCGGTTTAGTTTAAAATATTTTATTTAATGCTTTGTTTATCATAGATTAAGATAAGCATAAAATATATTTTAATAACAATATAATGCAGAGTCGGAAAATACATTAAAACTGCGGCTAGATTGGTAATATTGATGCAAATTATGGTAACATAAATAATGTATGTGTTAGTTAGGCGTTAAATCGATTTTATTTCTCGACCTGACGGTCCCGCAGCAAATTTAATTGAAGTCTTTAAATCCTGTACGGATATCCGGAAGCAGATCGCAACTCTGTAAATAATTATACTCCACCAAAAAGGCTCTAATTCGTGCTCGATATTCCGTTTCACTCTTTGTCCTGTCATTTGAAATTTATTAGAACCGTTGCGTTGGTAGCCCAAGCTTCGTTGAACTTTTTAATGAGATTGCTATATGCCATTAACACACGTAGATCAGAATAAAATATTATTCATATAAATCCTGATTCTTATGTTCTTTTAAATAAAATCAAGTAAAACGACTAAATAAAAATTCTTGATGATTCCACTTTTATGAAGCAAAAATACTTTTTTTGCATTTATTAAGAATTGATTGAAACTTCAGATAAATACATGAGTAATTCTGATATGAACTATTTTACTGAATATTCTCAGAGCAAATTCTAAATGTATTATGTTCTTAATTTAATTTATTGTTTATTAATTTCCTGATTATTTAATTTCTTTACCGGCTTTTCTTACGGCTTAAGTCAGGTATGCCTTAATTGTTTCTTAGTTGTTTGATCTAATGATCATTCTTTATACTTTTCTGGTTTTTAATATTACTTTTAATTTAGATTTTAATTCTGATTGCAAAGTTTATCATATTTTAAAAATATATTTGCTCTCTCCATAAAATTATGAGTTAGTCTTAATTCTTCTTTCATTTGTTTCATTAATTTAATAATTTTATCCAAATTTACTATCTGATTAATTTCGTTCGTTCTGGTTAATCGTTTGATTTTGTAAGTTAACATTAGTATTGGCTTAAATAATTTGGCTGTAGGATATTCCTTGTCTAATAATATTACTTGTAAATTTCCTTTGGTCATAATTTTCTATTCTTCCTTTTCTATTATTCTTATTTTTCAATTCTTCGATTTTTTCCAAATATTTTGTATAAACGGGACACAATTTATAGTTTGCCTTGACAGTTAAAGCATTTAGCTTTACTCGTGTTTGTTTTTATTAGCTTGCATTCTTTCGTGGTGTGGTCTTTTCCACACTTCTCACAATGGGGTCCCATATTACAATTGAGCTGTGAATACCCGAATCGCGGCAATTATTTTCTCTTATGTAAGTTTCCCACTTATTTTTTTAATTTTCCAACTCTTTAATTTTGTATATTTCTTTTATATCCTCGTCTTTATTAACTTGGACTAAATAACTATAATTTTATAAATTGGAATCTTTACCCTTCATTGGTATACTATTTGCGATTTTAATTTTTGCTTTATTTTCAATTTGCTGTTTAGTGTTTTCTAAGTCTAAATTTGGAATGACTTTCAAAACTGTTCTCTTGTATTTATCTAATTTGTGGGTCTGTGTATAAAACTTTAGGTTTTTAGTTTTTAAATAATTAATTACATTTTCTCTTAATTGCTTTGTTTCGTCAAATATTTTAACATTATCTCTATTGATTTGAATAGTAAATTTATCAGATTGTATCACATCTCTAACCTGTCTGATGAAATCTTTATGATTTTTGGCGTACCGGCCAATACTACTGGTGGCGTTTTTATTTTCCGTTCCACTATCTTTTCTTCTAACATGTCGGCTAGCTCATCTGCCTTGTCCTTAAATTCATCTAAAGTGTCGAATTTATATTTGATTTATAATTCGAATGTTTCATAGGTTTTTGTCTTCTTGCTTTTTCCTCTTACCTTCACTCTCACTTGTTGTTTTTATGTCTATAGCCTCAGCTACCTCATCGCTCCAAAGTTTTACATCAATTCTCCAATTTAACTTCTTCATTAGTTTTTATAGGAGTTGTTGTTTTTAAAGGTTTAAATCTAAATTTACTTAAACCATACGGATCTTTCTGGTCTTTGATATCCTCTTTTTCTTTTTCTTTCATAACATGTTTTTCTTTCGAATCCTCACTTCGCTACTCGACCTTTCCTCACGTCCTTCCCCTGATTCATCTACTGCCTTTATATGGCTGGCTCATTGTTTTGCCTCCTTGCTTCTCTGACTCATTTCTATCTCTTACAACTTTTTCCACGCACTTTTCCTGTAGAAAATTATTCTCCTCGTCGGAGAGTCTGAATTTGCAAAATAACGAATCGTACTAAATATTTTGGGTCATACCTGCACTTTTTTCCTTTACTCCAATTGCCATAAGCCAAATAACTATTTATTTATAATATAAATGGAAATTTGGTTAGATTAGTTTCTAGAAAACATTTTACAAGTTTTCATGATTTACATATTTTTAATTTTTAGAACTCTAAACCATGCTATAACTATTTATTAAACTGCTTTATCCTTTCTTTGCCTGATATTAGAATTTAATGTACGCGAATTCGTGTAACCAATTTAAAGAATTCAGATATACATTTCAAATTTCTGCGACATTTAAGGAAATTCCAGTGCTCCTATTTGTGCAAAAAGTGCACACATATTAATTTAATCCCCAACTAATTCTTCCGATTCTAAATAAAAATCTTTTAGAAATAGATTTAGTAAATTTAAAACGCTATAAAAAATTTTCGTTGCGAGACCTTGTCTATTATAAATTTATAAAGTTAAATTTATATCATTTAAATTGTTGAATCATGAAGGAAAATATATTTCTTTGTTACTATTCCAACAAGCTTATGTTTAGTGCCAAGAAATTTACCAGATACTTCTTAGAAGGTAATGAAAATTTTACGACTGACTTGACAGTCCGTCACGTCTTGGTGATTTTATTTGGAACGCAGAAAAATCCTATACTTGTAAAATTCTGCCAGTTCAAAGGAATGCAATAAAAGAGCTTTTTCGAATGTCGTAATTGGATTAAATTTTACTGTTTGCTTTTTATAGGCATTACGATGGATCGCCAAGTAATGTATCCACGTGTTTACAACCAGCACACATGCATGCACGCCGATTTTTTTATTTAGGGAAACCGTAATACAACATTTGCTTGTAGCTTCAATTTTAAATGCGTAGATTTAAGAAAGTATCATGTTAACTTCTGACGTATTGACAGATTTCAATAATTAACGCTCAATTATACTAAGAATTCAAATATTAAAAGCCAAATCATCACGTGGTTATTTCCGACTAAAAACATTTGTCTCTTGTAGGGCATATAGTCTATATAGAACTACAAACCCATTAACTACATACACGTCTTCTTTCTTCCGATTTGATTACATGAAACAAATACGATTTCAACAAAACTGCTTTGATAACATTGTTTTTCCACAAGAATAATGCACAGGCCCGGTTTTAACAGAAAGTAAATTTAATTTATTTGGCGCAAAAACGAATGAATGGGGTATAAAATATGTTTGCATTTGGTTATTTTAATGGAGAAGTGGTACACTGAAGATGAAAAAAATATTGTTCTTTACAAATCTTTTCCTTTAAAGTTTCTCGTATAACGTAACTATATATTGCAATTTCAATATTTTTCATTGATGCATTTTTTTAGTACTTATTTAAGGAAAACAAATAAAAATTGAATTTATCAAAATAAAAATTTCAATAATATACAGCAATCTAAAAATGTGTATACTTAACTCTTATTAATGGAATATCGAGCACTTTTATGAGACGTGACTCGTTTATGCGACAAACGTCTTTTGTGACTTTTATCATTCATTCAAGTATGCTCCATGATTACTTAAGTCTGACTCAAATCGTTCACAATTTCATTAAACGGTACTGTACAATTTGTACATTTTTCCGAAACCCTGTACTTGGCCGCAATCAACATGACGTATAAAAAAAATCCGTCAAAATGTGTGAACATTGTTGCCAGATTGTAGATTGGTATATATCTAGTGTTTCGGTGTAATCTACTTCATTTTTTGCAGTATTTGAACTTTCGTTTTACTCTTAAGCGGTTGAAATTAAAAAGTTCTATTAAAACTTTAAATTTAAAAAATGTTCATGAAGGGGGACGTTTTTTTTTGAAATGAAAATAATCCGTTCTGTATAAATTTGTATTATAATCAATGTTTTCAGACAAAATCAATATTAAGGAAAATTAAAGTAAGTAAAAGAATATATATACTTCTGAACGTTGTTATTTGTAAATATAAATTTTTAATTTTTTTCCCGTCTGAACCTCTATTGGTCTAAACAAAACTTAATCTCATCATTTTTCGCAATTGAGCGTAATATTTTAGACCAATTCATACTAAACTGTCAACTAGCCACTTGGTATGGTTCGTGGCATAAACGAAACAAGCGCGGAAAAATATATTGTATTTAAATTAGATTTTTTTTTTTGTAGAAATAACGTTTATTTAATTAATACTGAAATAAGAAAAGACTCACAAACTTAGTTATTGGATTGTTTATGTTTAATTCACGATATATGTTTCATGCAGAACGTACGTTTTTAAAATTAACAATCCTGAATATAAAATAAACATCACAAAGAAAGGAGGCATTGCCATAATTCATTTATTCGGTATCCTGGTATCTTGTTTATTTATATTATTTTCAATATCGTTGTCAAAATTATTTCCATTTTTGACATTTTTGTATATCGTTTTTCAAAACTGAATGAATAAATAGTTAATTTTTTGTATGCTTGATAGATAATTTAACAGCTGAAAAGAAAAATTTAGTACCTTCTATACCCTGACGCTGAAAAGAATAATTTTAGAACTTTTACATCCTTCCGTGCATCCCGTTGAAGAAGTAAGTTTCTTTCATATATTTGATTAAATATTTATTGATCAAATTTTTGTAGCCGGTTCCTCATACCTTAAAAATTTGTTTTAGGGCTACGAGTAGATCGAAAGTGAAGATACTTTGCCAGTTCATAAAAATTTGAACGTCAAAAAACATTTTTTGATAGATGGATAGCGATACTGTTCTGATATTAAGTATGTATTTACTGTATTAAATGAATAATTAAATGCCATTAATATATGTACACAAATGTAACATGAGATACATAACCAAAAACTAAATACAATCTAATAACCGGTTTCGGAACATTGATATGTTCCAACACTTTTCGTATTCTATCTTTTAACCCTGTCGAATTTTCCTTTCAAGACAACAAAATGAAATACATTTCTTTTCCTGCACATAAAACCTAGCTAACTTTTATTAAGTGTTTGTTAAATATTTTTAAAAAAAGTTAATAGTGCCCATTTTGAAGTAGATTTTCATTTCTCCCTTTCGACTCTTAGTAAATAGGTGCTTCATTTCCAGACCAAATAAAATAGATATTTTTGCGCTTCGTCAAAGATTCACTTGATATCACCGTAGTATCAATTGATTTTCTTTATACATACATATAATTAATCACATTTTATTTTGTTTTTTTGGTTATATATATCACGTCTATTTGTGTATATCCATTGTCGCATATCAAAATATATTTAATACATATATATTAATATCAGACGGTTGAATCGAGAAAGTACAAAGAGTACAAATATCGAAAATATCTAAAGATTCAGAAATATGGAAGTAGTTCGGTTAAGTAATATACAATTTCTGGATGATGCAGTAAAGAACATGTCTTTAATCACCAATATTACAAAGAAATATATTACATACCAATCTGCGATACCATTGGTGATGTCAAATGAGTATTTGGCGAAACGCAAAAAATATCTATTTGATTGGATCTGGAAACGAAGCATCTATTTATTAAAAATCAAAATGTAGAAACGACAATGTTCCTCACAATGGAAACTATTAAATTTTGTAAGAATTTTTAACAATTACCTTATTAAAATTAGCTAGGATTTATGTTCAAGAGAAGAAATGTACCTAATTTTATTGACTGGAAGCAGCATTCAAGATGGTAAACATGGATAATATAAAAGATCTGGAGAAACATGGAAATTTCGAAAACATTTTTCAATAAAATTACAAAGGCTAATGTATTATATGAATGAAACTTTTAAATTCTGAAATATATCAACCTTTTTCAAACTTGAGGGATTATTTCGTAGCTAAGAAGAATAAATCTGGACTTAATAAAAACTACATATAAAAGCTAATATAATGCTGTAAGAAATCTGTAAGAAGTAACTAGTTCATTTTAATATTTTTCATTTAAAAAAAATTGCTTTAATTGATTTTATAAATGTGGGGAAACGTAAAACAAATTGAAGTTTAAATTTATTGACTAAAATATATATTCAATGAATATATTATTTTTTACAACTTATTCATATCGACGACTGTTTCAAAATTAATCTTCAAAATGCTGAAATAATTTGTAACAAAACATTTATGTATAAAGATACTGCAGTGCAATGACAAAAAAAAAATAAGATTTTAGATTAAATTAAGTTTGTTAAAATGAGAGTTGGATTAGTTATCGAAATCAGTAATATAGTTTTGATTTGTTTTGTTTATGACTTATCAATCAAATAATTCACCTATCCTGTTTTGAAATATTCCCTATTTAATAAAAATAATACATACATGCAAATTTTATCCATTAAATTATGAAGGGTGGTTGATGTATGAAATTAGCCAACACAATTGACTAATTTCAGAAAGTGACATTTTGTGGGGTATATCTTTTTATTATTTCTAAATAAAAAGTTTTGCTTATAATGTTAAAACGTTAGCAAACAGAACATTAATTAATTAATGTATACGGTACACGCATAAATTCAAGTTATCAAATTGAAAGTAATTTAGAAATATTTTTAGTTTTTAAAAAAATGTAGATAAATATAAAATTTAAGTCTCAAACCTATTAAACATGTTTGTGATACACCCTATATACAGTACCTGCAGTGACTACTCAGTTTTATGGTTAAAATAAAATGTTGTCCAATATGGTATATTTTATTATTTTTCATAATAACCTTAAAGAGCTGTTTCACCTGTTGAAATAAGATTTTCCAAATGAAAATTATCTTTACCAACTAACTCGAACTCTTTTAACGAGTCATTAAATTTAATTAGGAAAGTATTCCTTTCATCCCTTTATGTTCTAACCGAGGGGAGGCTACACAGTGGACTCCTTAAACACTGAAAAGCCACTTGAAAAATATTCGCACCTCTCCTCTCGAAAGTAATTTGCTCACTTTGGATATCAAAAAGTCCCTCAAGTTCAACTTTCAACTTTAACTTCATTAGAGGCACCATTAGACTCATTCATCTTAATCATATTCGCTCCCATCGTCTCGTTCCAGCGAGAATTTTTTTAATTTCATAGAACCATTGACTAATTTCCTTTTGATATCGATAAATTAAGGTCGCTAACAAAAGAAATTAGCAAATTATTGATTGAACATATCGAAACTCATTACAAATTGAAGAATATTTTAGATTTAGAAAAATAGTAGATTCAGTAAAATTTTGAATCCGATTAATATGGCCTATCACTAACCTAAACAATAGGCTTCTTTTATCGATTCACGATAAAAAATAGCTTGGTCAGAAAAAATAAATCTCTCGAATGGCAAACTACCAAGCGACCTAAATCTTGTGAGTAAACGTTGTAATTTTCAAGTCCGCATTATCGTTAACCTTAAGTGTCTGCTTGTGTACAAACCGTTAATCCGTTATTTGGGAAACCTCTCGACGAATACTCACACACTATTTTCCAAATTAAATTGCAAGAGCACGTACTTAACTTTCGCGAGAGGCCTGTCGCCTGGTACAATGAAGGAAATGGAAGAAAAAATTAAAAAAAATATTTTATAGTCCGGATATACGTATCAGTAGATGGTGAATTTATTCATATCATATCATATTTATTAAAGAAGGAATCTGAAATTTTACGACATATATCTGAAGAATAAAACTGAATCAAGATAAAAATTTTATTATAATGATGATTTTCTTATTCGTAAAATCCATAAATAAAAACATTTTTTTCCGTTTCGACTTTCATTTTTAACGCAATTAAATTGTTGTTCTATTATCACATGCAAGAACTGAAACTTTAACTTTGCAAATGATCATTATTTTGTTGATCTCTCTTTAATACTGTAAGTATCGAAGTTAAAATCATATTTAAATTATAAATGTTTCGCAAAATTAATCTTACTTCTTTACAAAGTCTGAATCTAGTACAAAAACCCAATTTTAGGGGCTCCTCGGAGTGTGAGGAATAAATTTTTTGCGGCGAAAAGTAGTGTGCGAAAAAGTGTCTAAAAATTTCGAACCAGAGAGGAAAGGAATATAAGTATAGAGACCAGAGGGTAAAAGGAGTGAACGAGTCAGAGAGTGGAAGTGAGGAAAGATCGAGGAAAGAGATTAGAAAAATGGAAGAATTTGATATGTCAAAAATTGATATCACAATTTAAAGTATTACCATTTATTGGAAAAGGAAAACCAAGTGACACAACAGATACAAGAACTAATACTGTACCAAAAGAGAAAGACGAAAAGATGGAAAACATCGTAATGCAGAATAGCTTCGTGTTGGATAAAAGGGAAATAGAAATACAAGAACATATAGATCGGGAACGTGAACGTCAACTTGAACGAGAATAAAGATTGAAAGAAGATAAAATGAAAGAAATCAATGTTAAGAGCGGGAGCGATGAAGTAGCAGGACTGATGGATGTGAAAACTAGCGAAAGCGAGGGAGAAGTGAGAAAACCTGGCTCTAGCAAGAAGGCCAAAAAACTAAAAAATAAAGAAGACTATGTAGACAATACTAAAAAGAAATACGAAATATTAATCCAACACAAAAAAAGCTGACCAAATAGGTTGAATGGAAGAAACAAAATAAAGAATACACCACCATCACCACCAGTAGTCATAGAAAGTGTACCAAAGGACCATAGTAGTTTTATAAAAGAGGTAATAAAAGCTTTGGATACTGTTACACTTCAATTTAGTAGAGATAAAACTAAAATATTCTCTGAAAACAGGGAGCAGAGAAAATTAGGTATGAAACACATAGAGAATTCAGGAGCACAATACTATACAGATAAATCTGATAGAGTAAAAAAAGTAGTGCTAAAAGCTATTCCGAACATGGATACAGAAAATGCTAAAATAATCATAGAAGAAGAACACGAAATAAAAATAGAAAATATTATACCATTAAAAGGCAAAGACCCTAATATTAATAGTTATAGAAAATGTAAAAATTAAATGGGAACAATAGCATAGGAAGAATAGAGCAACTCAATGCTACAACTGCCAAAAATTTGGGCATTCCCAGGTAAATTCTAGCATAAGACTGAACTCAGTAAAATGTGGCGAGAACCACAACACAAAAAAATGTAAACTAAGAAACAGAGATTTGCCAAGCAAAATGTTGCATCTGTGATGGGAACCACACAGCAATTTATAGATTATGCCCCGTTTACACAAAATACATGGAGAAAATAGAAGAGATTAGAAATAAAAACAGGAGACAAGTAAAAGTGGAAAACAAAGAAGTGAGAAAATTTGAAAGTAAGGCAAGGGCTGTCGTATAGCCAAATTACTAAAAGTAACAAAACCAATCTGTAAATCAAAATAGTTATGAAAAACAAATTAGGGAAGTGCAAGAGTTGACGAAAGAAATAAACAAAATGGTAAACTTAGACAAAATGATAAAAATATTAAGACTAATAAAAAATGAATTACAACAAGCGCAGAAATGTATGGAAAAGGCAACAATTTTCTTAAAATATGATGAAATCGATAAACATTAAGATATAAATTTAAAAGAAAATAAATTCAAAGTAGAAAAAATTATAAAAATTAATATAATAGATCAAATTAACTAATCAAAATTAAAGCAAAACTCGACTAATGCCATAAAGATAGCGAGAAATAAAACAAAATAAATAGAAAATAAATAGAAATAATAATAATCTGGTGGTTCCCGGAACAGATAGAAAACTAAATGAAAAAGAGAAATTATCCAAGAATATAATAGGTTATTATTATTATTATTATTATTATTATTATTGTTAGTCTGAGTCTCTCGCTAATAAGTACACTATCTAATTATACAAAATTTCTCTTGCTAGAAATAAAAAATCAAACACTCAATGAAGATTTTATCCGTAAATTAATAATTATTTTTCACTATGTCAATTTCCTGAGGAGTGAATCGTTTTTTCTGGCAAAAAATCAATCTTCCTCAGTAAGAAAAGCACCACTTTAAAAAATAAAATTATGGAATTGTGAAAAGCATCTCGGCTTTGACAATGTCCCTGATATTCTTTTGATTAATACCGTAGCGATTGAAATGGAGAAGAACAGTTGAGTCCTCTTGCCAGAACCCAATTTAAATGCTCGCGCTTAGATGTGAATGGAAAAAAGAGATGTTTAATATCTGCGACGAATTCGATATCAAAAAGGAATCAGTCAATGGCCGGGGAATATTTTTGAATCTGTTTCTCTTTGATATGACAGAACACGTAACTACGACATGATATACATAAACATCAATCAAATAATAAAAATAATTATTCGTTAATGGTGTGATTTGTTTCTTGTTCGTGTTGTACAAAATTGGTACTATTATTTTCACCTTGTTCCTTGTTGAAATTTGTCCAAGTATTTTTATTAGTAGTTTTATTAAATTATTAAAGAGATATCCAGTCTTATTTCTTAAATATTTCTTATTAGAAATATCAACGTCAACGTATAATCTTTGCTTTCTTATTTGCAAATTTGAAATGAAGAATTTCTCATATTTGTAGCTGTAATGGTTGGAAAAATTGCTATACGGTTTTCATGTACTTCATGAATAAACAGCTCCAGCAATTTGCAAAATAGTAATTTCTTGTATGTCAAGTAGTTGTTTATTCTTATACATGCCATAACGATAAAAGAACTCGTTTTCCTTCATTTTCTAATAAAGAATCTAAAGTTACATATTGTTCTGCAAACATACCTTTATATTTATAAACAATAGATATAAAATTATTTGCTACTTTTATTCATATTGCATCTTGCATGTCTGAAATTATCAACATCAACTTTTTAGTTAATCTTACGTGATTCAAATAAAAAATTGAAATAGGTATAATCTATTAAAATGATCATAACTTTTTATACAAATAAAATCGTGTTCTGAAACGCCCAATGTATAATTTTGAAATATTGAACATTAAAGTAATGTAGTTCTTGTATAACGGAAAAAGACTAATAGTAATCAAAATCGAAATAATCGTCAGCAATGTATCTGTACAATTCGCAACAACATAAGTAACACCGCAAAATTAATAATTAGTATGTAAAAAAGCATGGTAATGAAATAAAATAGTTAAAAATATAATTTCATAAAATTGTAAGAAACAAAATAGATTGGTAGAATTCTGGAAACAACAAGAAAATAAAAGTAGAATAAAAATTTTCAAAAACATGATTTAAAAAAAAGGCTACTCATTATTATTATTATTATTATTATTATTATTTAATTCATAATGAAGTCAAATAATTGTTTTTTGAGGATTACTATTTTCTGACGATCCCGATATTTTTAAGATATTGCTCAATATATCATCGTCTGTTATATGCAACTTCTTTAGAAATAAAATAATGAGTGAAAAATCGAGTGAATTTCTGGTTATGGGGAAAATATAGTCTGTCACTCGCTAAGAACAAAAAATTTCGATACTCGTGGTTCCTCACGCTCGCTAGCGTTCGGAATGTTACACTCGTATCGTTTTTTTTTCATTCTAACTTTGTTAAAAAATCTACTATTTTAGGACTGTAACTAGTCGTACAGTTCAGAAAAAAACGGTTTTGTATTTTTACCAAATAACCACATGAGCGGTCATAAAAAAATGATGTTTTCCTCGAAAACTGTTAATTTTAGCATAGTAAAATATTATTACTTTTTTTACTAAGGAATGCTGGTAGAATTCAAAAATTTAAAATACTAATATTTATTTCTTTAGAAACGGCTGACTTTAGAAAAAAAAAATGTATGCTGTATAAGTTTTTATACCTCACCCATAAATATGTGCATTATTCCGCGGACTCTCTTTATATCAAATACAATCTTTAGGAAGCAACAAACATTGGTTGGAGTTTAAAGAAGCGCAATCAAAAACGCCATAGAGGGCACTAAGATTTAATAAATTCTGTTTGGAATTTTTGTCCTCAAAGAAAGTTAAAAAAAGAATTAAAAATGTTAGTGTCTGGTTTTATTCATTCTACAATTTTCTTATCTTATCTTATTTCGTGCTAGGATGCGAACCTTTCTATTTTTGCTTTTGCTTCTGTGTTTCATTTTCCTCGTTACTAATTTAAACATCTGCAATCTAAAATTATATTAATGATTGATACTAATTTTCCCAATAAGGCAGAAAATTGAATAAACTTTTATTGAATGTAGATTAGTGAACTTGATCTCATTAAAAGACCCAATCTCGTGAAGAGACTACAAGTCCTCATTAACTCTATAGAGTGGCAAAAAATTACAATAATCCTAAGGCTGCACTGTCAGGACAAAAAATCAACCCAGCCCAATCTGGTTTTCAACCAACCAACTAAGCCTGAGATTTCCTGTATCAATGCATGCAGCAGAGTAGAAGTTAACTGAAAATCAGATCCTCACGCTTTCCAAGAGACCATCTCTACGTCAAAATAATTAAAAATGTAAACCAAAGAATAAGTCTTCATTACTTAGTGCGCTTTTCAATCTAATTAGAACGCAACTCTAAAAAGGAGTAATAATTTTCTTTGACAATGAAAACCATTTTCTATTATATAGAAACATTCGCTTATTACCCTGGAAAGCATTATAGTTGAAATGTACACTTAACTCTTGTTTTCTACAACACAGTCACTCAAATAAACGTAGAAATGTAAAAATAAATGTCGAATTGAAACTTACTTATATCACCGAAAACGGAATGAGAAAGCCGAAACAAGTTCAACAAAAAGCGCAAATTTAATGTGAACTTTTCAGCCTAAAACAACAATTGTTTGGCTCGACCAAGTTTTAATTATCTTGTAAACTCGAGCCGGTTAATACAAATTTATCGTTAAATGTGACGTAATGCGAAACAGACATATCACTCGAAACAAGATCAAAGTACGGGGTGAACCTTCCTAAAGTTTAATCGATTTGGGCCTTAAATCTTATTTTGTAGATAGTCTGTTTGTTGCAAAGTACCATACGAATACTTCCTCTAATCAAAGAAGGTGCTCCTCAAGGGAATATTCTAGACCCATTCCTACTTTATTGGTTCTTGATTATTTTCGGCCATTTAATAATGGAGACCCAGTCATTGTTTAAATATAAAGTAAATGTCTAAAAACGTAGTACTAAATAAATGCAAGAATTTTAAGAGAAATTAAATAATTAAATACATTCGATAAAACTCTGTTTATGAATTATATCTCTTTAACTGTGCATTATAGCCAATAATCCAGAACTAATGAAATAAAAGAATATTGACTGGAATACGCTAACATTTTATTGTCGTTTATCATTGTTATTGTCATTTAATTAAGAGCTACTGTTAAGCAATAATTTAATAAATAGTAATTAAATGGGAACCAATATTATAAAAATGAGAGTCGCCTCTGTAAATAAACTTTATTTTTTAGAATCTTTTGATGAAGCACTAAGATTTATTTCAAATTTACAAATTATATACAAACAATTCAAAAGCATCCCAAAAACTATAAATCTGTTTTAAATACATTACTTCTATACGAAAAATATTGGCGGGTATTTTAGGAGTTTAGTTTATTACTAGAACGTATAAATTGACTCTCAACCAGCTGGCATCCATTAGTTTTATAAAATATGGGGGCGTTGTTCAAGTCTGGGCGAAAGTTGGAGGTTTTTGAGGTTTTACCTCATAGAGACCTTCTTGTCCAGGGATTGTAATTTCATAAATTCTTAACGCAGTGAGATATTGTTTGGTTTCTAAAAAGTTGAAAGTAAATTCGTTAATAATCCGAAAAATTCATAAAGACACGAATATTTAAAGAGTCGATGCTTAGAGGAAGCCGACTTTTAAAAATCTGTCAATGATAGAAGTGAGCCTGGGGAAGCAAATTTAGCGCCAAATTTTATCATATTCTTCGCTCAAATAAATATTTTGGAAGAGGTATTTTCATCATGTCGTTTACATAAGCTAATCCGTGATGAATGTAACTTATAATCGATGACTACCCGAAGCTGGAGTACTGAGCGCAGGTACATAAATCTTGTTAGTGCCAATCTTACTTATTAATACATTACAACCATTGGCTACCAAACCTCTAAACTTAATAATGTTCAATCAGATCCATCGCAAGACCTAACAGACTGCGCTCGGCATATGATAATATGATCTATCTTTGAATTCAACATCACTAACCTGTAGAAAAACAGCTAAATACAATAAATTCATTAGACGGTAGTAAATTTGGTGATATGCAAGCCGCATATTTTACAAATACATTGCATACATATATTCAACGCTATAATTAAAAAAAAAACTGCATTATAAAGCACTATTTGAAATCCTTTACAAAATAAAGTACCCAGAAAGGTCCATTAGAACTTTTGGTAACCTATGTTACTTATTTCACTTATTTATTCTGGAAAATGGGTTACCCCGTAAACAAGCATGCTGAATAACTCCGATAATAAATTATGTAGATGGCGAAGCGATGTAAATAAATGTATGGAGGGTGTGGAAGGAGAAGAACCGGAAAACTAACGAAATAAAACATAAAACCTGGCTGGCAAAGGGTGTGTTTATTGCGGTAACAATAAACAATTGTAATTTGAGAAGGATTGCCGGGGATCAGGAACGTTAAGATTGCTTAGGGTGGATTTTACGTACAATTGGGGAATCGTTACGTGGCTTTTTCGTGACATTGTCGAAGGAAAATTTGTTAGTATGTTGAGTTTTATTGCAATTTGTGCTACAAATTCGGTCTAGATTGATGAATTTTTAAAATATTTCAAATATTTAAATTTTATACGTTTAGACACTTTTGAAAGTATTTTACAATTAAATATTTCGTAAAAGGTTGATTGAATGGAATAGGTCGATTCATGTAATCTGTAAATGTGCCAGGTTTATTTTTATTTGATTTTTTGCTCTGAAAAATTAAAACAAATTACTTTTATGATGCCACTTCAAAAAGAAAGAATAAAGAAACATGTTATGTTGAATAATTATATTTTAATTTTCAGAAACATTTATTTCAGATATTGATGCAAAATTCATTTAATAATAGAATCGAATCTATTATTAACCATTGCTATAACTAACTATAAACAAGCTACATATTTGTGATCAAAAGTGGCGATTTGTTGAGAGGTTTATGTTTTACTTTTTATATTGTAGTTATGAATAATTAGGCTTGTCTAGGCCATTTTGGTCATTCCCTTTTTTATAATCTCCTTCAGATCTATGTATATGTGTATCCTCATCACAAATAATGTCTACTTAGGAAGAACACTCTTTGTAAATGAAATACCCTGACTTTTAATCTTTATATGATCTAAATGTTTGTTTACATTGATCTTCAAAGTAAAAAAGAAATTATATGTAAAGGAAGATTATTGGAAACAGTAATAAGATTTAAATATGAACCCGATGTCAAACAGAATCCGGAAAAATTGAGGTACAAAAGGAGAACAAGGCAATAAATCAACGAGCTTATACTAAGTATTGACCAAACAAATGATAGATCATAAGAAAAAAGCAAAAACAAAATTAAATATACACCAAAATAAAGATTCCAATTATAACACACAAGTGAAAACTAGACTTTATAGAAATGACAAAAACCAAAAATAATAGGATGGAAATGAAATATCAAAAGAAGAATAATACGTAAACATAAACAGAAAAGAATAAAAAAAGAAGATATTATCGCAAGAAAGTATACAATAATTATGAAAAAATAAAACAAAGTATTTTTATTTCTTATGACCAATTAAAGAAATAGCTAAAACATAAAGAAGAAATATAAGTGACCAATAAAAAATAAACAGACTAAAAAAAGGAAATAGGAAAAAGGTAAGTGAAAATCAATCTCTCAAATGAAAAGAAAATAGTAGGAGAAAGGAACAAACCTAAAATCCAATCCTACGCTTTCAATAGCTGAAAATATACATTTTTAAGTTGCTTTAATTTTTGTTTACTTATTTTAACAAATATGAGACTCTACTGATAAAATAGAGTACCTATTTGCTTGATGTAAACTGGACATTGGAATGTTTGCTTGAATACTCTACACGTAGTTGCGCTAGACTATGTATATAACATTAATAATTTAAACCAACATATGTATATTAATAAAATTTAATGCTATCTTTCTATCTATACGCAATTATATTTGCATATTTCGTAAATAAAAAGTCGCCATGCCTAAGCCTTATTATTTTATTGAAATATATCAGCAGAATTCCTCAACCCTAAAATTGTCGTATTCATCAGTTTATATTATGAGCCTAACAAACTCAAAAAATTTCAATTGACATTATTATTGGAAATATATTGTTTATTTTAATTTTATTTGGACGTTTAATAATCTCACATAAACTAAACTAATAAGACTAACTTAAACTAATAAGAAAAACAGATCAATAAAGAAAAATCTAAACAAAAAATGCATATTTTTTTAAATTTTTATTCGTAAATATATCAAAAGTAATAACAAGCTATATTAAGTATTTTTTAAAGTAACTCCTTTTTAGTTTAAATATAAACCATTTTTTTATAAATTTTTTCGATCATGGTAAACAACTTTTTAGGTTAGAAAATAAAAGGGCTGAAATGGATAAGACATGATACTTACAAATAGTGAAATAGAATTTTAGGGACAGTTGGATAAATTCAGGATACTAGCAACTCAGTTTGTGTAAATTGACGACGTTAAGAGTATGTCCAAAATCTCTCAATTTTTCCGATTGTAAAAATCTTTCTCCGTTAAAGCAGAAAATAAACTATTTGAAAATATAAAAAAAAATATAGAATTCATGTTACCGACCACTAGAAAATAAGGAAAGTAAATTCAAGCAAACAGGAAAATATCAAAAAGCAGGTTATATGCTAAGCAAACGAATATTAGAATGATTAGAATCGTTATTTAAACCAGTTATGATGCATTTAGCCGAAACTCTGGCCCAATTTTAGAAGCACAATTGTGTGAGCTGAAGTGGATACACCAAGCGATCAAAAGGAAGAGAATTGTGGTAAAGCAAAAGCAGTTCTTAACTATTATATGCCAAGCGACGTTTCTAAAGATTATCGTTACGGAAATCGCCTTTGTAAAATATTAAAAATAAGAAAAGAGACCCTAATAGAGACCTTAAAGACAACCTGTAAAGTAAAATAGTATAAAAATTTAAGACCTATTAATCTTGAGACTAATAGTAAAAGAACTGAAGTTGAGATTAAGTCAAAGGACAAAATAGCAGAATTCAAATTTAAACCATTATTTAGAGAAAGGGATACAATCCAACACTCCACATGTTATAAATTTATTCATGGACCCAATAAATGTGGAAAGAGTAAGAAAAAATACAATAGAAAAGGAGCAACCCAAATATAAGTATACCAACAGCCCTATGGACGATGAATAGTTAAAACCAGAACCTAGCAAAGAAAGCGAAGAAACCAAAAAATAGTGTAAAACTTACCAACAAATTTCACACACTCGTAAAATATGGGAAAGAGGCAGATAAGATTATCGAGACAGAAGCGGCTAAAATTAATGGTGCAGAGGAAGAAAAAGAACAACAAAAACCAAAATTACCACCACTAGTTATAGAGGACCTGATTGCATATCATGTGAACTTCATAAATCAGGCAAGGTTAAATTATTCAGGTAAAACAAGAAGTAATTATTACAGGCGACAACATTTATGGAACTACGACATTATTTATACTCATAAAGATACATTCAAAAATTGATAAACCCATTATTATTATTATTATTATTATTTTGCCGAAATGATAACCATGGCAACAACAAGATAACAGAAATGTAAGAAGAGCAATACAGGAGCCATTAAAATTTACTAGAAATAAAATGAAAAACAGGACCAAATAAACATTGCTAACAAAATTTAACAGCAAAGAATTAAGCAGCAACAGACTAATACTGCCCTGTTAAGCATAAAAGTCGTATGTGACAAAATCAACATTCTGAGTAAATGAGCAATTAGTAAAATTACAAATGCCGCAAGTTTACAATTTCTTTAAAATATTGTTTTTTCCAAAAGCCACTTTAGTTTTCTTTTTAAAATATAGGAAATTTGTTACTGAAACTTAAATTTAATTACAAATGTGACTTTTGAAAGATACGACATTTTAGCCTAACATTCACATTAAGAAAATTATTATGAAAAGACGCATCTACACAAAATCATTTTAATTCTTTATTTTAAACATATTAGCAGGTACAAAAATATACGAAAATATTATTTCTCCAGGCATTTCAATCTTGCTAGGCTTCATCACTGGAATATCCATTTGACTGTGTAGCAGTTTCGGAACATGTAGGTAAATTTTCCCAAAACTCTTTTCTATGTTCAGGCATGATTGGGCAAAGTTTTTCCAAAATTAGGGTTTTTCTCTCTCTAGTTACCCCTCTAGGGTGCTGCTTTGAACATGGTTTTGAAATCCCCTGTTTTGTTAGTTTTGCATTCAAAAAATTCAACTCAATGGCTTTGTCGGTGAAAGAAGATTTGTAAATTAAGGTTTTTTTTTCTCTGTAAAAAATTACCTCGACCATATTTTTTAAATATGGTCGCGGGGAAATTTTATTTAATTTGTACTGAGAAGTACCATCTTTCCACTCAAAGAAATCGTTTGTTTTCATTTCAATGATATTTACATTTTTTGTTGCGTTTCTGACAGCCAATACGAAATCCTGGAAGTCATAAACCTTTCCAGATCGTTTTAAAGATTTTTCAACATTGTGGTGAAAAGAATCAGCAGCCATGAATGTGTGGCCCGGCTCGAAGTATTTTACTACGAGTGATTCCAGCAACACCTCGTTAGAATTCACAATGTAAATAAAAAATGTGAATAAACTCCAATTTTTGTTCTGTGAGGAGCAGTTATCGAGCCACAATACGATGTTCTTTTTGTCTCGTACGGATAGGAAAAAGGCATAAAAGGTACTTATCACATCTTCCTTGGAACGTCCAGTTACTGCTTCATGCCAGAGAACTGCTGTTGGACCTGACTGTTTTTTCCCAACTGGTACAAAACTCTCATTAAAAGCTATGATTCGCGGTGTAAAAATCGCTTCTTTATACATTTCAATTCTCGGGAGCATGATGACCTGAAAGTTAACAATTGTTAAAAAGGCATAATTTTTAATGCAGTCATAAAAAGCTTACCTTTTGAAGGTCAGCGGAGACGACAAAATCTGAACTTCCAGGAGTAGTTGCGTCTCTTTCATACTCTTTTCGAGCTTCTGTGTATTTCAGTAGGTGACCTTTGAATTTGATACATTCCGCACAATTCTCTTCTAAGTTTTCTTTCGAATGGTTGCTTGTTGTTTTATGTACATTAAAAAGTTCGCAGGTCCAACATTCTTCATGGCCTAGCTTCACAAAAGCAATGTTAAGGCTACTTACTATTTCTCTGTAAAGATAGTATGAAAACTGGATGTGTGGATATTTAGTCTTAAAATTGTCATACATTAGCTGAATGTTAATATCACTGGGTAAGTATCTCCTTTTTGGAGCATGCTCTCTTCTATAATGTGCAATAGTTGGCTTGAATGATTCGATATGATTTATAATTATATCCCTGTCAATTTTTATCTTGCTGTGTTTACCTCGTTTGTTTGGTTTCGGAGTAAGGCCAGCATTTTTTGACTTATTCAATACATCCCTAACAAATCGATCGTTTTTTGCTTCGTATCCAAGTGTTCCTAGGAAAAATACTTTACAAACATTTTGTTTTTCACCATCTTCATCTTTCAGAAAGTATAGAACAGTCTTAGATCTTCTAGAGCCGGATGGATGACCAGTCGTCCTTCTTTTTACAACCGTTTGAGATAGATTATTTATCACGAAATGTCTTTGTTCCACAGGCTGCATTTTCCAGAATTCCTTATTTATATCAATTCTTCTTCTTTCACTGATCTTGTTAACACACTTTATTTTACATATTTTGGTGCACTTTTGCTTCAAACCGTGATCTTTTACTTTCTTTTCCAGTTTAATACGCTTCCTTTCTGACACACTTTTATCATATTTCTTCCTCTTTCTTACTTCGCCTTTTTTAGTGTATGTTTTTGAATTAGATATTTGCAATACATTTGTTAAAATACCAGTTAAAATATCATCTATGTACCTTGCAACATCTCCTTCATCATCATCAGCTATATTTTCTATATTGTCATCAGACGGAAAACTTTCTGTGTTTTTTATAATAATATCGGAAATTATGTTTATTTTATTCACAACCTGGTTTGTTGAATTTTCGACATCAAGATTTTTAGTTATATTCATATCTTGGGGTAAATTAGTTGGAGATACTTTAATATCTGTTAAATTAATAGAACCTTCCGTATTATGCATTGTTGTATCTGAACTATCTTCATCAGAGGGTATGTAATCTGCATCGTCTTCTGTTTGAAAGCGGTTCTTATAAATTTTATAATTTTCTTTGAAATTTGTTATTTTCTTTCTTTGTTGGTTATTCAAAGTTACCAACATTTTAAAACTTCTCTTATTTCTGTCCATCCTGGCTGTAAATATAATAATAATTAATGTCTAAATTTACAAAAAAATTAAAGGCTGTACATACCAGTTAATTGAAATAACTCACGCTTTAATTAGCAGCAAAAAAGCGCAAACGTTACACCAAAAAACAACACACAACAATGAAAATGTGAGGTTAAGTTTTTAAAAATTGAGGTTATGTTATCTACGTGTTAAGTAAAAAAGTCGTATCTGCAATTTATTTCGTCAGTTACGACGTTTGATACTAACAAGTGTAGATTCGACATTTATACTTAACAATTCTTCCTATTTTGCAGATACGACTTTTCTATTTTATACACAGTTAACAATATTAAAAGCAGATTCGACTTCTGGCTCTAATAAAATAAGAAAAACAGTTCCTATGGTTGTGATGAGCCAAAAACCTGAAAATCGTAAAAAATGTAGATACGACTTTTATGCTTAACAGGGCAGAATAGCCAATCAAAGTTTTAATGAACTGGGAATCTGCCGAGAAGCGAAGAAAGGTCAGACAACGTTCAACATACTTAAAGGAGGTAAACCAGAACTTTAAAAGCTAGGAAAGAAAATGGGAAAATAGAAAAAACTGGAATAAAAAAGTAGAAAAGTATAGCATATCGAAATAGGGTGTAATTTGTCACAAAAACAGGATTTAGAAAATTTTAAAAGAGGCGTACAAAACAACAATATTCTAAATTTTCTCTCCTTGTTTTTAAAGTTTTTCTTTACCTCTCTAACTATTTCGAACATCGGCTCTGCTTTTTCCTCTCTTCTCAGCAATTCCCAATTCAATAAAACTTCTAATTTAGGATTTTCCAAATTCACTCCGTAATATATGATTCTGAAGATGTTTTGCCGTACTCTAATGTACCATCTTCAGGTCGGTCTTTGTTGCGCTGCTTGCTGGTCTGCTTCGAGTTAGTTCGATTCGAAATTTATTCAAGAAAAATTTGAAATATTTTATTAAACTTTCATATAAGGAGGAGAATTAGATTTTATGATTAGATCTACTCTTGGCCATGTCATTAACTGCAGCAGTTATAATGAGTATAATTGGAAATCAAATGATGAAAATGATTGTTGCCTTATAATATTTACTTTGTTAAAACCAAAATAGATGTAATTTTTAAAGTGGCTGTAAACATTAACTTCGAAAGAGGCACCTCTACTACTCTAACATTTACAATTTAATTAGGTAAATGGATAAGTTTAAATGCGGGTCTAAAACAACTTAATATTTCCGAGAGAAACTTTGCTTCGAAGCAAAAATTATTATATAAAATTATAGATTAAAGTTAAACCAGTTTTAAACTTCTTACTGAATCAATATTGTCTGTTTAATTAAACTACATGATATTCGAGAATAAAATAATGTAAGAAAGTTGGATACATTTTGTAGCTAAAAAATATTGTAACCAGCCAAACTGCACGTTAAATTATTCTCTATGGCTTAAAATATACAAAACACCTAAAATATCAAAAATAAACTATTTTGCTGAACAAAAACTTTTTTTTTAGGCAAAAATGGTTTTTAATTTAATGCATGTTAGGTCGTTGCTCTTATTAAATCAGCTTTTTTAGAAAATTCGTTATTTACAATTGTTTGCTTACTTTGAATGGATCTAATTTGAAAGTATCTAAAATACTGGTCGTTTAGGAAAATTTGTTACATATATAGTATTTCTTAGTCACTCAGTTAAGAAATATAAATTTTCTGTATTTTGGGCACGTCATTTCTTAGTTATTCTCATTTTTTAATGCAACGCATACATCACGTTAATTGCATTATTATACAGTGCGCGCCTAAAATATTGAACACTCTAGTATCTTTTAAATTAATATTAATTTAGAAAATGATTCGATTAAGTTGATATTTTAATTTTACACAAAAAATTGTTACCTCTAGAAACATGGGAGCTATGATAAATTAGAAGTTTACGTTTTCTTGAGTTCAATGCTACTCCATATCTAGATTCTGCGTTGATAACATTTCTAACCACTCTCAACCAATTAGCCGGTATGTCTCGAAAAATTATCAACTCGGACCCCTAGATGTAGGGTTTTATTGAACTCAGAGACAAATATCTTCTCCCTATTTATATAGGATGACACCACAAAAAACAGACATCAGATTTCAATAAAATAATGTTGTATAAACTATATCCATCGAGAATATACTTGGCTTACAAGCCTACTTTTAAAAGTGAATTGGAGTCTAGTGGGTCGTCTCTATGTTTTTATAGAGGGTGGTGGGTGATGTCGATGGGATGTCAGTATTCAGTGAGTTATGTGGGTCCATTACGGTTTTACAATGAGTGGGATCAAATTTCTCTTTATATATTTCTGTGTTTTGTGTGGTGTGTCTCTTAATCATTATAGATGTAATATATTATTAACATTCTTAATAATGGGGTAAATACTCACGTAGTCACAGTTACTCATATCAGAGCTCCCTTCAATAAACCAGATGAATATTGATGGAGGAAAAAGTATCTGGCTTTGACACAAGCTTCTCAGCTCGATATCCCTATTCTAAATGTTTTGCTTTTTTCTCTCAAAAAAGCTGCTTCCATGATTTTTAAAACATTTGACTGCACTAATAAACATGAAATCTCTCTTTATTATGCGCTGCAAACACGTTTGGTGAATAATTTGAATTAGAATCACTGAAACTTTTTTTCACCACACGTTACTTAGCCCAAGAACAAAGGCGAGAAAACTTTTCGCAATAAACGTCAAGCAGCGGAAGGTAGACTTTATTTTACGAGTAAACGCCTTAAAAATTTCTTGGCACTTCCATTTGGCTGTTTGACCCTGTACCCGCTGGTCTCACAAAAACTTTTATGATACACTTTCCTTTATATAAAGCTTGCCAACGATTTCACCTTATTGTGATGTCGGCCTTTGGGGGCCCTAAATGATAACAGATGCGTACCGAACAGGTAATAATAATATACCAACAAGAATTGAAAGGATGAACACTTTACTTCGGATAAAATGATTTTCAATGTAAAATACTTCTTATAGTGACCCCCTTGATGTTATAACCCAAATGTGATAATTTGCCTTACTTTAGTTGCTAGTAGCTGGTTCCTTACTAGTAAACTAGCTGTGTGTCATCGTTGTTAATAAACTAGCTGTGAGTATTCCGGTAATTCTTGTTTCAGTTTCTACAAACTGTCGACGGAACTAATTCCATCAAAAAAGAGTTAAGAAGAAGAGAAAAGCAGAAATTGAGGAATAAAGAGTATAGGGAAAACCGTGGACTGAAAGACATGAGGAATATGGTATATCGGGCAGTTTACAGAAATAGTTGAAGGTCGAAGATCCTTTGGCTTATTGAAATATTCTGAGATTAATTATACTATATCCATTTTGTTCATTTATTGCAGGTTTTAGATGATATGTTCAAGAAATATGATACTAAAATGAGAATGCCAATCTCAGTACACAATAAACTGAATCGTAACATGGTATTTAGCAACTTGTGATTTCTTTAAGTGTTTTCTATTTCAAATTACGGAATCAACAATATCAAAGTTTTTGCTGAAGTACTTTCGGGAATTCTCACACACTTATCCATTTATTAATTTACAACAAGATAACATTTTATTTTTCTGGATGTATTTACTTATCTATAAGAGATACATTAAGAGCACTTCTTCGACATTGCGAGTAATTAGTTCTTCTATTATATCTCTCTAGTTTTACTTTTATCCGACCTATGGCCATGACTTCGGATTTTAATTTGTTCACATTTACTGATCTGTTCAAATCAATTAAATACGAATATGATGTTCCCTTCCTGGATTTCAGTGGAGTCACTTTTTCCACTTGGTGTCCATTGTTTATTAGTTCTTCTTTGATGCTCTCTGCTTCCATGTCTGGAGCCGCCTTCATGACTGTTCTTTATTTTTTCTTCCTCGTTTTTTAAGTCAAATAGATGATTTAGACTTTTTTTCAAACATATTATTTGCTTCATTTGTAATTTTAGTGTTCCTACTTGAACTATGATTTTTCCTGAGATGTCTATATTATTGGAGAATGAAATATCCCTTTAAGAATGTAGTCTCACTCGTATAAAAAAAACTCATTTTCATCTTTCCCATGCTAGAAGTGTTTCGGAAAATGGTTTTCGTGTATTCTTATGGCGATTCAGAGTATTTTCAAGAATAATTAATTTGTAACCTTCCACTACTAATAAAATAATTTTATCTGCATGCAGTGTTAATAATGAAGAGACTGCTCCAGAAAACTATTTGCTTTAACGAGCAGTAGACAGAAAGTGCTTAAATAATAATACGCCTTGCATTATAGTTATAACTTTATATAAATATATGTATTAGGTAAATCAATACACACCATTAAATTTAGGTAAATCAATATACACCATTAATAATTCAAAGAAATGTATATGATAATACAGAGTAAATCAAATATCGTTTATTTTTTATTATGTTATTTACAATGGGCACAACCAATAGGTATGCGTTAGTACCATCAAATATTTAAAATTTACACACGAGATAACTTTGTACGCAGCGTTAACTGATCACCATTTACACAAAAAGAACGGTTTGGAATAAAAAAAAAATGATATTTTAAATTATATCTGTGCATTTCTTTTTATTTAAAAATAATATTTTTCTTGACTCTCCTAAATTCTTGCAGCTTTACATGCTTTAAATGGGAAGTAATCCAGAAAATTGCCAATTTTTTATTAATTATCACTAATTCTAAATGTTTAAACATTCAGAAACTCCGGAATTTATTAGTAAACGTTATTCTTAGCTAATAATCACAAAATTTAAAAAATATAGAAACGTGGTTTCATGCTGGAAGTACCTTAAAAGAAACTGAGATAAAAGAGTCATGAACGAAAAACTTTGTCGGTACCTAAATACCATAAATAAAGAGATTTGAAAAGGATTTTTAAATACATAATAGAAAAAGACATAAATGAAAATAAGAAGATCCAAAAAATCAAAATTACTAGGTTAGAAGAAGTGGTAAAAAAATGGAAATGGAGGAGACATCCTACCAAATCTTAGGCTTTCATGGTCTGCCAAACTATCTTTTATTTAATAAGTAAATTTAAACAGGGTGTTTAAACATAACCGAGCAGCCCACACCTTCTTTATAAACTTTAAAAACATACATATGATATATTTAAAAAAATGAAATATACAACAGTATGAAAAAGTTAGATATACTTAATAAAATCATATAGCTAACGAAACTAATACTAGAAGATTCAACAAAAACATTAATGGGCAGCAAACAGAAAGATTTGTTACAAAAACTAGAGTACTTGAAGGTGATCTTCTATCAACAGCACTAATCATTGTTATACTAGAAAAAATGTTAAGAGAAGCTAGGAACCATATACAACTACAAAAAAATCAATGTCTCTCCTACGCCGATGACCTAGTGATAATAGCAAAAACCAGACGAAACATCATAGAAATACTAAAGCGTCTAGAATATAGTGCAAACCAAAAGGGCCTCCAATAAAGAAAGATAGAGACGAGCGTATGATACATATTTTACAGAAGGATATCCTCTGCCTTGGCAATTGGAAAAAGTCTGATCAATAATTAATTTATAATGATGTTTATATCTTGATCTGCTAATAATAATAATGGGGTGTGCCTTTCCTCAATTAATTTTCTTAGTCAAAATTTTACTCTTTTCAATTTAACTTTCTACATCTTCCGGTACCATCACATTATCGTTATTTCTTATTTTTAATTGTCAATTAGTTTCTTTTTATTTTTCCACCCGCTATTTTTTCAGCGATAGTCGGGATATACTTATTATTCTTTAGTAAATTTAATATTTACTTTACTATTATAATATTATTTTCTTACTTATTAATTTTTATAGATTTCATTGTACTTTAAAAAAATGATTACCTTCTCCATAAAGATGTCTGCTTGTTTTAATTCTTCTTTTAAGACTTTTAATATTTTAATCATTTTTTCCAAATTCACTATTTGATTTATTTTTTTTAATAAAACTGGAACTTCCTTTATTTGATTTTCATAGTGATTATTTATCGGTTGATTTTGCGTGTTCATTTGTAAATTTTTCTTTGTTTTATGACTGTATGATATGCCCTGCCTTACAACGTTACTTTCAAATCTTTTTGCTCATTATTTTCACTTCTAATTAATAATTGGCAATTTCTGGTTGCATGATCTTTACCGTATTTAACACAATCATGTTGCAATTTATTTGTGAATGTCCAAACGTTACAATCATAACATTGTGTCACCTTATTTTTTCTTTGATCATATCTTACCTTAATATTATCTAGTTCTTTGATTTTATATATTTATTTAATGTCATGGTATCACTTATCTGTATAAGTATAGAAATTTAACTTTTTATCTTTTCTTTCAATTCTTTGGATCCGGTAAAAATTTCTCGATTAAACTGAACTGCGAAATTATTTGATTTAATTGTGTTTAAATTTAAATTCCTCCAGTCTCTCAAACCTATGTTTAATTCTCACCTCGTTGGTTTTCTTGCTCTTTGGTTTCTTAACTCTCTTGCTGAGTTCTGTCTAGATCCACTCTCCCTCCATAGTATTTTCTTCACTTTCTTCTGAATTTTTCGATAACTTTGTCACTTTCCATTACCATTTATGTATTTTCAATCTTACTCATTTCCTGTTTAGATATATCAGCTTCATTTACTATAATTTCAAGCTCATTATCAATTTCTACCGGTTTTGGCTCATACCGCCTAAGAAATATGCTCTTTTCCTTATTTTCAATTTTCTCAGGTCTTTCGTCGCTCCATAACTTTTGGTTTTTCTTAGTCATATTCTCCCTTAAAATACTTATTAACATAAGTATACCTTCTTCTTCCTTTCTTCTAACTCGACTCCTTGATCTTTCCTCCGCTGCTAGATTCGTTCACCTCTCTATTTCTTCTGTGCTTGTATTCATTTTCCTTTGGCATTTTGGTCACTTTTTCATAAACTATTTTCTCCTAAAATTGGGTTTTCGAAGTTTTTACATGAGTCTTGATCTGCTTAAATTTTAAACTTTTATATAATGACTATTATGGCTCTAGCTGATTCACTAGATTCTTTTCTCGTTGACTAGTAACTAGTAAACTCCCTGAATATAATCGACTCTTAAGCGATATATCCGTTACATTCCTCTTAGCTTTGTCATATACCTGCACTCAATTTAATCTTATAATAGAATTTAATCTTATAATAGAAGTTTTACCTCCATAATTATTAAGTAAGCTGCTTCATATGAAGTTCTTCGACAATCTCTGTTAACTACTGAGCTTAAAACTATTTATGTGTAAAATTATACAAGGAATTACTGCTCGTGTAGTATGCAACAAACAAAAAGAAAGTTTTCTGTGAATATTTATAACAACTTAAAGGATCTCAAAGTTAAATCTTTTAATAATTAATTTTCAGATGAATTAATAAACTATTTTGTTCCAATTATTTTCATTTATTCACAGTAAATATTCATTGCTAAAGATCATAAAGGTATTAGATAGTTTATAGGAAATAAAATAAGTATTTGTTAATTTTAATTAGTCCATCATAATTATCCTTTAGATATTTTAATTTTACTTTATTTACAATTTATATAAAATAAAATAAGTGGGTGACTTACTAATTATTATATTGACTATCCTGTTATTGATTTTTTTATATTATTTTGTTTCAGCTATATTTTTGTAGTTTACGTTTTAATATTTGTATTATTTAACAGAATTAAGTATGGTTGAGAAGATTTCTTTCTTTATTTTGAAGATGTTTCAAAGACTGGCACTTATATTTAGGGGTAAAATTCCACTTTGAAATTGCAATTCAAAAAAATCTTCACTTTAAAATTCGATAAGCATTAAAACTGATTGGGATATAATAACCATTAATAGATTATAGATCATGAAATTTTTTAAAAGCATTTTAATAATAATAATAATCATTCAATTTCGGAAAAGAAAATATAAATATAATCCAATATGTGTAAAAAAAATTTAACAAATAGATATTTAAAAATCTGTCGCAACAAATATTTAACAAACATTTTTTGAAATATTTAATTAATGTTTGTTGCTATTTAAATAACACTATTATAGAAACTAATAATCATTGATATATATATATATATATATATTTATGTCTTTCACCAAAATCTATTGATATATATATATATTTATGTCTTTCACCAAAATCTAAAATTTGCAAATATCTATTACGAGCCAATTCCAAACTTTGTGCCAACCTGTATCTTTTTTTTAGAAGAATGTTTGAGTCTTCTTGTTGCTATTTCTATTACTTAGACTGGAAATTATTAAATAATTATTCTGTTTTTTTCATTTGCTAGTAAACAGTAATTGTGCAAATAGGATATCCAATTTGCTAGTAATATCGAATTAACAAGAGGCATTTAATTGATACCTTCATTATTGTTGATTATCTTCTACGGCCCAAACTGTTGCTAGTGTTGTTGATTATGCTACTTAATTATACGGCCTATCGTACCCTATCAATATTTATTGGATTTTCTTTAATAACCTAGCTCCGTCATGCAAGAAATGAAAGCAAATCATATTTGGCTCGACCGTAATGTTCTAAATCAAAGTTTATTTTAGTCTAAACAGGCCACGAAAGATCTTAATTTACTGTGTCATTAATTTTGTTGTATAATATATAATTCTAACATACAGAAATCAGGAAATACCAAAAATACAAGAGTAGAAAAAAAATTGAAACGGTAAACAATCAACTTACACAAATATACAGACGATATTATAATTATTTATATAATTATCCTAGTAGCTAAAAGGGAATAAGAGAAGGAATTTTAAAGGAATGTTGAAGAAACAAAACGCCAATAAAAGGTAAAAATAGAAGCTGAAATTCAAAATACACTTCTAAAGAGACTACAGGACCATAAGAAAAGCTGAAAATGACAAAAGTAAAATTAGACCTTAAAACAATAAACCCAAAAGCTATCGACCGGAGCTTTTCTGCCCTTAGGTCCGAATTTAACAACACAATGGGAATTTTTTATTTTATGCAAAATTTACAATCTACTTTAATACTGACACATACAAAAAAGCGCTAGACAAATAGTCTATGTTACACGAGTTCATAACTAATCAGACCGTATAATATATAAAGCGAGTCACCTCTCATCATGGGATTCAGTGGTCGCCGCCTGGGGATTCAAGCAGTCGACCGTGGGGTAGTAAGCATCAGCGGCCCCCCAACCATGGGAGAAATATGAGGGGTTCTCGTGTCGTTGATAAAACAGGCCACGGGAAGTTATAGTGTTTAAGTGTCATAACAGCCATGAGTCTCCTCAAGAGCATCCATTGCTAAGAACTCATTCTTCTATATTTTTTAATGTTTGTTAAGCACTTTTTTAATCTTTATTAAATTGTAATTGTTGTTGAATTTATTGTCTCTTACTGAACTCTTACGAACTTAGAGAAGCCGCGCCCTTATCCAGGAAAGGGCCCGCCATCTGCGACAACTTGGAGGCTGCCGTTTGCTGAATTATTTTTATTAACCCCTTTTATTACCGCATGACCAAGGGTCGTGCTGTGAAATGGTGAAGTTGCACTTTTAAATATCATGACACAAGGGTTTTTGCATGACAGTACAATCTAAAAGAAACAAATGGTAATGAGTAAATAACTTGAGCGAGACTTTTTTGAGAAGGAAATTGTTCAACGACCATTTTATCGAAAGCTGGCAATGATTCTTCGTTTGCTGCCATGATCTGCAAATGTAGCCGTGATTGTACCATTTATTTCGTGAACGCTGCCTTGTGATACGCCTGACTTTATTAGTTGCTGATTGGAATTTACGTTGTTTATCTTCAAAATGTTTCAAATTATATAATAATATAACATTTTATTCTAAACTAGATTTCCTAAATCGTTTCATTTTACTGTTGATTAATCGTTTGATGATAATTAGACATTTACTTTAATTAACGAGTTTTATCCTAATAATATATTAATGATTAACTAGATTCTAAATTATAGATACCTATCATCCAGAAATAATTATTTCAGTCGTATATCATATATAGCGTTCTAATGACCAAATAAAATTGACACTATTGTTAAACGCATCAAACGCCAGTAGATACTTCGATTGTTCTCGATCTTTTATTGGAAAGTTCCATTACCCTTCAAATGAAAAGTAGTTTAAAAACATGCGGAAATGGACTGAAGTGGATTAAACTGGAATGATGATAAAATATGACAATTACTAAAATATATAGGTAAATAAAATCAAAAATAGTTGTCATGCATTCGGAAAAAAGCGAATAGAAAGACGATGCTGCCAGAATAAAGTAATAATAAATAAATGCAACAGACGAGGCAAGGAAAATAGCATACTAAATTGTAGAAGAACTGGATACAAAAAAAATATCATCAACTTAACCTTTTAGAGCACTGAAAGATTACGAAAGCAAATAATCTTATCTCATTATTAAGAAAGACAGATAAAGCAGAAGATGAAATGAAAGTGAATGACACTGGTTAAAGCTAACATTGTTAAACATGATGCCTTAAAAGTGTATACTGGCATATGGTGTACAGGTTCATAATGTGTTCAGTGATGCTTGAGTTTTCAGGGAATTTGCCACAACAATACGTAAACGTGGGGTGTAAACTCTGGCCTAATAACATGCTTTATTGGTGCAAATATAGATACGATATAAATCAATCAGGGCGGCTGGCGCGTTTGCTCGATACTAAATCCGCTTTGCCAAGCTACAGTTAGCTGTTATATTTAATTTTCCACTGGGAACTTTCCCGTCCGCCATTTATCTTTATTTCCAATGGAATAAGCCTAAACGGAAGACTTTTTACTTCATACATAGAACTACGTTAATATGTGCATATAATAGCACTAAAATCTGGAAGTGCGTATTCAAATATTTAAACAATTTTAATTAAATCCCAAATCGTACGTTAACATACATCAAATATAAAATAATTTAAAGAAAAACGATAAATCCATTCCAAATAGTATATAGGTAATGTCAATAACAGACACAGAACCGTGTTTCTATTCTTGCGATTGAAATAAAATTTAAAATATTTTCTTATTAACACTTACTCCGTAATTAACATATGAAGAAACACTACTCTCAAAGCACCGAACTCCAACCGAATTTATTGTAAGCTAGTTTAGAATTGGATTTAAGCTTTAGAATAAAGGGAGAATCATTAGCACGAGTAGGATCTGCAACCAGGTACAATAGCCTCGATACAATACTTCAAATAACTTAATATTAGGTCAAACCACCAACAACGTACCAATATCGCAAAATCGTTCATAGTAAATAAATATACGGAAGGTTACACACAATAAAGAAAACTGGGGTTTTTTCAATGTTGTTTTTTGGGAAAAGGTGGACAGACTACTTGAGGTCGCACGTTCATTAATAATATTAGAATTAGTAAATAAACAATTTAATTAACTTTAGATTTATTAACAATTAAGACTTTAGAAGATTCCATGAATTGCAATTACATTTATAATGATAAAGCCATTACATATCTTGTAAAAATGGTGATAAAAGAAAGAATCAGAATTTATTAGGTTTAACTATTCACTCTCTTTTTCACTAAAATAATTTTTAGTTTAGAATGGTAATTACTAGTTTCACTACTAATTTCACTACTAATAATTATTGATATTTTTTATAACTTATTGATGACTTTTTTATGAAAATGTCGTTCTTTAGTTTCATCCAATAGAAATTCTTATGCCCTTATAAGGTATAATTACGTCTTAAAAATATGACGAATATTGGAATCTCAGCTCTGGATAAATTAAATGAGAGATTAAATTTAGTCTTATTTTGTTTTACTTATTAAGTTGAACTTGTTGGTCATTTGTGATGTAGTCAATACTTTAAATAAATGGAAGTTTTGTCATTGTGATTAATGATTTTGCAAATTTTTCTGTTTCAAATTCATTTGAATTTTGAACATACAGAACCATTTTCCAAACTCACTGTTGACCTATTATAGTTCAGCAATTAGGTTAGTTACAGGCTTAACAGAAAGAAACCGTCTAACCAAGTAACCCTTAGATTTCCTAAGTGGTCGCTTGTGTCAGTGTTAAGGCCTAGGAGAATCAAAGAGATACTGTTTCCGGAGGACCGCATCTTTTTTAGATGTTTCTTATGACTTGGTCCTCCAAAAGCAGTAATCCTTAGATATACTCAGGTCGTGGAAGCCTACGAACTTCAAAAAGTCAATACTCTCGCAAGAAAAATAACAGGTTTTTTCTACAAAGAACTGAAATATTTTTTTGTCATTGCCAAAGGAATTTTCTTTGCACTGTCCGAGAGTAAAATTTTTATGTAATGGAAAGAAAGTTCTCCGGCTTGATCCATTCAAAAGAATTACCTCTCCAATCCTATTTATGAGCAAAACATGCATTTCTATTTACATAAATGTTTATTGGTATTTCAGGTTCTTTATTCGGGTCTTTCTTCAATTTCTTTCATGCAATCCAATTCAATTTACATTGTACTGGATTTTCAATAAAATTTGTTGTGATACGATTTTGAGTTTCATTGGATTAATAATAATAATAATATATAATAGGGTTTAGCCTTAATACCTATTATTTTCTCGAGTGATTTCTATTTGGTTTCCTATCTGATCCGGATACCACCAGATTATTATTTCTTATATTTATTGTTTATTATATTATTTTTTTTTCATCCTCTATTCCGGGATTATCCTTAACTTTGTGTTGTTATTTAATCAAAAGATTGATTGCTTTTAATTTTTCTAATTTTAAATTTCAAAAGTATTTTCTATTTAATTTTCATTAAAAATTCCTTCGTATTTCAGGAATATCGTTGCTTTTTTCATAAAAGTGTTCGCTTGTTTTAGTTCTTCTCTCATTAATTTTAGTATTTTTATCAATTTCTTTAGGTCTACTATTTGATTTCTTTCCTTTAATATTTCAGGAACTTCTTGTATCTAGTTTTATTGAGTTATTTTGGGTGTTAATATTTACATTGTTTTTCGCAATTTGGCTTGTCTAACGATATTGCTTTCGAATTTCCTTTGCTCTTTGTTTTCTGTACTTCCTTGCCTTCTGTTCTTATTTCTTGATTCTTTTTTGTAATTTACATTCCTTACCATATTTATTGATTTATTAGCGAGAAATAATTAAAATATTCACATATTTTCTAAAATTTATCCATATGAAATTACAATCTATGTAAATAGTTTTTTAAACCCTATATTTTCAATTATTCTTTAAAAATATGTTTAAAAACCGTACTTCCCGTTAGCGTAAAACTCTTTGTATGTATGTGTTTTACATTTTCTCTTATCGCTTGAAAACGTTTTGGTAATGAGGATGCGGTAAATTAGTGCAAAAAAATTAAGAACGAATAAATGCTCCTAACATCGTTGAAATGGATAGGTACGCCCCTGGGAATATTTGGCAACAATAACCCTTATAGTGTATAATTTTTTCCCTCGGGAGCGCTGGAAAAATATCTTTCTCTCTGCAAACAGCAGTCTCGTGTCTCGACGGACCTATTCAAATCAGATCTAAATAACACTCTCGAATACTTGTTTATGTTTCGAGACTTTTTTTGGTAACAGTTTTGTTGTTTATATTGTGACAAACTGTCAAGAGGATTTTGTTTTATATTAGATAAAATATATTTATTGCTTAAACTATACCTAAATAATAGAAGTTTGTTTTGCTTTATAAATCATTTATTAATAATAATATACATTTTATCAAAAGCTTAACTTTAATTTTATTTAAGACATATTTTTAGCAACGTTCTCAAATATGTTTTGTAAATGTGGTGAACATCAATTTGTCTAGATTCAGATTGGAATTTTTATTTTGAGTCACTTATATTCGGGACTTATTTTTGTGTGTTAAAAAGGCTTATGGTCCTACAACTTGGCGCATAAAATCCTTCCATACAATCCTGGTAATAACAGGAGATTTATTTTTTACGTTCGCGATCGTATTTGTGTGTATAACCAGAAGAATAAAATTAAAGTAAACCTCCGGAGGTTTTTGCTCTTTATTTAGGTCACTTCCGCTGGTCAGTGTAGCCAGATTTATTCACAAAAAACTATACGCTCCATATTGCTGGAAATGAAGCTTGAAAAAGTTCCTAACTTTTCCATTATACAAAGGAAATATTGTGCTTTCTATTGTTCGAAATTATATTCCTGCTGTATATTGTAGAATTGTTCAGTATAATTACAGAGAGTTTTTTTTTATTACACCGAAATTTAATTTTCTCTTGCCATTTATTTTATTAAACTTTAAATTCAACTCTGTTCAATTAAAAACTTATTTTTTTAATCCCGTAGAAAAAACATATATTTAAAAAATGTGGCAAATTTGCTGTTGATTCTGAAGCACTAATTTCTTTATATTTTTGTTTTTCAGAGAGAGAACTCTTAATTTTAATCAAAACTTACAATTTTTTTATGAAATCAATATAATCCGTCTTATGGTGCCAATTAGCCATATCAAAATTGGATGTGTTTCAACTAAACAGGAAGTGAAAAGTTTTTATGTGTAGGTTTTTCCCGCGGGAAATTCTTTCACAATCGCCACGTCCTTCCGAAAACCCACCTACATACAGACTTGGAATACGAAACGAACAACTTTTTTTAGAACAAAAATTAAGTTTTGGCCCAAGAAAGTTTGACGAGAGCAGTTGTTGCTTTTTTTGGTTTAGTATTTATAAAGAAATACATATAAACAGAGAAAATACTTCACATCTGAGAAATAAGTATTTTTACAAACGTGTAATATCTAATTACAATAAATAATATCCGTATTGTAAACTATTTTATTTTAATTACGGGTGCTACAGAAGTTATTTCATGGTTAAAAGCTATTACTCATTATTATTCTTATACCATTTAGAATCATGTATTGCTTCGAATATCGATATACTCTAAAAAATAAAAAAAATAAACTATTACTTCACTGGTTGTTGTAATAACATTTTTTTACACACCTTATTAAAAATAGGTTGTTTACTAGATTAAGAATCTCACTTTGATGTACACTGCAAAAACAATTTATGTAAAATCATACAACATAATGTAGGTAATAAATAACATAAAAATTTACATAAAATTTATATTGAAAAATTGTATTTACTAAAATACAATTTTTACATAAATATAAAATGATACACTTCAGCTTCTGAATATACATTTCTTCATTTTTTGCCTTCGGGTGCTTCAATTAACTTTCATTCAAAATGTCCAAACGTTTAACCGAAGAAATGGTCATTGCCAGGACTAAAACATGCGATCTTGGGAAGATAAAACGGTTAAATTGTTGGGGCAATGAATTAGTCGACATTTCAATGCTTCTTGGAAGTGTGGTCTTTAAGTATCAACAGTTTAGCAGATTTTTAATAGCGCAATAATTTGGAAGAACTTTACACGTCAAAACGACATTCGAGATATTTGACAATTTTCAATATCCGTTTCCATGGCAGTTTAAACTTTCAAGTGTTTGTCTAAATAAAAGCAATACCCATATTCTGTTACCATGTAGATAAGTAATGTCAGTTAATGTCGTATTATTTAAATAATCATATACAAAATTTTCACCATAGATAAGGATATCAATAGTTTGTCTGCCATTAATATACAGGGTATTTTATTAAGATTGCATGAAAATTTTACATCGGATTTTTTTATGTTAAAATAGAAGAAAATTCGAAAATGTTTAATTTTCATATTTTCTGATAAAAATATTTTTTATTAATATCTAAAGAATGATTCTCAAACTTATTACACAATTGATTTAGTAATTCCAGGTAGTCTTTTGCATGAAAAACAACAGCTAGAAACTAAGTAGATTTTTAGTAAATTTTATAATTTTTTTGAGGTGTCAACAAAAACAAAACTTTTTAATCTTTATTTTTTTATCGAAACAACCAAATAAATGCTTGTTTCTGAATCTCTTGACATAATACTGGAATAAAGAATAAATTAAAATTATGTGAATTTCAATTCTTCTCTTGAAAAAGAAGCGATATACGAATAAACTCCAGAGCCTTAGAAGCTTCATAAAAAAAACCATAAAGATTATAAAAATCTCTACTTATTACGTAAAACTAAGGAACATTTTGAGAATAACATAAACAGCTTCTTCTTTATTCATTAGTAGCTAATATAGAAAGAATGTGAAAATATTTGTGACACTTCATTTAAAACTAAATACAAGAATAAATTAAATCTGTAACCAATATTTTAAATACTGGTTAATTTGTTTCAGCTTTGCCAAAAGTAAAAAATACTGTTTATTTTACTTCTTTTTAGATGAACTCCAAAAATAAAATATAACAATCATATTAAACCTGTGGGTTTCTCTTAAATAACTTTTTTTAGAACAAAAATTAAGTTTTGGCCCTAGAAAGTTTGACGAGATCAGGTGTTGCTTTTTTTGGTTTAGTATTTATGAAGAAATACACATAAACAGAGAAAATACTTCATATCTGAGAAATAAATATTTTTACAAACGTGTAATATCTAATTACAATAAATAAAATCTGTATTGTAAACTATTTTATTTTAATTACGGGTGCCACAGAAGTTATTTCATGGTTAAAAGCTATTACTCATTATTATTCTTATACCATTTAGAATCATGTATTGCTTCGAATATCGATAAATAAAAAAAACTATTACTTCACTGATTGTTGTAATAACCCTGAGGTGCAAAATAATTTATTTTTTTACACATCTTATTAAAAATAGGTTGTTTACTAGACTAAAGAATCTCACTTTGATGTACACTGCAAAAACAATTTATGTAAAATCATACAACATAATGTAGGTAATAAATAACCAACATTAAGTTATGTGAAAATACATATCTTTATGTAGCAATTATTGTACATAGTATTTTATGTAAATAAATTTACCCTCTATTTTATGTAACTTTCAGCAATCTGTCATGTAAAATTAAAAGATAGTAATAAGTCAAAATCTTTAACGTAAAATTAAAACTGAGTATATATACACTACTCAAAACAATTATCGCATATTTTCTCAAATGTCTATATTTAATCATCAAATAAAAATAACATTGATTTATATATTTTTTATCGAATAAGGACATGTTTTAAGGGATTTTACGAAGTGTTGCAAAATTTACATAAAATGTAACGAAATAAGGCAACTTTTAATTTTTTAGTGTTTTATTTGCATTAAAACCAAAGAACAAAATTAACATTACTGTCCGACCATAATGAATTTTACACTACAAAACATTAATTAATATTCAGTATTACCCCCTCTAGCTCTTACAACTGCCCTGCAACGCCTCCCCATACTTAAAATTAAATTTTGAACATAAGCTTCGGGAATTCTATCCCATTCCTCTATAAGAGCTTCAGACAATTGTTCCAAAGTTTCAGGTGGATTTAATCTTCCTCTAACGGCTCTTCCAAGTGCATCCTACATATGTTCAATTGGATTTAAGTCAGGTGACCTTGCTGGCCAATCCATGATATTAATATCGGTGTCTTGCAAGAACCTCGTCACAATGCGTGCTGGGTGAGGACGGGCATTATCATGCATTAATATGAAATTATCGCCTATAAATGGGGCAAAAGGAATCACATACTCTTGAAGGATATCATTAATGTACCTTTCAGCATTCAAAGTACCGTTTTGTACAATATGGAGATCAGTGCGTCCACGAAAGTTTATTCCTCCCCAAACCATAATGCCTCCTCCACAGTATGCATCCAACTGACGAATGTTGCCCTGTACAAATCGGGTTCCAGGCCTTCTATACACCCTTACACGACGGTCATTTGTTGAGAGAGTAAATCTGGACTCGTCGGTGAACAAGACCGTGTGCCAATCAGCTGCTCTCCAGTTCAGGTGTTCTCTGGCGAAGGCTAATCTGCGTACGCGGTGTTGCCTCGTGAGTCGTGGTCCCGTTGCCCCGTTGCTGGTCGTCTTGGCCTTAAGTCAGATTCTCTCAATCTGTTTCATTTTGTAAGTTCCTAGCTGTAGTTGAACGGTTTCTTAAAGTTTGCAAAAGCAAAAATCGATCCTGCGCTGCAGTTGTGACCCTATTACGGCCTTGGCCAGGACGTCTTGAAAATGCCTGAGTCTCCCTATACCGCCTTAACACTCTACTTACTGACGACTGGGTAACATTTAAAATTTGCGCTATTCGGACTTGATTGTAACCCTCAGCTGACAGAGTAACAGCAGTTTGTGCTTCAGCATCTGTTAAATGTCTAGTAAGACGTCTGTTGTTATCGTCCATTGATAAGTAAAGGTTTTAGCATTTTGTAGTTATACAGAAAAACACCAGAATAAATGATAAAGAACAATATAAAAACCCATATCTGCCGGAATTTGCATAAAAAAGATCTATGTTTTTAGTACTAAAAATCTTAGTTTACCAGTTTTATGAATAAAGTCTTTTGTACAGGGTTTTCAAAATATGCGATAATTATTTTGAGTAGTGTAGTTAAATGATAAAATATGTAATATGGCAGTATACATAATGTAAAATGAAATGAAATAATTTGTAAAATTAATAATTGGAAATGTACATTTAAATTTTAAATTAGATAATATTACACAACTTTCAGTAACCCATATTGGGGATGGATTCGTTTACTCTTATGAAGTTAAAATGTTGGTGAAATCCCGAAGGAGGTGTCCATATTTCATTCTTTTTTAATAAAATAATTATTTCAGATTTAACATGAGGAAGGATTTCGTCTTCTACTGGTGTTCTGTTGTTTTCAGACATTAGGTTTGCTCCATTTATTTGAAGTTTATGGCAAGCTGGAAAAACAGTATTATTTAAAATGCATAAAGAATGTATGTAAATTTTTTCTTATCAAAGTTAGGAATTACTCTACTTAAAAGGTAGTATTTCAGTTGAAAGGAAGGTTCCTACCTTTTAATATATTTCATAAATCTGTGGATCTTCTGTGTCCATTAAAATAAATGTTTTTTATTTCAATCAGCACCATACTGTATACAGTGATGTAACCATTTGATTGATAAATCCTGAAAAGGAAATTACATAAAGCAACTGTGTAAAGGGTATTTAACTTCAGCACTCCCTTTTAAATGATTATAATTCTGGGAAAAAAGTAATTTTGTTTCAGAAATTATAAACAGACAATTTAAAATATTACATTTACGAGTTTGATCTGATGCAACTCGTATTTTCTTAGGGTCAGAGATTTAAATCTACATAATATACATGTATACATTATAAAAAACTTACCTGATTTAGTAGATCAATCAAAATCACAATGGGTCTAAACTCTCGATTTTCGACAAGGCGCCTCACTCAGATGACAATAAACTCTTCCAGTTTCTATATATTGTGTAAAATTTTAAATACTGGGCAAATCAACTTTCATGTCTTAACTATTATGCCATAAACGCATAATACAGTTGGCCAAATATTTTAAAGAATCATTAAGTAGTAAGTAAAGATGCAAGTTACGGACATTAAAACCATTTGTCGTAATATTAATTCTATTTTTTAAAGTAGATACATCACAAAAATTTGGTAAGGTCAGTACCTGCTTCTACTTCTATTATACTATAATTCATAAAAGTATATAAGTAAATTTCAATAAGGACTTAATTTTACTTAATCAGTAATACGCAAAGTTACATAATTTATGCTAAAATGTTCTGTAAAACTTTCTTTTCACAGAATATTTATGGTAACTTAACTATGTTCACAAAGTAATTTTACAATGTAATTTTTCTTACATATTATAAATTGTAATTTTACATAAAATGTAATTTCACATAATTATTTATGTAAAAACTTGGTTCACATATAAAATTGTGTAAAAGTTACTTAACTTATTCTAAAAAATTACATTAATTTTTTCAGTGACTAATGTTAAAAGGACCCTATTTACAACTTAATTAATTTTTAAAATCAAAGAATTTTCTTCAGTTTAAGTAACTTTCTTCAAAATATTCTACAAATATCAAAGTAATCAAAATTAACATATTTGTTAATGTTTTATTAGATCACCGCATATAAAATAAAAGGGAATTTTAGTATCCATGTTTAGAGAAACATAAATCGTGGATATTCGCTACAGCTGTGTTCTACTACCGAATTTCGTTTAATTCTATTAATTTAATAGATCGTCAATATTGATTCAATATGTTGTTATGCCGCCAATATTTCCCTAAGTTTGATTTATTAGTTCTGGTAAATATTGGCATTTAATGTTTTTTTACAACCTATAGAATCATTTTGGAATAATACGAACCATCCATTATTTTTTCGTAAACAAGATTGTTTTTTAAAATTGGTTATCAAAAATTAAACTATTATAGTCGATTCAAATAGGAATTAAATGCAATATAAGTTTTAACGTACTTAAATATACAGGGGTGTTATTGATAAACAGAAATACTCTAAATGGGGGTCACATAGAGGTGCTGTACTGAATATACCGCATTAAATGGGATTTTTTATTAATTTATACTGCTTTGAGTCATTTTTTTATGGTTATAAATAGCGTACCACTTGATATTTGGACCGCATATGTGAACATTCTTCCAGAACAAAAGATTAAAAACAATCGGATAAATTATTAGAGCCTCAAAACAACACCCTATATAATAGAATTTTCGATATTAGAAAAGAGTAGAAAAAACTGAATTGTGAAGTGTAATTTTTAATATTCCGAATAAAATTTTCTACTCAAATTAATAACTTGAAATTTATTCACAGGTTTAGTTTAAAATTTGAATTCTATTATATTGTATGAAACATATCAATTTTTCCGCAAATCAGCGAAAGAAATATAATTTTCAGTATATTAGTTTATTAAAAGTGATAATAGAAGAAATGCACTACAAGTTTCTGCTATTTTGTATCATAGAATAAATAATTAATTTCCTTCTACTTTTATAAAAAACACAAAAAATATTTGACGTAAAAAACACAAAAAACATTAGACGTAAGATGCAGATGGAAAAATTATCTAAAATTTAGTTAAAAATTATCTAGAAACAATAAAAACTTCGATATCTTTACCACAAAATTGTTTTTAATTTCATTAGGTTAAATACAAAATAATGACTAGTTTCGGCTTATAAAGCCATGTTCAGGTCCACAATACAATTATAAGAGTTATAACATCATACAAAACATGAAAGAAACTTACAACTTACCAAAAAATAAGATCCAAGTAACAATAATAATAAAATGTCAATTTAAATAAAATTACATGTTGTGTGGTAAAAAATTATTATACGTAAAAATGTATTAAATTAACTTAATTGATTAAATGTTGAAAATAAAAACTTAAATATTAAGAATTGGCATTAAAAGAATTATATAATAATAAACATATTAAATAGCAAATAAGAACACTAAAAACGTCTCAACATTTAAATTTTGTTTAAATTCACATTTTATTGTTATTGTTACATGGATCCTATTTTTTGGTAAGTTATAAGCTTCCTTCATGTTTTTAACCTTTTTGCTAATTTGCAATATATTTTATGTTGTTAAATTAAAATCCGTACATAATTTACTTATAAATTAAAGAGAATTTCTTAAATCCGAGACAATAGAAAAAATATAGCATATAACTAGAGGTGCAAAGTATTTTAGATTCTAATAGAATTGCCTCGTTCATCGTTACGAAACTCGTGTTTGCACTCTCATATAAAAATGCTCTTTACAGCTCATATTCCGTAATCCACAACATAATTTTTATCATCATGCACCTTACGTTTTATTATTCTGCAAATAGGTAAATGAGTCATAAGAGTCCAACTATCTGCATCGCATCACCCAACGTACTCCGAAATTAATTAAGGTCCGAGTGTTCCTAGGATTACCCTAATCTTTCAAAAGTGTAACAAGACATCAAAAAGAATTCTGTAGTTTGCTTAGTCAACCCATCTCCGAAATCGCTTTATAAGGAAGATTCAGGATTTTTTGTAAATTTTTTCAAACAAATAATTTTTAGAGCATTCTGCATAAAAAAGACACTGTTAAGCAACTTTAAAAATTCTGTTTTTGAGTAATTTGAGATCAAAATGGCAAATACTTATTGTTTAGAAAAATGTGCTAACTGAAAAGAAAATTTTGAATTTTACATCTAAACTCATTCCATTGTTATATATGTATATAACATAATTTTATCAAAATAAAAATCTTAAAGTCTTAACCCACTTATGCCTCTATTACCAAATTCCCGTGATTCATTTCTGATCATATTTCCTGGCATACTTCTAAAATGTTGCTCTCCAAATGATCAGCATTTTAAAAAACTTTTGTTTTAAAAAACCCCTAATACATACTTGAGAGAAGTTAAGTCGGGAAATCTAGGAGGCCAAAAAAGATCTGAATATCTGAGTTTTTCATTGAAAATATTTTCAAGGTAATTCTCTTACTGTGGTATGAGGTATCGTTTTATTGAAACCAAATAAGTTTAATGAATTGATTTTGTAAATATTTGAAGTAATTTTGGGCATTCATATAACGTCGAAAAAAAATACGGTTCAATTAACCTGTTTTTGTAAATACCACGCCACACATTTCGTCTTAAATGAATGTTTGTCGGGAATTAACTGCGGTGCTCCCTCAGTTTCGAGAAAGTAAAAATCAACTCATATTTTTTAATGAAAATCGACATGACTGCATATTTAAGTATAGTTTTCAATTCTGAATCATGTCTTAATATGATACGTAATGTATGATATTGTTAAAAATAGGTTCTTTACTCTTAAGAGAGATTTATATTTTTCGACGAACCAAACAAAGTTGGTATCTGATTTCTTCTAATGTTTTATACCATGCCGAACATTTTATAAACAATAACTTTTTTAAATTAATAATACAAAAGTTATTGCAGTTTATATACAGGGTATCCGCGAAAATAATGCACATTTTTATGGATGAGGTAGAATAACGTATGCGAAATAAAAATGTGTAGTTAAAAGACAAATATTAATTACTTCTGCTGATAGAAAAATATTTTATATTACGTATTTTATATCTTTAAATGTGAGTGACACGTGGGTAAAATTGTAAAAATCCAACTGTATATACAGGTGGCATTGTATTCTATACCTATATTTTATTTTAAATTATTAATTCCCTAATATGAATATATCTCCGTTATTGTAAAAATTATACTTTTCATTAAATATTAAAACCCATAATTATAAGCCAGTTTTATGAAAATTTAATAAATTCCATATTAAAATGATAAGGGCATTTATTTCTGAATTGTTTATTAGAGCTTTATAAAACGTATAAGAATCAATAATGAAATTAACCACAGGTTGTTTGGAATCAATTTAAATTCGTAAAATCCCCATTGGATCAAAATTTCTTAATATTAAATTACCTCAAATTTATTGTAGTAACGCAATGTGCACTTGCACGTACTTCTCATAGTAGAAGACGGTGTGGTCTGCAATCTCCAATCAAAATAAACGACCGAAATTCAATATTGGTCTTAGTTAACAAGTAGCAAACTACTAAATAGTATCTAGCAGAAATGTAATTCAATGCAATTATTGTGGCGTGTTTATAAAGCTAATTACTGCGCTGGATATAATAGGTGCGAATGGAAGCCAAGGAAGATAATGGATGCATATAACTGATGGGATCATAAGCGTTACTCTGAGCCGCAAGTTAGCAATGTACACCTTCTATAATTGGGTCATAATTATATGAAATAATATTGTGTTTAAAATACACGATAATGATGTTTTTGTAAAATCTGGGATAATTAAACGAAAACTCTGGAATCAGTTTGCAATTCAAATATTTGTCAATAGCTTTTTACAATTAAAGTAAAAAATGTGCCAAAATATATTCCTAATTATAAATATAAGAGATCATAGACACAAGTTACAAAAGCACCAAGCGCTATCAACTCACAAATCCGATAATTATATTATTCCTAATACTAATTGAGGTAAGACTAATTGAGCCAATACACTTGATGAGGTGAGCTCAAAGTAAATAAATATGTCCAGTAGCAGACATAGTTCTATATAAATCCACTTTGTCAATTGGTCTAGTTCAATTTGTTTCATATAAATTAAATATACAGGATGAGTCATAACTATTGGGACATACAGTAAACCCAGATTATTTAGACCTACCAAAATATGAGGATTGGACCAAAAATGCCTTAATAAAATGTTGCTGGAGGAAAAAATGCAATTTATTAAAGTTGAAATATTTCGTTTTTTGGTTAAAATTCCACAATGATTTCGTTTCATAAATTTTTATCAAAATCGACACGGGGCATAACTTTAGACAATTTATATTATTTTACACTTTGTTACAAGGGGTGTCACATGAGCGGTTCCTGATGATGAAACAGAGTCGTAACTTTTTTGAAACTTTTTAGTAATTTTGATTAGAAAACATGTACATAATTTTCAAAATGTGTAAGGAAAAGTACAATAAACAATTGCAACAGGGAATTTACAAAAAAATTATACATGCATCAATTCTTGGATCAAGCAAATTCTTTCCATTCCTTCTTTTTGATAAAGGTATTAACTTTAATGAAAAACAAAAAAATGATCAAAAAATTTGAAAACTTTAAGAGATGTTGTGGCTGCCAGAACAATACACCTGTTTTGCGAGTTATCTGAATATAGCGAACGAGACGATGAAAATATATTAAATTTCGTCCGATTTTTTCCGCAACCCATTAACTTAAGCTTTTAATTTATGACCACCCTTTATGAAGGCCAATAGCACTTTTTCACGAGGGAAATTTTTAATATCCCGCCTTTATAATTTCGCTCCTGCCAAAGGAGATTTTCCGCTAATGAAAGCAACTATGCCTTCCTTTGGATTACATTCTAATTACGAAGTGAAGAAAAACTTTTAATTATGTGTTTTTCCTGTTTTTTTTTTCCTTTTTTCCGATGCTACAATTAGGGATTGTATGAGATACGACCAGACAAAGATTTCTAATGAAAAATTTTACAAAGCCTAAACTGTTTATAGCTGCTATAATTTTTCGGCGTCATCTTGGAGAATGGAATTATCTAATGCTTATCTGAAAGTAGATGATAAAAAATATTAATAAGATTAATAACTTATAAGAAAAATATTATTACAATACAAATAGATGAATATTTTAATAAACTTAAATCAACAAAAACTTTTTTTATGATGTCCGATAGAAAATTTGATTTCTATACGTCAAATAAATGGATCTTAGTTTTTTTGTAACGTTTTAAAGCTTTTTTATTGAAAATAAAACTTTTGTTATTGATTTGACAACAGTATACGTGATTAAAACTGTCCGATATTCAGTTGTGAATTTGAGAAATTGTAACGATGAACTAAAACCAACACGATCGTTGATATTCATTAATTCATGCAAAATTATTTACTTTGGCTCTCACAAAATCTGTCAGATACGTTCATTTATTTCCATTAAACCTTGCTGATTTTTTTATTCGGTTTTTTGCCGTTTCAATAATGTTTTAAATAAACAGCCCATGTGTTATTTGCTGAAAAAATACAGCAATATTTCGAATGTAGCGCTCAAAATGAACACCAGATTAAATATATTAAATATCGTATACATTTCACACAATCATTTTAGTGTAAAATTTCAATTAAAAATCGTCATTTTATAAAGTATTATTAATTCAGAATATACTCAGGCGTCTTCGTATTTTTGAACACCCTGTATTATCGATTATTATCGTTATAGATTGTAAAAGGGGTATATCTACCAAAGGCGTATTTAAATCGTCTGAATCCAATGTGCCTATTTGTATAAAAACTTACTAGTGAAGCACTAGTTATCGACTTCTATTTTATTTTTTATATATACATATCAATAGTCCAATGAAAACGGCAAAATGGAAATTTATGGTGAAACTTAAAAACGTTATGCTTTTATGCGAGATGGAAATAATTGATATATTATAGAGAATAAATTCTGTTGTAGTATGTTTTTTATATTAAAATTTTATGAGAGAACTATTTACTTTGAATATTCATATGACGCTTGTTTCGTGAAATGCTGCTGACTTTGAAAATAAAAAAGTTTTTTTCTAAATTCGACACGAAGTTAAAGATACATATTAAATAGTTATTTATTTTACTAGTGCAATAAGGCATTATCCCAAGTCACTAATAGCATAAGTATGTTAATTGCCACTATCAACCGAATTAAAATACATTTTATCAACGACTACCAAGAATTATCAACAACTGCAAATATTGATAAATATGAATGGCATCTCCATTTAATGTATTTTACAATTGATGAATATCTGTTTCTTACAAACAACGTCAAATATTTTTAATTTCTCTTAGTTTCTAGAATACGCATTAATATGAGTGAGTCTGAATCTAAAAGTCTTGCATCAGATATTGAAGATTGTGCAACGAAATCAATTTTGTTACTTATTCCACAAAAACAAATAGTGTGAGGGAAAGTGTTAGATACGCTACTGTATAGTCAATTTAATATTATACAGTAACGACTTGCAATATTTAAAATAAATTTTATTTAGTTCGAAAGTCACCAGTTTTTACAAATCGACAGGACACGAAATAAGTATCATTTGAAACGGGAAAAAAATAAGTTCGCCCCTGTTAGATAAAGCTTTTTACGATCCTCAATTATTATTCTTGTGACACACAATGACCTATGGGCAAAGATTTTCTGAACGAACTTAATTTTTTTTATAAAATTCAACTTAAAACTCTTTTTATTTAGCAAACCATTAATAATGAAGTATTGGAAAAATTGTCATAACTGTAAATAGTTTTCAAAACGTAGATTATTTAAATTACTATTTACCTTTTCTGTTTATTCATCAAAGCCTATAAATTATATTCTGGGTCATAAAAAGTTCCAGATAACTGGGAGTAGTTGTAATTTAACTTTCAATATTTATATCTTTTGTTTAAATTTTATATTTTTTTACGTCCAAAGTAAATTTTATAAAATACAGATAATTGGTATTTTTACCACCAGAATTGCAACAAGAAATTTGTGCAACTAGCTTTGCATGCTACTTATAGGAAAACTTTGAATTATTATCATTTTACATTTATTTTTATGCAAAAGTCTTTTGTTTTTGCAAAACTCGGAGATACCCCCAACGACAAGACGATCCACATTTTTCATGAATTTTACGGTTGGATGTTCCCGGTACGTACATAATTTTTACTTAGAAATTCCTACTAGTTATTTCTCTAGTATACGACCACAAGAATGAGATGCCTTCAAGTTTTCGGAAGTTGTGCAGCTATAAAGAGATATTTATTGCACCAGCTTCAGCTTTATGAAAGCAACGGTTAAGTTATATCCGCATAAACGTTCCAACAGTTCCACTCGATGCGGCCTCGTGGCCAGAGGCGTCTTCCATGGCACCGGATTTTAGTTTATTACGAAATATTTCATGAATTTACATATACGTTTAACAATTCTCTATATGTTGACCAGATATTTCACCTAAAAAACAACCAAATTCTGTTAATCTATTGTTTGGAGAGAGTGAAATAAATTTAATTCGTCAATAATTATCACCAAACGTAAAAAAATACGCAAAATGGTAAATCTGAATATAAGCATAATGTAAATGGAAGTGAAAAAACGTGTTAACAAAAACATTCTATTACTTTTTGGAGTTCCATTTTATTTGAATAGATTTTCATATAAAATGTTTTATAATAAAATATAGGATTACTTTTATCATAAAATAAATTGAATGGATACTTATAGCACAATAACTCATCGATGAAATTTCTTTAGAATTCAAAATAATCGGATTAATGGTAAAAGCTGATAGAAGTGCATTCCATAAATTGGCTTTATATAAGCTTCTTGAATATTGAGAAAGCCTACTCTAATAAGTACAACTAATTAAGTTTAATGATGTTTTTGCTAAGAAGAAAAAAAGTCCTTCTTTGCGCCAAGAAACATTATTTAATTTTTTCTTTCAAAAGTATTCAGTGTAAGATTAATTAATTAATTTGAACCTTTCTCGGCGTAGAAATCTCTCTGTCTAATATACAAAATTTTATATATAAGTTGAATAACCAAAATAAAAATTATGAGCAATGATTTTCCAATGATAGAACATCACATGTTCAAGCAAATAAAGAAATTGTCCTAGAACACTACTTTCAGTTCTATAATTGTAGAGTACTCTTCTTTCTGACTTTTAAGGTGTTCAGAAGAAATATTTTATTCCCTGCACAAATCCATACGAACATAAGAGAACGCATTATGAAGAAGTGAGAATGCATTACACTTTCCACTCTAATATCTTGAAGTGATCATATCGGAGGTGGGAACATCGTACCAGTCAATTCTATAGTAACGTACCGCTAGTCGTTATCGTACCTTTAGCACAGTTCGTGAAGGTGGGGTTAACGGAGGGGATACACTCTTGCAAAATCTCTCTCGGTTATATGGATATATATAATTATTCCTATTTTTTTACTCCTTAAGGTTTCTACCTAAAGGAAAAAAATATCTCTGAATCTGTATAAAACGTCATTAAATCAATATGAAAGATGAAAGATTTCGCGTCAAATTTTTTACATGAAATTTATAAAATCCCACCTATTGTTTTGTTGCTTTTTTTGCCAATATACAAACAAATAGTTACAACAAAGCAAGAACGTAAGATTTCTAGAGTCTTTTACCTAAGTAGGTACTGTAAATACGTGTAAAAATGATGCCCAAATGCGTTCTTTACATATACAAGGAACCATCCTTAGTACTTAAAACTCTAATATACTGCTTTATTTTTATGGTAGTTGCATATAATCAAATGATATTTTATTTAAAAACGTTAATTTGATACGCCAATGTATTTATTGTCGTTAACTATTTTATTCCTTTTCATTGTACCTCTTTTACTTCGGTATTCGTCTTGCATATAAATTTTCTTAATAAATGAACAATATTACTATGGTCGCGATACCTAATTGAAATATAAAATGCCTTAAAATGCTAGTAAATTTATGAACTACAATATAAATTTGAATGTATAATTTAACTGTTCTCGTTTTATATTAAACGTTTATTCTTATCTTTCCTTTTTCCAATTAAAGTTTTTGCCTTGTTAATCTAGAAAAAATGCCGATTATGTAAAGGAACCTGGAAAAAGAATAGAAAGATAGTACACAAATTCTTGCACCTATTTAAATATATAAAATGTAGTAAATTTATCACATTATTCTCTTTTAATCTCATGTTCAGTCATAAATCCTTACCATCCACACATTTACCTAAACCTTTTACTTGATTTAATTCTAGTAAGAGCTCTTAACTTACGTTTACGAAGTTAGAATAAACTGTGTAGCCATTTTAAACTGGTAGAGCATTAAACGAGATGGCTTCCAGAGATTACTTCGGCCTTTATGACAGCTGTATCACCTGAAATAATGCACGGTACATTAAAATAATAACCGAAAAGCTTACTTTCGCATAAAGTGGGGCTCTAACTCTTGAGTTAAATGAACGTTTTGACGACGACGCTCTTTTGAATTATTATTGTTTTCGAACTTAGTGCATTTCTAGGTTTCTGGGTATTAGCAATAATGACAAAAATCCATTTGGATAAATAAGTCGTATTTTGAGTTGAACATAACGATAAAAGCGAGGGTATTTGCACATTAATTTCACATTTCATTTGCTTAAATTATACGGCTGTTAGACAACTCTGGTAAAAGCAGACCGAAATGAAAAATATTTTTAATATATAGTCAATATATTTTTTTCATTTTTATATATGACGTACTATTAACCAACTGTAGGAATGCACATAATCTAAAAATGCGCCTTTGCCTATTGCAGCGTGCATTTCATGGAATATAATTTACTTTTCAATATTTAGCCTTAACTCTGAAAGATTGTTTTACTGAGTTGAATTTTATTTAGTTTCTAATATTTACGTTCTACTATGAGAGAAAATGTTATTGAATAATGTAAATTTCTCTATTTAATTGATATGGTAGAAAATACGGGTTATTTTTATTATAATTATACAGGGTGTTTAATTGGGAAAGGGAACTTTAACTGTAGATGGGCATCACGTTGCTGGTATCAAATACCTCATATTCAATGGATCTTCCACCCTTTATAACTGAGATATAGGTTGTTTTATCAATTTGGTCTATTTCTTTCTGAGCCCATAACTTCCGAATTACTCTGTGCATTATTTTGATATTTGATACGCGTAATAACCATTATATGGAAACTCTACTAAAGTATTACCAAAAAGAAAATCCAGGATCGGCTTAACAAAACATTTAAAAATTCGTCTTTCCAAAAAACAACGAATATATCGAATTTTTCCAAATTGCTTTTTGTATGTGCTACCAAAATTTTATCTTCAAAATATAATTTATGAGCATTTTGAGGATTACGAAATAGTATCGAATTAAATTGAGTTTATATTTTTACACATACACACTACTGGAAAATGTGACTACAGGGCCGTACTTAGGACATAATCATTCAATATGTTTCGAGCATCCTGTATAAAGATATTTGAAAACAATGCACTTGCTGCATTTGTAGCTAACAACACAAACGACCAAAAATTCAATGTATCTAGTCCATAGACTACTAGAAGTGTATATACCCTATGTAAGGTAGAAATAAGTATTTTATCGCCTTTGAAAGTAGAAATTTATTTTGTAAACTACTCTTGTTACCCTATTCTATTCGGTTTTAAATCATACATACAATTGGTGTACAGTACTTACTAAGTACGTTTATGCACAAAATTTCAAATAACATAAGAACCTAAAATACTTCATATGAGTACTCCTTCTCCTTAATTAAAACAGAAATAATTTAAATCCTTCAGGAAGAAATATTTAGCTGTGCTTAAATATGTCATCAAATTATTGTCTAGTCTGACGAATGTAGGGGTCTATTTTTCTATTCGCTAACAAAATAATAATAATAATATGGTTTTGCCATTTTTATTTTTATTTTTATCAGTACTCTTTTTTTTTTTCATCTTGCTGCCAGTTCCGGTACCACCGGGCTATTAGTGCTTTTTTCCTTTCTACTTGTTTTTTCTATTTTATTTCTCAGTTCGCTATTTTCCCGGCCTTAGTCGAGGTTTGTCGGTATTTTTGTCTTCTATGCTTCTCTGATCAGGCAATTAATCATTCTTGGGTTTTTTCTTTTAAAATTAAATTTTTACAAAGATTCGTATTTTCCAATGTTTTTCGTCAATTTTGAATTTTTGACTCTTTTTCCATAGAACCATATACTTATTTCCTCCATATCTAGTCTTGTGCCTTGGTATTTGTATTCCTACATCAGTTCTTTATTGGATATTTCCCTCTTCGTTTTTCCTTTCATTAGCCTATAGCAGACAATTTCTGTTGACTGTAGTTTGCCGAAATTTTTCTTGGCTGTTGGCGCCCATACTAGAGTTGCATATCGCTAACTTGATATCAACATATTTAAAAAACCTGTCATCCTGAAATGTCTGCTGTTAATTATACAATAAAAAAAAATTATTGACTAATCTGGGACCTACTATTCTATTCGCTAACTTGATATCAAAATATTTAAAACATCTGTCATCCTGAAATTTCTCAGTTGTCAGTCAAGTTTTATTCGAATCCTCGGAGCTTTATATAAAATGAATATTTTGAAAATATTTGGAATGCAGGGACATAGTTCGAAAGATGTTCCCAAGAAAGAGGAAGTAGAAGAACACAAAGAGATCCTTCAGGAGAAGGAAATAGAAATTAGAAACAGCTTTGAGAAGATTCAGACATTGGAGACAGAAGTCGACGAATTAACACGGACCACAGAATCACTTGAAACGAAGCTGAAAGAGAGTATGATAGTTGAAAAGAGTTTCCAGCAACTAATGGTCAACTATGAAGAATTTTACAAAAAAGTTTGGACTCAACGAGAAGAAATGTTAAACAAAAACGAAATCAAAGACAAGTATATGGAAAACTTGGAGTGTTCCTACAATGATTTAAAAGAAAAAATCAAGAAAGCAAAGGAGGTCATCCACGGGCTGCAAAATAACCAAGACGGCATGAAGAAAGAATTGAAAGAGTACAAAAAGATAGTGAACGTGTGGGAAAACATATACAAAGACTTGAAAGAACATTGCGAAACGACTATAGCTAAGGCAAACTTGGAAATTGACACTAAAGAAAAAGAACATTTGGAAAAAATTGCCAAATTGAAGTTCAAACTTTTAGTTCGACAAGGTAGAATAAAGGACCTGAAGAAGATGTTGAAGAATGAACTGGAACCTTCCTTTTCCACACCATTAAGTAATAACAGTATAAATAAATAAAAATTATATTTTGTTTTTTTCAGTTTGATCTTTCATTTTTCAGTCTAGTTGTAGATAAAGTTGACAGATTATGTTTATAAATTATTGGTTTTGTTTTGCAAGGGATCTTCTTTCAGGTCAATTTTGTATGTGCATTCCTAAATATTTTACATTTCGTCGATTAATAAATCGCATACAAATGTTATATGTAGTTGAATTATTGTAATAGAGAGCATTATAAAAGTACATCCTATTTTTTTTTCTTAACTAATTAAACATTGTCTACGAGGAATTTATTTTTAATCTTGAATACAGGAACATTCAGGGCACCACTAATCAAATGTCACTATTAAAACTAAAACTCCATATTCACTTAGACTAAATTTAAACTTTCAGTGCGATACGTTTAGTGTTATAGCTAAAACATTTTGGGCAATAATTTTTAACAACTTTCGAGGACAATTGTCTCAAGAAAAATGTCTCGTTAAGTTAGTTTGTATTATCGGCAACGAAGAACCACAATTTTTCGTTAGTATGTAGAACTCAAACGTGGCCGGATGAGTCTTAGAGATGATCCAAGGACAGGTGCACCATCGCGAGATTGAGACATCATTCGAGATTTCAAAGACCTAATCCAAAAAAATTTGTACGAAGAATTGTGTATAAAAAAATTAGTACATTGGTGCCAAAAATAAACGCCAATCGTCTGCTTGGGTCTTCCAAGGTGAACAAAATCCATCAAAAGTCAACCTTTCTCGAAGTGTGTCCAAAAAGATGGTCACGACATTTGTCTCAAAAGCAAATCATGTAGCAACAATCCCTCTACAAAATTACTGCCGAATGGTAGATAGATAACCATTTATTTGCCTGAGGTCATTTCTGAGCTTAGAAAAACCAACGCCGAACGACGAAATATCTTCCACCAAGACAATACAATTTTGCACACAACTCGCAAAACAATAGAATTTCTTAAAGCAAGAAAACACCAATTGTTAGTCAATCCATTCTACAGTCCCGAAAATTGTTTTTTAGAATTTCCTTAAAATCGTTTTGTGTGTGGAGCCCAATAGAAAATTTGAAAATATCACTGGTCTTCAAGAACATGAAAAGAACCACAAACAAAAACTGGATATTTTATCTTTTGCTTGTAGCAAGTGCCATATAGCTTTTGCCCAGACATCTGATATTGCAATTCATACAAGACAAGATCAAAACCGTAAAAGGAAAATGGAACGGTGTACTACTGTTTATGCTGCAAGCAATGTTCCACAAAAAAAGCAAAAACATAATATATATATAAAAATCATAAAATCATATAAGCAACTGGCATGTCGGAAAAAACATAGATATAACATAGATGTTGTTAAAGTTTTTAACTATCTGCAAACTTGTTAGTTAAAATGAAATTAGACAAGGAATATATAAAGAGAAATACAATAAAAATATCTAAGTCATAATTGTTATGACTTGTAAAATTTATTTGTTATGTGATGTATAATTTGTTCTAAAAGTATTTATCTAATGAAAATGTTTAAATAAAATTTGGAGATTATATAATATATATTAATATTTTATCAAAACTAAAATCATTATTAAGGGTAAAGGTACCTATTTCTTACTTTTCTGAAATTTGTAATTTTAATGCAAAAGAACAGAAGATAATATTCGCATAAAACTAAATATTTATTGAAAATTTTTTATTCAAGATATTAAACCACATTACAATACTATTTTGGTACCGTTCCTCCTGGTATAAGCTGAAAAAATTTAAAATATATAATATTTAATATAGATTTTAAAATAAAAATAGAATCAACTAAACAATAGGTAAGATTTTACCATGGTTATATTATTTCTATTTAACAAAATTGCATCCAGTTTGGTTGTTTTCCTTCTGGTGTATTTTCATATTCATTAACATCGCTCATCAACATATTAACAGTCATCAAATCCTAATAATGTACCAAAATTTTTATTATTATATGTATTCATGAACCTATGCTTTTGTCGACTAATTCTGTAATATGATTAAAAATCAAAAGACAATTTACTTAATGGCAAAATTGTTGAGTTAGATACTTGCATAGATCTCATCTTGAGTGATTATTAAAATGCTCGATAAAAAAATCTAGAAATAAAAATTTTTCAGCAATAATTTGAATGACTCTGACTTCACCAATACCCCCACTCTAGACTAGTTATGATATCACCATATAAATTCGTCCCCACCCATTTTTCCAAATGAGATGTGTTTTACCTCTGCCTATGTTTAGTTGTTAGTTAGTTACATCTCACCTCTTGAAAAGTTCTTCCAGCAAATAATATTTTTTTCGAAACTGTTCTTTAACGGCAATAAACAATGCTAGCTGTCACTTACGACAAATTCAAAAAAATTCTACGAAATCACGAAATAAATTGCAAATCATTTAGTGGATAAAAAAACATCAATACTAGTGAAGAGTCGTATTACAACGAATGGTTCAATTAAATAAGCTATCTATACCCTACGCAGTTGATGAGATTGCAAAAGCACATGAAAGTGATGTGTTGTGCCTTTCTCCCTATCACTGTGAAGTTAACTCAATTCAGCTGACATGGGCGTAAGTTAAAGGGGATGTTGCTCGGATAAACACAACTTTTAAGCCGAACGATATTTGAATTCTTGGAAAACTCTATTAAGCAAGTATCGGCTGAATATTGAAAAAAAATGAATCGATTATATGATTAAGGAGGAAGAAAAAATATGTTATTCAAGAAAATATAATCGTCTGCAACTTTGCATTTAAAAATTAATATTTAAGGCACAATTTCAAGCTTTATTAATCTTTTTTGATAGCAGAAACACTATAGAATCTAGGGTAATCAATGTTATACATACAAACGGAAATGAATCGTTTACAAAAAAGCATATTTCGTGTAAAGCCCTTCATCCATACTTCCGCAATTACTTTTTTGCTTCGTTAAACAAATTCCCGAATTGGCAATTTTAAGGTTAGAGAATCGTTTAATGTAAACAAGTTGTTTGATTTAAGCTGAATAGTAACTATCCCTGTTTCATTACCATTCTCTCACAAAAACAACACTAGAACGAACGATACAACTAGCAAAGTCGATTCGTCATTTCAGAGAGTTCATTCATTCAGGCGGATTGTTTCCGTGCTCTCGTCATTGATATATTGTTCTCTGATTCGCGTGGTTAACAAAACGCTTCAAGGGCCCATTTCGATTTCAGCTCGAGTTTTAGAGAAAAGTTAAAACGCCACACGGCGTGGCTGAGTACAAAACCGTGTTTAATCACGGATAATCAGGATTCTGACTTTTGGTTTTGGTACTGATACGATTGTTAGCGGTTTGAGAAAGTCTCTTTTCGATGCGCAGAGGAGAACCGCAAGGTTAGGAAAAAGAGAAGTTTTTACTGGAATTGCTTTATATATTTCAACGGTGTATCATATTATATAAATGAGTATGAAGCCCTATAAGGATTGAAAAAGAATGTTTTTAATTTTAAATTTTGGAGATTCCTGACTAACAAGTTTTGCTCAGAGATTTGATTTGATTATACTTAAGCCACAGAATGATAGAATTTATAATAGAAAAGATCAAGTACCTAAATAAGCTAAACATCGTTAAAAAAATGTATTTAAAAGAAATACTTGACAAAATACTTCTGACTTTCTCTACCGGGACATAGAATGAAATAAATGTGATAATACTAATTAACATTAACTGTCGAGAGCTGGGAAGTTCTCCATTGACGGACAAGCTATATTGTCCTCAAAGTCGGGTCGTTCAGTTAGATCAGTATTTTTAAGTACATGCTTGTAAAACCCACGATTTTCAAAAGACCGCCAATCGGCTCTATAATGTTTGTTTAGTTACGCTTCAACGTTTTGTTTCTTTTTTAAAACCGAGCGACTTTTGTGAATTAACTCTGGTGCGAACGATGTCTTCTTTTAATAATCTACTTTACTTGCCCAATTCGGTTTTCTACACCCCGAACAAAAACTCCTCAACCTTTACCCGATTTACAAGACTTCACGCTCAAGTACCACGACCCTGATGTTTTTATTATGTCTTTCACTGTCCCTTTCAAATCCTTAATTTCGACTTCATCAGCAAGTTTTTATGATAGTTTACTATTTTGCAACAATAACAATAACCTCCTTGGGGGAAATTATGTTTTCCAGATTTATCATTTCTGTTTCGATGTTGCCAAATCCACAATCAGGTAGATTGTAGCTGTGATCTGCCACAGGAAAAATAGTGTTTTTATTTTGTCCACTCCAACCATGACGGACAAGCTCGATGGTAAAAAAACGGCATGTTTAAATTATGGTATACACATGACAATATCTTGTTAGCATTTTTGTTATATTCATTTTCCATCCAAATAAAAAGATCACCTTGTCAGGGCATATTATTGCGTTGGAATAAACAAATGTAAAATTATTTAAGTAAAGCTTATAATTAAATTTAAGTAAATATTAGAAAATTTCTGAGTATTCAATAAATATTTATGAATAATAATTATGATTATTATTGTTATGTTAGTGGTTCAAAAATATAGGATATAATTTTTATTAACTTGGATTTAATCTAAATAAAACCAGCAAATTTTTTATTCTCGATATTTAATATAATATTTAGAATGTCTTCCTCTTTTGTCGCGAAGAGATTTTGATGATGTTGAGCTCTTTATAATTTTTGTTTTAAGTAATATTTTTTGCAAGATTTTTACCTGCATTTATAAAATAGTCGTTAAAGTTATTTGCTATCACATGAGGATTACTAATCAGGTTATCGTTTTCTTTTATTTGGATAGCGTAACCGTTGAATTTGCTTTTCAGCCATTCGTTAATTAGTTTTCCAAATATTTTTAGAGTTTCTACTTTCTGTATTTTAGCATCTTTTACAAGCCTTTTTAAGGTATTTAATATCCAGAAGTTTGTTTAATTATGTCGTTATAAAGTAGGTTTAACAAATTCAAAAATAATTATATTATTCTTTTTGGCGTCCTTTTCCAAGAATTAAATATAAGTATCGTGTTTTGCTTCTCTAATTATTTTATCTTATTTTTTTGCGATTCAATTTTAAATAGCACCCTAGTTTCACTTACTTCAATGGAATTTTTTACGTCTGTTTGTCCCTCTACCATTACCTGGCACAATTTATCTAAAGTAATATTTCCCTGTAAATTATCCAAGTCATGTATTTTTAACTTTTATTATTAATGGTGTCTTTATTAGTAATTCAGGTTTTTTGAGAATGGAATATCTAGTGAACACGACAATCGGCTGGTAGCTCTAAATGAATGAATCATTCTAAGTTCTTTCTAGTTAACAGTGTGTTTCATAGTTTCCAGTTTCGAATTCTGTAGACATGGACGTAGTATGAAACGCTGTGCATGTCCCTGTGCTATTAAAAAATACAAGGAATAAGTAAATTGCCTATAAAAGAAGTGACTGAATGAGTCCTCATAAACCTCAAATATTATCAGGAATCTTCGAGAAGCCAAGAAAAGTATATAAATACAGATATTTGACATTTAAAAATAATAGTGAAGTGTCAAGATTGGCGGAGACCATTTAGAATCGCCTTTATTGAACGCCTATTAAAACCAGTTGTAAAATTTTCTTGTGACTAAAATTTGTTAAACCATCATGTTACAATACTATATTTGTTGCAGGAGGTATAGACTTGACGAGCCGGCACTGGTGGCTGATCGGTACTGTCTTGCTGTTAGCTGCCGCTGCAGGAGTCGGTGTCCCTATAGCCTTAAAGATTAGCTCAAGTGCCTCCTTTGAAGAACGTCTCGAGTTTGCAACTAGGTAAGAACCTCCGGATATCACAAACCAAATCTAAAATTAAATCAAAACTTCTTAAGTCAATGCCTAGTAAATCGAGCTGAATATTAATTTAGGATTTAGGAAATTATATCAGGTATCAAAGTTTGTAAATTAGGTCAATAAGTATTCAAAACTTGTTTGTGTTACTAAAAATGCGTGTTAGCTATAACTAATCTAACTTAATGATCTTTAATGATTATCTTATATGTATTATTGTCCACGTACTTAAACATTTAGTCCGTTTTAATTACCTGTTACTTATTAAGTTGTGGTACAGGAACAAGGTCATAATTAATATTTATTTAATGAATCGTCTGTAATACAAACGTATTTTTTGTAAGGTTGCTCCAAGAAGTGCCTCTAATAGATGGACATAACGATCTCCCTTGGAATATTCGAAAATTCCTTCACAACAAGCTGAAGAACTTCAAATTTAACGAAGACTTACGAAAGGTATCTCCATGGTCAAACAGCGCCTGGAGCCATACAGATTTAATGAGATTAGAGCAAGGACATGTCGCTGCACAGGTAAGTTTTTTGAAAAATGTTTGCTACTGCATTACTTATAAACATTCGCTGACAGTAAAAAATATTTTTGTTTACTACGTATATTTAAAATCGAATAGGAATAAGCCAACAATCTATGTTTTCATTAGTTTTATTTCTGACTATTGCCACGCCCTAAGAAAAAGTTTAATACCTTTAACGTCACATGTAATGTGTTCTCGCCTCTATAAGGGTGCGGTTTCACTAATGACATAAGGAAACAATAAGACGCGACAAATCGGCTAACAAAATGGTCAAATGAAACAAACCAAACTACGTTACAATTAATATTAATAAATAATAAAAAGGGCTCTTACAATAGCTCAATCCGTAGGGGCCATATATCGCTTAATATTTGCACTAGACTGGATACCGGATAACTTACTGTCTGAGATCGCTTACCTGCGGTCTAAGACCACTACCTACCTCAATGTAATCGTTTAGTATTTATATTAAATATTGTTTAGGTGTTCTTGTATAATAATCTCACATAGTAAACGCTTTTCCAAGCATATAATTTAATATTTACTATACGAAACGATTATTAAAATGTAAATAAGTCGATGAAATATTGAATTGGTTAGTGAAAAAAATATATTTAGTGCCTTTTCGTATGCGATAATACGGTGCTTATTTTTACTTGAAATATCTCCTATTTTTCTTAATAATATTGGACTGAGACCACTACGACTACCCTGTTTGCTCAGACTAATATACATGTCGATAATGCAAAATCTCGAACTAATAGAACGGGTTGGTGTCCCAATCTTTCGCTGTGAGTAAACGTTGTCACCGCCATCTAATATTAATGGCGGATGTAAGCAGAGGGTGAGTTCAATTTCAACTTGTCAGACAACACGCCACGTCACCTTCAGATATATCTTAAGCAGAAAATCTCGAGTTGCTCTAACTTCCAACTTGCATTGCATTTTTCGCGGGAGAATCATTCTTAAGGCAGAATTTAAAGGGGTAACGTTAATATTTTTGTAATATCAAAAATAATATTTTTAACACATTTATTTTTGAGATTTTTACGGAAGCAAAAATGTAACCTCACTGAGTTAAATTTTTTTTTTTTTATTATTATTGTTTTTATTTAACGTCGGCCTATTTCTGCGACGAGGGCTAAACACCGACGCCGGGAGCACGCTACCCCTAACCGGAAATTTTGCCGAGTCCTCAGGTATTCCAACCCAAGGTGGGGATCTTTAACGAGCCCAACATCCATGGACTCGGGACCGACAGCTTAACGTCTCCTCCGAAAGACTGCATATCTCCACTATATCTCGTGCTCATTGGTATACTACCTGCGAGCTATGATATGCTACTAGTCGCTGCAGGATGTAAGGGCATTACGACGGTGTTCGCTGGTGGTCACCCATCCAACTACTAACCGCGCTGGACACTGCTTAACTATAGTTATCGCATCACAGGCGTATCCAGGCCTTTGCCCTTAAAATTATTTGAAAATTGTGAAGATGGTTATAATTTGTTTAGAAATTAGGAGTACCAATTTTATATGCATGTTACATCAGAATATCATGGTCCATTTTGTATGGTACACATTTCTCATTTTTTAACTTATTACCGTTTGATCATCTTGTTTTATATTCCACTAAATAATGTTCTTCAGTTTTTTTCTTTCGTTTTTTCTACTGCGAGCATTTTTGTCTTACTTTTACCTCATTGAACTGCTTTGTTCTTCCTTTTCTTTCATGTTGGTTTCAAGTTATTAAAGTCTTGATTGGGGCTTCTTACTTTTTAATATTATTTTAGCTCATCATTTACTGCCTGATTCGTCCTTTTAAATTTATTTTCAGTGACTTTTATTGCATCCTGTATTGATCCTATTAGTTTTTTTCTGCTATTCTTAAATTTTCTTAATTTGGTTGGTTATTAAATCTGCTTCTTATATTATAAATGTCTTAATAACGATTCCTTGCATTTCGCAAGTTGTTTAATATTTTTGTATTTACTTGGTATGTCCTATTTTACTAAATATTTTGATCCCACTTTACTGCTTGCTTCATATATTACATCAAACATTCGTACTATCACTATAACGTCATAAGCTGAAGCTCTTATTTGTCTCTCTCTTGCCACTCTTTTTTTGATATATATATTTTTTATGCAACACTGTGTTTGGTATACAGTTTGTTAACTATCGATTCTTTTTCCAGAAGTCATCTTGGTTATTGTTAGCCGGAAAAATTATAAAGATTCCTCTTTCCAATTTAAAAAAATTATTTTAGGACCTCCAGTTAATTATAATATCATGTATCAAACTAACGGCCTTTATACAGATTTAGCCTAAACATATAAGGACATACACGAATCCAAGCGATTGATAAAGAACGCGTTATGTAAGAGTAAGAATGTATTACTAATATGTTGAAGTAGGGATATATCGAAGTGGAAACATCGTTCCAATCAATTCGATAGTAACGTACCGACAGTCGCGGTCGTACCTCTACTTCAGTTGAGAGGGGATAAATCGCTGCCCACTGAGTAAAATATCGCCTATTCTCTATTAAATACTATCTAAACCTGTATATCAGAGTGTATAGTGAAACTTACTAAAAAATGCGGTTCCCTAAAAAAGTTGCCTTATGGATAAATTACTCTATTTTGAAGGACTGCGCGATGCTTCTGCAGAATAGTGGAAATTGGTAAGACGTGCCGAAGTCTGGATTGCAACTTCGGTAGCTTGAAAACTTTAAGGGTGGCCTATTTGGATTGATTGGGACTCGAAACTGAATTGAATTATTGGATTCGCTTTGGAAAGATAATAGTTCGAGAAAGTTCCTATTTATATTCTTTTCAGTGGCGGTTACTACAGGAATATCTAGTTATTTTCTAAAAGTAAAGGCTATATCAATCGATAGTTTTGGGATAAAATGTATTATATGTGTCAGTTAAATCAAATTTAAAAAAATAGTTCTAAATCAGAAATTGGATGAAGTATTATGCTTTATTTTAATCATATAAATATAAAATCTACATGTAGTAATAAATATGCGTATTCCTACTACTTCGTAGGCTTGTATTCAATTAATATGGTGATTTAACTGAAACATTTGAACTTATTTCGTATGGATACAATCGGATAAAGATATAAAAGTCCAACTGTATAATAAAACTGTTAATTCCAGTATAATGTTTTATTAAATTTTGTAGTTTTATGCCCCAAAATGTGAAAATCACGCGCCCTACTGAAATCGGCAGGTGTTCAACGAACTTAACAGCAACCCTAAGCTATTTTAGTCCTTTAACCCCTTCTGAAACGCAGTGAAACTCTTACGCGTCTTCTTAATTGTCAAATATACACCATTTAATGGAGTAAAGATGGTGGCAACTTGCTACGTAATTAGACAATAAAGGAGGAAAATTTACCCCTTTACATTTCAATATGGAGTCTGGAACAACAGGTTCGGAAATTTGACAGGAAAAGTTCCAGCGTGTGTTAATGTGTAATAAAATGTGGAACTTTACAAAAAAATATTTTTCTATTTAAAAAGAACATTCAAACTTATAAAAAGATTATTGAATTTAACCTAATCTTAAATAATTAAATAAGTGTGCACTAGATAATTAGCTGCTAAGTTATAAATTACATTTATACACCGGTATACATACTCCGAACCGGTTTGCTGTACAAACATTTCAACTCCAGACATATCATCAATCCATCTATCCGAGAAAGTAAACAACAAGTTAAATTTGGTTCGAAAATCAACAGAAATTGTAGTTGAGTAAAGCCACAATATTCTGCTAATAACTACCTTAATATTAATTACCTTACTCAAGAAACTGATGAAATAATTCTGACAATTAATTTTCTTCATCGTTGTGGTTTTTATCGAAAGAAAAGCGAAAAGTATAATAAAGTAAATGAAAACTAAAGACAGTGCAAATGTTTAAATTTAATTGTTGAACAATTAGTTTTTTGGGATATGGATGGCAATCAGTAGAGTAAATTCAGCTCCATATAAAAATATCAATCAAAACAAAAAAAAATAAAACTACAATAACTAATGTTTATATCCAAAGTACTATAAAAGCAAAATCTCCATCAAACTCGCTGTTAAAAATAAAATAGGTAAACGAGCAAACAAACAAAAACACACCAGGTAAGTATCCAAAACAATTCAATAAATAAGAGTGGAGGGCATTCTAAGTTTTTCGAGCACCGAAATTTATAGGTTAAAGTTCTTATGGCCCTTGGAAACGGTCAATAAAGTCGGTTAATGTTCCTGTGATAATTGAAGTTTATTTAGCCCTTCTGTGCCTTTTGATACCTATTACAGAACGTTTTACTGGAATTATGAGCCATTTCAGGCTGACTACCGCATTGGGAGAAGAATACACGGCACTTACTGTGTTTTTGAAAACAAGATGGATTGATAATACCCTCGAGATTAGAGACGCCGAAGGTAGTTTCCATATTTTTTTTTATCTGATATTCCCAAATGATGTACATCGACAGCATTATGAAATATTTTTCTACTCAAGCTGGCGAAAATTCATCACTAAAACGTTGCCTGTACATTGCGAGCTTGAAACACTTTTTTTAATGAATCGCTTTTAGTTTACTGCAGCACGACAAGAAAGTTGCTGAATACTAAGTAAAACTCCACATTTTTATCCAGTACTTTAATACACTATTTAGTTCGATTTTATAGCTATATATGGTGTACAGGGTGGCAAATGATAACTTGATGTAGGGCTTTGGAAATATACCAAAAATAGGAAGAATGTTTTGAAAAAAAAAATTCTGTTTGCTTATACTGCTGCACAAATTTTGTCACTAGAAAATCTGTTTGATTTTTTGCACTTTCTTTATCATGCGTTATGCTAGTTTTCACATTTTTTTCTTTAGTCAAAACAATAAATTATAAATATAAAAGATAACTCCCCACGTGGGTTTCTTCATCGTGTGCTTCGTCTGGATCACTCCCCATTTCGATGTTGCATATTTCGCTAACTAATGTTCTTCGTTTTTTCTGACATTCGCTTTTCTATTATTCTATTATTTTATTATTTTAGTTCTTCTTCTACTTCCTGCTTCGTTTTTCTTATTTTATTTTCAGTATTTTTTACGGGCTTCGATAATGCTCCCAATGTTTTACAATTCTTAAATTTTCTTTTATCTGTTTTTGTCTTGGTTATTAAATCTGCTTTCTAGATATAATTGTCTAATTATGAATCGTTAATTCTATATTTCGCAAGAAATTTAATATTTTTCTATTTGCTTATAATGTACTATGAGTTGCCCAAACTTTTCTTTATTTCCTCCATTCGTTCCTCATTTTTCCCAAATATTTTCAATGCCAATTCCAATTTTTGTAGATTGTTTTAGGTTGCTGCTGGTTAATTTCGTAGCAATAAAAGTGGAGAATGAAATCCAAAAAACAGTTTAAAGTAACGAACAATTCCACAAAGGTAGAATATACAGTCTTTGATATGATGTTCTCATAAGTTTTACAGAATGTCGTCAATCAAACAGATGAAAGCATTTAAATATTCACTTTCTTACTGGTAGTTCCCTTTTATTTCTTATTTTTACACGATAATGTTAGTTATTTTGTTGCTACTTTAAAAGTTTCGGAACACAATATATTTATAGATGTTTTAATTTATTATTAATGCGTTAATGCAACATTTTTACCAGAAGATTTTCAGTAAAGAGTTGATGATTGGATGAGTATTTCTACGTTAATATCTCCAGGCTTCAAAATATTGGCTAATTGACTTTTAGCATTCAATATACTTTTAGTGGTGACATTCAGTTATTGCGTCTTAGGAAAATAATGCACATCTGCATTTTAAAAAAATGATAATTAGTAGAAGACTGAGATAGAGATCTGGTTGCTGAAATGTGGAAATTTCCGCTAAAAATTTTGCGTTGTAGTCAAATACTTTTAATAAATTGAAAATTTTGTAATTAGAACTAGTCGAGCCAATACTTGACTATCGTCTTAGTGTATTTCATTAAACATTCTTATTATAATGTCTCTTATTTTAGTGATAACTCTCATAATTGGTGTATACCTTGAATCATAGTTTATATGATCGAAGGTGTATACTATAATTTTTCTCTCTCTTGCCATTGTAAAAGTTTACATAAGATTTTTTTTGTAATGTATATACATCTATTCAATTCATATCAGGAAAAAATGAAATTGGTACGTAATATTCTATAGTTTATTCCATCAATTTGCGCCTGTCTTAGATTATCGCTAAAAACCGATGATAAGCTTTGCATCTTATTTAAAAATGACAAAAGTAGACGGCTCTAATATTTGTAGACAAAATATAAAATTTTGTTTTTTTTAAGTGATTTCTTGTTTTAGCATAAATATTTATTTGGAAATTACCAGTAAATATTCTTATTTTTGAGCACAGGTAATTTTGCCATCAAGTGACTTTTTGATTATTTTTATATACCACAACAGGTAGATTTTTGTTGGCAAATATTAGAGCAAAGTACTTTCTTACTTCTTAAATAAATTGTGTAACTTGTATGGTTTAGCGATAATAATAAGGAGCAAATTGTATAACTTTTTTCAAGCGACGCGCTTACAAAAAAATACAAAATTGTATGTTTTTTCAGTAGACAGCTTAGAAATAAGATATATATTGTGAATGAACGGCTCAGTATTCTATTTTTGTATCTAAAAACCAGACGAGGCCCTTGGTTTGAAAAAATAAAATGAAAAGGCCGGCCTCATACAAATTGTAGAATAAATTTTGATGAGGCAAAAATGGGGTGAGGCCTTTTAAGTGCAAGGAAAAAGGGACGAAGGCAAAAAAATCAATTTCCAGTGAAAGTGATTACAGCAAAGGGACATTTTGCGACGAATGACTTGGATACTTTTCGAGAAAACACACTCAATGGGATTTGATGTAAAGTTTTTGTTATCTGTAGAATTGGAAGAAACTCTCGAGGGTCTGTTTATTTTAGGCGAACAGCTACAGAAAAAAGAACGTAAATGGATGTAAGTGTATTGGGTATTAAAGAAGGGCCTTTCTTTAACCATAGGATCTCACACAATTTACGAAATAAAATATCTAAATTATGGATTGCGTTGCTCGAAGAGATGTCTCAACCGAGGATTATTTTCCTACTTCGTCTAAAATAAAAAGCTTTACTGTGGTCTATTACAAAATGTCATTTTAAGTTTTACCTCAAACATTGTTTTCCATCATTAATTAATTACCGCGACAGATATTAAATTATATGCAGAATGCATTGTCCGCGATTATTATTTTTTATTTACATCAAAACAACTTATTAAGCAGCCACGATACTCAACCCTTTCGGCCTTATTGGCTTCTTAGGGTTGGGAAACCCGCTACTATTACATAGTCTAAGCTACCTCTATTAATCTACTTCTAACAAGCAAAAAATTTAGGCTAGCATCTATGCTTAACTTTATTCATGCTGGTCATTCGTAGAGAATTTGCCAACGCCTATTTTTCATTTTAACAGAATTTATTTATTCAATTTTTACACTTATTTTTAATCTATTTCTAACCAACTTTTTGGTTTATTAGCCTCGTCACCTCAAATAAACAAATTTCGTTATTGTTCGTTGGTCGAAATCGTTCGTCGAAGCCTTTATTTGGTATTTCTTAAATCTCCGTAATAAATGAAATATGTAAATCAGTCTTTTGGCATGCAAATGCGATGGTAGAATATTAATGTCGATCCAGGCAATTCATTAGCTTGATTGCCTTTTGCATTTAGTGACATTCATAATTCAAAATTCCCATCAGCCTACAGAACCTATTATTAAGCATTATTTTGTCATCAGATTTGTGTTCAGGAATTTTGGAAATGCGTAATTTTTAGAGCTTCAACACTTTGTTAAAGACAGCGTAGTTTCAAAGATAATTTAACTGAAATCTCTGAGAAAATTTTAATCATTTAATAATTTGAAACGTATTGAATTGGAATAGAATACCTAAACTGTTTACTACAAAAAGCGATGTACATCATAGAGCATTTGATTAATTTTTCCACGTCACAACCGAACAGCGTTGTCTAGTCGACACAAATATAAAGAGAATCCATATATTAGTAGAAAAATGTTATGTTTCATTGTCATAGATTAAATGTTCGTAAATAAAGTTAAAGGTAACATTGGCCCATTATTATCACGTCCATCTTGAAAATATTGCATTAATAAAGACAGGAACACTTTACAACGACTATTTAGTTGTTTCTAAGTAAATATCAATATTCAGACTAGTTATTCACACTAAGTTTGTTGTCAGAACAATTTTTTGATATTTAAACAAGCAATTAAAATATAAAAGGTGTAGTAACAGTAAAATGCGAAACAGTTAATAAGAGGATCGATGTTCTGTCCTAACTAATTAATAACAACATAAATTGTTATGAGACAGTGGCAACCTCGTAAGCGGTTTGACCAACAGTGCAGTTTCATTTTAAGAACGGGTTTCTTGGACGTACGTATTTTCAGAGTTATTTAGAGTAAAGTATGGAATGTATGCCAATAATTACATTTATATTTTTGCGTCATTTGCGTAATTTGTGCGCACTCATGAATTCACATGAACGTTTGTATAGGTTTCAGCTAGGTTCAGTTCATTAGTTTATTTCAGAACATTCTAATATCCTGCATGATTGCAGCACGAAAACTAATTAGTTAATTAAATTGAAATAATGATTAACCTGATACCTGAAATGAAATTAGCGATACGAGAGACGACTTTAATCGATTCATATATTTGCACAAAAATTATCGTGAAAAGTTAAAGATTTGTATTTTTAAATATAAATAAGCACTAAATAAAAATCATTCGGAAATAGATCCAGGGCTATAAGGAATAATAATTCGGGCTAAATCGTCCTGAATTTGGATTGAGTTGTTCCTAAACGAACTTTTCAATTATTCAAAGGGAAAATAACAAGAGTTCGTATACAAAACACCTGTTCGCTTCTTATCGGTGCTCGCAACCGGGAAATATTAAACAAGTGACTGGAAATAGAACAAGGAAAGGATTATCAGTGAAGTCCTCAAGGGGATCAATAAGAGGATTAAATAAATTCACGTTCTCCCAGTCTTTTATTTTATTCCCATTTTCAATACATTTATTATTAACTTGAAAAATGATATATAAATATTTAAGTAGCTCTAATTTGACTTAAAAAAATAGTTTTGCTTGAGATATTAAGAACTGAATTCAGAAAATCTCAAGACTTGACTTTATTCGCACTTTTTGAAAATCCGCTCATACAATTTGGACATTAAACAAGGAGACATAAATCTTGGATTATAGTTAACTTGACTTAAAATAAACAAATTTAGTAGCGAAAATTACAAAGTAGCTTTAATTTGACTGAAGATGATTAAAATTAAACTTGACAATAGCTCGAAGCTTGTATTTTTTGAAACTTGGCTCATAAAATAGTTATTTGGCTTAAAAAAGCTTGAAACACAGTATGAAAAAGAAACTACTTAAAAAACTCGTATCTTGACTTGACACGTGTTGAAACGTGCCATGTAAATTGGCAAATTAATTTGAATCTTTGCTTGTAAAATAACCTAAACGATTTAAAAAAATCGAGCAATATTAACTTGATTTAAGAGCGCTAAAAATTTCACATAACAAACTTTAAACTTGATTTGCCACTTATAGTAAGATAGAGAAAACCTATAAAATAAAAATTTGACTCAAAAAGGCTTGAATATTAATTGATATAAAAGTGTTTTAGATTATTAAGGCTCGAAAATTAGCTTATAAAATGGCAACTTAAATCATTGTATTAAAATAGCTGTCTTGAGAAAACTTAAACTTGACTCGACAAGAAGTAGATTCTTCACTTCACAGCTATTTAATATGGGTTACAAAACAGGTAATTAAAGTCAAATAATTAATTCAAAAAACAACTTAAAACATAAGAAAAGTAAAATCACATATTAAGAAAATAAAATAACATAATACTTAGTTTAAATGAAACTTAAACCTTCCACTTGAAAACCAAATTAAAACTAAGACTAATTTGAAAATGCTTAATTTTAATACCTAAGTAAGCTTGTAATTCTCAATTTTCTTGGGTGGAAAGTTCATTTATTTTCTTTTGTACGTCATTGGAAGGGATACACTTACACACTTGCCGCTATTTTTCTCTCTGCCTACTTTCCAGTTCGATTTGTATTAAATGGAACATCTGTGGCCCAGGCAATATCGTTTAACCTTTTTAGAGCTATAGGTTACGATTCAGATGAACAGAAAGCTTATTTTCAATAAATATGAATTGATTTCGTTTTCCATTTACATGCACTCACTTTAGATCAGATTCCATTAGTATGCTGACAGCGAAACTAGTTTTGGACGTCTGTACAAAAAAATATTGAAAGTTGAAGGTTTCAGTGATCAAATTTAATAAACATTTTCCCTGGTATAACTTTTATCCTTTAAGATTCAATTTTTTAACTTTTTGAGGATAGGTAAATATGATTTAAGAAAATATTATTTTGTGAGTATTTAGAGCCATAAAACGTTGGGATTTGATAAATACCATTTTTCCTCCTTCTCCTTAGACTCCCCAAAAAATAATAATAATAATCAGACCTTCAACAGACTAAACTTACTTTTAAACGTTTTTAAAGAATAGTTTTTATACTGGCCACAATTTATATTCGCCATTATTGGAAACAAGTTAAAAACTCTAAACAGACAATTCATTTTATCCACGATAAGGCTAGACGCCGTAGATCAGATTTCCAGTGATCCCGGCCTTATTTTTGCTTTCGTCGCTGCTTCCGGTCAAAAAGGTCCCCTTTCCGGTTTGCTAGGAAAGAAGGGACGAGAAAAAGAACCATGTCGATCTAATAAAAGTAAACGATTGTTTGATGCTCCTTCAGGAAGAATTTTATAGTTTTGAAGTCGCTTTATGCGTCCCTTCGACGCTAAGAAATTGTCTGCGGACCAAACAAAAGGGAATTGTTGTTGAATAATATGAAAATAGGGTAATACAGAATATATTTTTCATTTTTATTAAATACTGATGAACGTTTACTTGACTAATTACGCAATTTATCTAACACTACATGGAAATGACATATTAAAAATTGTTTTACGAGCTATGTGCAATTAAAGTTTCGCGTTTTTTTATGTTGTTATTAAAATAACTGAATTCGTCAAAATGTGCCAAATCGGTACAGTTTTAACCATTTTTAGGTACAATGTTTTCATAAAAAAAGCGAAAATATGTGGCCACAGCAAGCAATTATGCAAATGAAATCGTAAGCTCACATTGTTTTACATGGCGCGGTGTGGTGGTGGTGTGGTAACAAGGCAGTTTGTACAGATTGTTCCTTTCCAAATTGAATATAATCTAATAATTGGGATGCCGGAAGACGGAATATTAACATTTCAGTTGGCAGAAATTAGATTTTCGGTTTTCCACTTCTGCTTTTGGTTTTCAGGCTCTGTTTTCTCCTACAAAGTTTATTCTGCAATCTAAACAGCCCCCAGTAATTTCTACCTACTCAGTTAACTGGGTTCTGAAACCAGTATGTCATCTTTCTTACAGTCGAAATGAATTTATTTGTACGATTTACAGCTAGATAAATTTATGGAATAATTTAGCAATTTACATATTTTTTAACGTAATTTTCTTTGAATGTTAAAGTGAATCATATTAAAGTGTTCAGAAATTTCTTATATCTACAGGTAAACATTATATTATATTTTTATAGTTTATAATTTGACCGTTTTTATTTGAATTTATGTTTATTGGAATTAATTATTATATTTGCTGCTACTCCTAAATTCCTTTAATCTTATCTTCTCGCTATCATACTACTTTCTTATTCAAACTTTAAGTTCATTTTTCTTATTTTCTTTCACAAAGAATTTTTAGGCGGTTTCTCTTGTAGTAAAAGCCTGAAAACATCATATATTATAAATATTATTTTCTTATTATTCTTTTTATCATTCATGTTTACTTTTATTCTAAAGGCTTCGTTATTTTTTATACTTCTATTCTCAACATTTTTTTACTTGTCTAAGTTTTATTTTATTTTACTTGATAATTCGACAAAACTATGCTAAAATTTGCTATTTAAAAAAAAAAAATATTTTTATGTTTCTTTATAATTAAATCATTTATCCAACTATCCAAAATCTCACTGAAATAATGGGTTTTCTAGGGTACCTAATATAAGGTACATTTTATTATTAATAAGAGGGAATGATAAATTATTCTTCATACAAAAGTTTTTCTACAAAATAATATTTTTAGTAATGAACAAACATAATGTAAATCAAAAATTTCATTAAATCTATTTTCTAAAGATAGCGTCTCTTCCCCAGAAGTATCTTCTTTCAGTTTACAAAAATCATCATTATTGGTTCGATGTCATTTTCATCTAAAACTTTTCCAACTTAACACAAATTCGTGATCTCAGTTGCCGTGCTGCGAACATACGAATTTAAGAGAATACAGTGTATCAGTCCATCATATCCTTTCTCAGGAGGTGACTTTGTTTTTAAAAAGTGTTTGTCATAATCTTTTTCTATATGTCTATACCATACCTATCAGTGTTAATGGCAATAATAAGGTGGTATCCTTAAAACTGTATACTCACTTTGGTAATCATATTCAATGATGTATGTTTTTGTCAATAATTTGCCTAATAATAAGATAATTTCTTCAATTACTTATTTTTTGCTTCTAGTTCCCACAGTTTCAACTTTCCAAATTTTATCTAAATAAGACAGACAGAACTACTAACTTTGAATGAAAAATTGTCTTCTTCAAACTAATCACACCTTTTCAATCTATATAGCGTTACCAGTGTTTCTATCATTGTTGAAAGCAACCCTTGAAGTCAGTTGAATTGAATGCCTTTAACACTTGCTGCGATTCCGCTGGAAGTTCCTTTAAGATTGGATTTTATCCTCAGATATACTAAAAGTCACTCGTTACAAGGTCGGGTAAATAGGGTGGATGGAACACAACAGGCAATTTGTTTTTACCAAAAGCTGTCTTGACAGGTGCATATTCATGACGCATAAACATCCGTTTCTCCACATTTCTGGATATTTTCATCCATGATTCTCCCTCAACCGCTTCAAAATATCTATTTAGTAGGTAATATTAACGGTCCGACCAGTTGGGAGAAACTCTTGATAGGATTTTTATGGACGTGAAGAGTTTGGTGTCTGCCATTGCGATGATTGCTGCTTGTTGTGTTCACCCATATTTTGTCACCTGTTATGGTCTTAGATAAAAAGTTTGGGTCTTCTACTACTGTTTATTGAAACTCTGGACAAATATGCCGCAATTTTTTCTTCGTCGGACAAAATGCGCTGATATATCCCTATACGACATTCCAGCAGATTCAGCTACGTCGTGAATAATTTTCTTTCGGACCTGACCTATAATTTGACGAAAAGTAGTCTGGATTAATGTAAAATGAGACATACCAGAAAACTCATTGCCTACAACAGTCTCGAATTTTGGGTAGTACCTAATACATTAGTTTATATTATATGATGCACATATCTCTTCTCTTTGGTAAAAAATCCATGCTTTCATAATTAATTAACACTAAATACAAAATTTTCTGTTATTTTTATTTTCATATTTAAAAGCAACTTTATGGATCTAATTATTAATAAGGAGACTTTTCATAACAAGAAAGAGTCTTGAGTAACAATGAGTTTTCATTATAATGAGCTCTTTTCGACATACACTTTGTAAATTATATTATTCAATGTATTTAGAATAATTGGATTTAACTTAATATTATTTTCTGCAGCTTCGTTTATCGTGATCTCTGCGAATTCTGCATTATGAAAAATTCGGTTTAAAATAGTCCAACACTAAATGGTACTTATTAAACCAAAATAGCATTTCTGTGTATATCTATTTGTTATCATTGGATGGTATATGCATAATTTTAAGCTGATGATCAATTCAATTCAAATTGGAATTATCAAGTGCATTTGGAGGTTGTAGAAGGGGTGAGCGGAATGGACTACCCGTGAAATGCTCAATTGTGGCACCAAATCTATATATACGGTTACATTTAGTGGAACTGGAACGCATTTCTAATTTTAGTGTAATTATTCTGTTTATACAACGATTTATACATATTTGTATGTATATGTATATATAAACTGCAGCTTGGAAATGTAAATTTAATCGAATTTTCTAATAATCAAATTAGCAACTATTAGAATATTTTTCAATCTAGAACTATGGAGTTAAATAGATTTTATATTCTTTATAATAATTGATTTTTTTGGGATACCGTGTGTTTCATTCTCAGTTACTAAGTGCGGCTTTTGCCACAAACCAAGTGAAATCCACCCTTGTTTTTCTTATTCTACCATACCCACTAGGCAATTATCACCGACAACGGCCTTTTGTTTCTCGATCGCGCTGCAAAAAATGTCTCGTACACCACTCGAATAAATAGAATATGAATATTAAAGAGCGCAAACTTTTGTCTGGTTCTGAATTTTCCAGAAACCTTTTGGCTCAAACAACAATCAAAAGCCACTTGTTTTTATGCACCATTATCCACCATTTACCATTTGATAAAGAAGTACGCACCAAAGAACAAAACTGTATGTTTTAATGGAAATTGTTTATCAATTTTAAATTACGCCAACCATAAAGCTGTTTATTGTTGTTTTTCACTTTATATAAAATACATTTCCGTAAAAGAGACAAAGATATCTTAAAACAAAAAGTATATTTTTCGTCATCTACTACATAGAGATATAGAGCAATTAGATATACTCTGAAAAATATTTCATTTTAATTCGCATATGCTTAAATATTTCTTTGTGTCTAACTGACTTCTTTATTGTTAACCCACGTATACACTAATTTTCACCAGACAATGCTTCTAAAACTATAAAGAGAGAAAGGAAGTATTCAGCTCCCGCAAAATAGTGTAATTACTATTCTGCGAGGTACACCTCATTTCATTCAGCAAAAGGAAAATGCGGCGAGAAGGCGGCCACATAGTGGAAACTTAGACGTTAGTTAAGTGCTTGGATACTAAAAGACCTACTTGGCTCTTTATTAGCTAAAACAATAACTTTCATAAAAAGAAATCCGCTTTATGTGCCCGGTCACAGCGGCAGCAAAATTAAGTCTCAAATGGCACGTAAGCTATTGGAAAATAATGAAAAATTGAATTATTAGCAGTTTATGTAGAAAGAAGAACAGAGATGATAAATTTAGAAAATTTAAAGTATTAAGAGCCATTATCATCAGTTGACTTTTTCCGACTTGCCTCCTTAAATATAAAAGAGAGAAACAAATACGATCTCAACCAAAAATACTTTAGCAACATTCCTTTTGTGATATACACATCGACTAGAACAGTACACAGGGTCGGTTCTAATACAAAGGATATTCAATTATTTTGTCGCACATACGAATTGATGGGGAAATCTGCGTATTTCTTTTTTGTTTTGATTGTTTTTATCATTTTCTCCGACATTTAAAAGCATTTTTTTTTAAATACATCCCTTCTTTGGTGTACAAAATCCTTAAACGTCCAGTATCACATCTATTTACAACTTATCACTTTTGGATATGACATTCACAGACGAATTTTGAAGATACAATTAGAATAAGTGTTCAAACTGCAATCCTTCTTATTCCAGGTGATTAATAAATTAGTGTTTTAACTATCGATAGTTTTATAAGAAATGCTATTCATTTCTTGTCGTATTCGATGCATTTATTTCTTAATATAATCTGGTTTACTCTATACACTACATTTTTTATCCTATTCCACCAAAAAAATGTAATGGAGTAAAATCCGGTGACCTTGGTGGCTACTCAATGGGTTCTACCTGTTTGGAAAAACTTCATGATGATATCTTTGAAAGTGGATTATATAATGCGATGTATTGCATAATATATATATTCTTGTTGATAGAACTGAATTTGATCGATATTTCGAATATTATTTATATATATAAATATTTCTCAGTAGTAAATTACTGAATATGATAAATATTGTAAATTATAAAACAATTTATTATTACAATTGAGTTTTACATTAATTTTAAAAATTTTGGAACAAGTGTAGATTCCTTTTTAAAAGCCGAGTGTTTGTGAAAGAATCAGCATCAAATGAGGTTATTATTTTCAAATTGTACATTAATTTTTATTGCAAATAAACATATTCGACATTTATTTATGTAATTATAATGTTAATTTAATTATATTTAATAGCAAATTTTGTAGAAATTACAAAGTAAGTGAAGGAACATGTCGCCATAAAATTTATGAATTCTTAGTTATTTTAAAATATAACTAAGAAGTTTATATTCCAGATTGAAGAATAGAGTATAAAAAGATATTTAATATAAATATTTCAGGTGGAAATATGTTTTATATAAAAATCCAGGGTACTTAAAAATTAATTTTGTATTAAAATCGAGAGATGTCAAATCATAAATTGCAGTTTTTAGAAGGCTAAGATTTCCAAATCTTTGGAAAAAGGTATTAAAATTTTGATTCTTTCTCTTTCTCTCTCTCTTCCATTTAATACAGTATACAATCTACATCGATGAATTATAAAAAGTCAAAGCTTGCTTAATTATGAAATTTTAATAGAATACTAATTTAAAATTTATTAAAAATAAGAAATATGGCTATTCTATTTTAAACATCATACCAAAAATTGAATGATAAAATTCTCGTATTTTGAACAACATACACATTGTTTAAACCCAACCTCCTAGATTAATAGGGAATATTTTTTTATTACATAACCTCAATTTTTATGAATAAGTGAAAGTGTTTTAAAACATCTGCGTTTACTTATGGATTTCTTCGTTTTTTGTTTGGAACAAAAAATGTGGATTTTCAAGAGGACAAACATCTCAATCCAGTATCATCCATACTGAGCTAAGTATTTTTTTTTAATTTTAGAGCTCAGTTTTAATTTTGTTTAATAAATTTTAATATTAATTTTAAATCGGAACTTCATTTTAATTAAAAACCCTAAAAATATTACCTCGACTAAATATAAGAACATTTATTAAAAAAAATTGAACAGAACGTCAAACAATGAAAAAAATATATGTAATAAAATTAAATGTAAACTACTTCTCAGGTTGGATTCATGAAAGATAATTATAAAATTGTTTTTATATTTATGAGTACAAGTAAGATTAATTCTAAAACCATGATTATGTGTTTAAATTTGTGTAACTGATCAGTAAAATTATTTTAAATCCTGCAACCTTTAATTGCTGCAACACTTTGTTAAAACATGTATTCATTAACTTCTAGTATTCCGATCTAGAAACTTTTATTTTGGTAAAACCCAAGCTGTTTGTGTTCCAAAATAATTAAATAAATGCTGCCACTAAATCAAGGAGCCTCTTTTACTTTTTTCTTAATGTTGAGAAAATAAAATTTGAGGCTACATTATTTATGAACAAGTTTACTATTTTTATTATTATTTATATTATTATGTTTTTATAGCCTGTTATAGGTACTTCCCTATTCAAATTCTTTTTATTTTCGTCTAATGTATATTATTTAAAATTTGTATAAAAAAGATTGTAAAGCATAATTATCTCACCAGCTAAAAATCGAGCAATGGATAATATTTTGAATTAAAATATCATATGCATTAAAGAAGTGGTATATATCACCATTACAGCTTCTGAACTTTTAGAATTAAAACGTAGTATCGTGCCTGCCAGAAAGTATATTTTCCTATTCGAAATTAGGCTTTAAAAGTTTTGCAATAAGTAATAACATCGGTATTAAATGGCACCCAATGGCCTTAGTAATTTTCACACAATTAGCCATTAACTTGACTTTTAATTAGTTTTGTTAAGTTTCATATGAGTTTCCGGGGCAGCAGCAAGTGTTTTCGCTATGAATTTCAATGAGGTTTTGTAATCATCCCGATACACGAGAAAGCAATTTTCTCTATAAAATATGATGTAAAATTATTCTAAACTATTATTAATTTTGCGTGGAGCGCAGAACCACTGCCAAAACGTGAAATATGTTTTTTGGGCTTCGATATAGTCGAGGTTGACAGACTGACTGCCTCGATGTCTTACAGAAAATTACATTTTTTAATTTTTTATTGTTATTTATTTCGAAACTAAAATGATAAAATTAGTTTAGATTTATATTTATTTATATATGAATTTTTTATTAATTTGCAACTGACAGTTTCCCAGGAAACTTCTTTGACACTTTTGGAACAAAGTTGCAAACTCGATAAATTTAACTCGTTGTTCATTCTTCTAGATAAAAAGACAAAAATTGTTTGATCGTAACAACTAACAAAAAAATGTCAGATACAAAGTTTTATACGACAGCTTTTAACATTACTTTAGCCATCATAGCAACCGGATGTGCCACATGAAAATTTAATGTCCTCCTAAGCGGAAAACTACATCGTGTCTGTTTTCTTTAAAGAAACTTCCAGAAAAGTGAAAGCTTTTTTCTTTATTGATGCATAAATCATTTATCAGACAAGTTTAAAGTTTTTTATTTGGCTTACATTCTCTGATTCTCTAAATAAGACAACTATCTCGAAATTACTTATTCTTTTCCAATTTATCACTATAGTGTGTACTGTCGTGCGCAAAGAGTTTCCAAAAGTGAAATTTTATCTTGCACTGTAAAATCAGGAAAGCTTCTGTTTTTATTAGATAAATTTCTCTTTATATGAAAATCATTTTGTTAATCAGTAATTTTAATAGAAAAACATATTTCAAGTAAAATTATTAATAAACAGAAGGTTACTTATTCACATTGCTTGTTCCCATAACAACTCCCTGTACCTTAATGAAAAACAGTTAACCCAGGAACCTTACATTTTTACAAACCTGAATTTCGTAAGATAGTCTGATTTTCTCTTTATGCCTTTAATTTTAATTTTGTGCTTCATATATTAATTGGCTATTTTGTTTGTATGACCTAATCTTCTAATAGGTTTAGTACGCTTCCTCTGCACCTTTAATTGAAGTGGACTTTTACTCTATAGGTCCTTAGTTTGCTGCCCCTGCCATCATATAAATTTTTTTTCCAATCTTATCTTCGTTTATAATACTTTACACTTGACTTAACCGCATTTGTTTGAACCTGGTGAGACTTAACCTGAGGTATTAATTTTTGAGATTTTATTTGGTCTATCAAGCTTACATTATATCTAAGTATGTTCCAAAACTGTTAATTTATATTGATTTTGTTCCACATACATTATGTTAATTTAATTAAATTCTATAATTCTTGTTCATTTTTGGAGAGATTATGAGTCTCCTTTTACTTTGAATTTTAACATTGTTGTTTTTACTTGGTAAGTTTATTAATTTTATTTTTTATTTTATTAAAAAATTTGTAATGTTTTTTTATAATCTTTTCAGACCAGATGATGATCCTAAGGGATCGAAACTAGTTCTCGTTTAATAAAATTTTAAGTGGCTAGATTTTGGATTTTTATTGAATTTGAAAATTATTAATGGCAAAATTCAGAGTTAGAAAGAAATTTATTTGTAAAAGAAAACCCAGCACATATAAGAATGAATAACAACATAATTCATTTTGTTTGATCGATTTTTTTCTAAACTCTAAAAAGCATTGTGAAGGTCTCTTAAGAGTACTTTTTTATATTTTTTCTGTTCACATATAACCCAATATAGAGAAATTTATAAAGAGAAATAACTCTCAAAGTCGTTCTTTTATACTTTCTTCTATAGTAACATCTTCAATGTATCCTTAATAACTGTTCAAAAAGAAATCTAGAGAGGTGAAATCGGGGACAATTATGGTATGTATTTCAGGGGTAACTTTTTTAAAGACCTCTTGAAGGCGCTCTTTTATATTTTGTTCAGGTAGTTACCTCTTCGCTGTACCCTTTATCTTTTTATCTTTAACATAATAATCCTACAAAAGAAATCTAAAAAGTGATATGAAGGCCAATTACAGACATTTACATGGTGATGCAGTGTAGTACTATCTAATTGAAACCAATAATAGTAATCTTGGGCATTTTACAGTTCAATAAAGGACCTGTTAAATATGAGTCTGTTAATATATTTTATCTACGACTGTCTGGATAAAAATCCAGTATCAAATTCATTTGAGTTAGGTAATGAATGCTATTATCTAACTGGATTAGATAATGAAACCATTATTTAACTCAGGTGGTTAATAAAATCAAAACCAAAATAAAATTATTTATTAATAAAATTTGAAAAAATGATTTATGAATTTTAATAACAACATTTTTGCACTTAAACAAGTTCACTCCAGATGAAGACTGTTTTGTTGAAGAGCCAATTATTTCCAAATTATTACTGTGGTTATTGTTTGATACATCTATTTGCAAATTTTTGTACTGAAGTTGATGACCTTGTGAAGCAGTGGCCGGTTTAGTGTTTTCCATTTGGTGTTAATACCAATTGGCAATTTTATGTAACCAAGAAAGAACCTTTTGTGATCGATATTAGAGGGGCTCAGTACTATGTATTTTGAAACTATTTGTACTGAATTAATTCTATCAATGCCTCCACAAGTTATAACAAATTCACGGTACACCTTAGTCTTTCTGTTTGGTATTATAATGAATATTTGTTCTTCATTCTTCAAGTCTTCCACTTGCGTATTTGTGTGTTCCTCCACGAAATCTAAAAATCAAAACTACCCGCAAATTATTATTTATGTAAATTATTAATTTTTTGTATTACTCTATATACAAATCTGTATATTTAACTACGCTCCATTGTGAGCTTTTTATAAAAACTTAGTTAAATCCTGCTTCATTAAAATGTTTGGTTTACACTCTTCGGATTTTCGCTTGAGAAATGCAATCAATTGAACATATTTCTTTGTGGATTTTATCGCGCGTATAAATATTATGCTTAAAGGCTTGCAGCTTTTTAACCTTTAGACAAATCCTCAAAATAAGCTAATAACACCTTCTCATTCGTTTCATTTTTGACTTTCTTTCCTCACCCCATTTGCTAAAACGTACATAAGCTTATTCTTATTTTATTCTTGATTTTGGTGGAATTAGTAATGAAATTACTTTCGTTGCACAAATTTCAATATCTGATCCAAGACTTTCAGATTCAGACTCACTCATATTAACGCGAGTTTGTTATAATTTAGCTTTAATGTCGATTTTTTTTGTCGTTATTTCCACAAACCATAACTCTAGTTTTATCATCGTTAATGTTGAGATTTCTTGTTTTTAATATTTTCTCCTACACCCTTATTTTTAAACTTCGTTTCGTTTTTGGCAAATAATAAAAGATCGTCTGCATAAGCGCATTTAGTTAACTATACCGGTTCTAAATGTCTATGCCCTACAAACACTTTTGATGTTTCTTGTCTCGTCTCCTTCATAACTTTGTCTATTATGGAATAAAGGAATAAGTACAAATTTCTGTAATTCCTAATTGTCAATTTTAACATATCTTCTTGAATACTCATAATTCTATTTCTCAATTTCACTGATACTGTTTTTCGAGGTACTTTGTCAAAAGCCTTTTCTAGATCTATAAATCCTAGATAAAGTTCTGATTTTTCAATTATTTATTTTATGGTGAAAATATTGTATATATTGTATATATATATTGTATACTTCCGCTCTTACGGAAGCCACTCTGGAGATTGTTCTAGCTGTTTCTTTGTTTCCTCAATCAATCTCTTTTCTAACATTATTTCGTAGATCTATGATGGTGTACTTACCAAGGTAACCCCCGCTAGTTTTTGTATTCTCTTTTTATACGAATTTTAAATATTGTTAAAATAGTACCTATTTCCCAGTGACTTGGTATTCTCTCTTCTTGCCAGGCTTTATTACAAATTATAGTTAAAATCTCTGTACCCTTTTCGCCCATATGTTTTAACATTTCACACATGTCCTGCTGCTGAACAACTTTGGGTATTCTTATTGTTCTTTCACTTCTATTGTCGTGATGTCAATTTATTGTGCGTCGGTTATTTCCAGTTCAATTTTATATTGTTCATTCATGTTTTGTATGTTTAAGAGATTTTCAAAGTATTCTTTTCATCTTTTTATGATATCTTTTTTATTGTTAACTGTCTTTCCACTATTATCTTTCATTAATTGGTTATTGATTTTTCTGTTTTCTCAAATTTTTCAGGGTCTTATAGAAATTCTTCCCATGTTTTTCTTGTAATACCATTTCTTTTTTGTTCAGATAACAGAAAAATTCTGATTACGGGTTTCATGTATGTCATAAAATTAATAAAAATTTTCATCGACAAAAATATTTAAAAAAGTATATTAAATTACTCACCTTTGGAAATGAACGACACTGTAGAAAATGGAATCCAATTCTTTTGCATTTTGTGCGGAAAGACCTTAAATTCTTCTGCATTTTCTCACGATTTGGGGCGTATCAAATTTATCGCGATATTCCATTTTTCCACAAGTCCTATGGCGAAATAAGAAATACAATGACATTTCCTATTCACCCAGGAGTACGACGTGATACATTAGGTACCTATAAGAATATATGTTATTTATATTTTATGTTTTCCTTTAAAGAAGAAGACGTCCCTTGAGCAGGTTAGTTGTTGTTTGTACTCCCGATAGAGGAATAAAATATGTTTGTCAATAAATTTGGACACTGACTTAACGCATCTATAAATTTAGTCTGAACAGTGAATGGAAATAAAAATAATAATAATAATAATAATAATAATACTAAATAAGGGCGGAGAACATGGACTAGGGAAGGTGTATGTTATCAAATCAAATACCAATTGAAATCAAGTAATTATTTGTAACCTACAGAAAAATATATTGAAAAATGCGGTTCTTGTAAATATAAGTATTATAATATATTGATAAATTTAAATGGAGAATATTAAGTTCACTAATTTATTCTTCTTATTTTCGTGTAGGTTATACAGAGCCACGGGCATTTTGTGAATTTCAGTCAGAGCGTTAAATATCCTTCAATCAAAACGTTATCTGGAATCCGTTTAGAATAACATTTTTCATTTGAATCAAACCCATCCAACTGTAGCCTTCCAATCTAGCCTTCTTTTCAAATATTGCAAAATGTCGAAAAAGATATTAAAATAAAAACCAATCGTTGCTTACTAAATATATTTTATTTATTTAAAATGCACAAGAACAAGAATTTTATTTTTTCTCAAAAATCATTAATATAACATTTTGTCAAGAGAACCAAAAGTTTTAAAGTCGGAGGCGAAATGAAAACTATAGGTATAATAAATTATTATAACAAAATGTTTTGCAAATACTTTAGGGGTTGCTACGTTCACCTCTTTGGAACACTTTTTGACGATCTTTTTAAGAAGCTGCAAATTGAATTTTTTCACACCCCGTAAAATTTAATTTACAAATTATGACTAAAGGCAAATGGACAGCTTAGGAATAGCTGCAGTATAAAGAAAAGTGAAAATGTAATTTTGAGCACTTACTCAACCTAAATTTCTGCAGAGAACTTCATAAAAAGTTATGGATGGTCGATTGTTAAAGACTTACATTCCATATTTCTTTAAATTTGCTGGTATTTGCTATAAAGGGTCATAGATAGAATATAAATAAAAACTTTTTATTAGATATAATCCTTCATAATTTAATTTAAGTATTTATTATCAAAATATCAAAGATAATTAATAACAAAGTTAGCACTTTTCAGAATCACTTCCCATTTATAGCATGTGAAACTACTATTTATATAATTTCAAATATCATTTCTTTTTAATTCCAAAACGTTTTTTTTAAGGTCAATAGTGATCCGGCAACGCTGCGCTCAAAGTTATCTTGAGTAGTGAAGAATAAAGAGCGGGAATTTTAAATATTTGATGGTACTACATAATACATTTCTATTGCTCAGACCCGTTGTAAATAACGTAATAAAAAAATGTCTTCCTTTAATTAAACAATGTTTAATTTACTCTGTATTATAAAACATATTTCTTTGAATTAATAATGGTATATATTGATTTACCTAAATTAAGAATATTCTAACGAATGTCTATATAAAGATAGTTACAACTTTGCCTCAAAACATTTTATTATTAGAACAGTAATTTACAAATTATTTATAGTCAGAAAATATTTTTTTTAAACATAGTGCGTGATGTGCTTTTACACATTTTTATTTATCTACAGTTGGCCTCGTGTTACTATAAAAAGCTTTTGGATAATAATAGCTCGCAGAGCGGCAAAAATTTCTAATCAAAATAGACCCAAAATCCCGAAAACCGCGATCCCGTTCATTCCCCTACACGTCCCTTTTCAGTCGAAACAAAGGCAACTTTTGTCGTTGGTGGTCTTGTCCGTTTTCAAAGCAAACAACTCGCGAGGACGAGGCACAATCCACAGATCTGGTTTTGAGACCGACAAAAGCCGGCAAAAGTTGTGTTTGGAATAAAATAATCTCCAGTCGAGTGCATTATACGGAATTTTGCTTCAAAGAAGCTTTAGAAAGGTGTCTTTAATTTTTTATTATTAAACCGCAGACTGGTGGAATATCGAATAAAGAAGAGAGGTTCGCGATGCTACTTGACGGAAAAAAGGGGATTTAGCGGTTTCAAGAAAGTTACCAGCGAATAGGTTACATGTTTGCGTTGGTAAATTACTTTTTAACATTACTCACATTCAAACAAATATTATTTCTACAGACCTAATGTACAAAATACGAAAACCTTTTGCGAATTCAACTATACATAGACTGTGCACCTCCTGTTGCGCAGGCTGTTGGGGAAAAGGTTGCTATTGATGTGTCGTTGACTTTGAACCTTCATGAGCGGTCACCGTTCGTTTCATCATTCTATCTGCTTTGGTTTGCTTTTGAGCCTTGCATGAAGAGTACATTGTTCTGTAGTAGTACCGCAATCATCGTGAACATAAAAGTTAAGCAACGCATTAACATGAAATTTCTTGTCAAATTAAAAAAATCACCAACGAAATGTTTTAAAATGTTTAAAGAGGTGTTTACGACACGTGCGCGAGTTTTCGAATGGCAAAGACGATTTTCAGTAGGGAGGAGGTTGAAATTGATGAAACTCTCGGTCGGTCTGTGAGTTCAAGAACTGATGAAAATGTTCAGAAAATTAATGAAATTGTGCAGGAAGATAGACGCCTGAGTATTCGGATGATCGTTGACATGGTAAACATTAACAGAGAGACAGTAAGACAAATTTTGCTTGACAATTTAAAGATGGCAAAAGTTTGTGCAAAAATGGTCCCGAAAAACCTCTCTCAGGAAAAACAGGAAAATCGGAAAAATCTTTACTGTGACGTCATAGAACGACTCAAAGCAGAACTAGACTTGCTAACACATGTTATCATATATGATGAAACATGGATCTTCCAATACCACCCCGAGACAAAGCGTCAATCGATGCACTGGAAGACCAGAATGAAAAAAGCACGAATGAGCAAATCAAAACTGAAGGCAATGCTCATCGTTTTTTTCGATATCAGGGGTACCATCATAACAGAATGGGTGCCTGAGGGTCAACCGGTTAATCAGACCTACTACAAACAAGTCCTAATCAAGCTGAGTTAAAGAGTAAAGAAGAAGAGACCGGATTTGTGGAAGAACGATGCATGGATGCTGCGCCAAGACAATGCACCTGCCCATAATGCTCTTTCCGTGAAGCAGTTGTTAGCGGACAAGAGCATTCCTGTGCTCTATCATCCTCCGTAATCACCAGACCTGGCTGCCTGGGACTTTTATCTGTTTCCAAAAGTGAAAAGTAAGTTGAAGGGAAGACATTTTCAATCTGTGGAAGAGGTGAAAGCAAAAACGGCAGAGTTGTTGAACAAGGTGGCAGCTGATGACCTACAGCATTGCTTTGAACAATGGAAGGCACGTATGAAGCGGTGCATAGATAGGGAAGGGAAGTATATTGAAGGGGATAAAAGTATTTGTAACTTTATTTGCAATAACTCACATTTATGACACCACTCTCGTTATTTAATTGCCACGCCTCGGATATATGTAAAGTTAGTGTCACATATTAAAATATTTAAATAATTTAAATCATTTTATAGAAATTAATTAAGAATTTAGCCAGCATATAGCATCATACAAGGAACTGTGTCCGAAAAAATAATTCACAATCGGAAGAATTGTGACCAAAGAATATTTTATAGGATAAGGTGTGGTATTAAGCCCAATACAATAATATTATTCTAGACTATTTAACTATAGAAGTAAACCGAAAAGCTAAAAATATGTTAATAGGCTACAAAAATATGAATCCAATACTCCTATTGAAATATCCTTATGCAGGTTATTTAATGAAATCAGCTAAAAACGGAAAAGATCTCCAACAATACCTAGGAATATGCAATACTTCTCTTATGAAAACAATACTAAGAATTAATATAGGAAAGAAAACAGTAATGGTGATAAAAAAAAGTAAAAGACAAGAAGCAATAGCTATAAACAGCAAAACATAGACATCAAAAACTTTAAATAGTTAAAGAGTCAATTCAAAAAACAATAGAAAAAATAAAGCAGAAATAAATAACCTAATAGTTAATGGAACAAAAGTACATTACGCAATGAACTATACATTTTAAAAGGAAAGAAAAAATCACGAAGAAAACGACATTCAAGCTAACACTTTTCTATGGGAGCGAAAGTTGGACACTAAAAAAGTAAAAGACAAGCTGTAGCAATGAAATACCTCAGAAGTGTGAATGGCGTAACAAGAAGAGGTAAAATACGTAACGAAGTATTACAACAAAAACTAGATATGGAATGAATACTCGACATCATAGAAAGACAAGTATTGAAGTGGTTTGGATACCTGATGAGGATGAGTGAGAGCATGCAAGCAAAAAATATCTGGCAGGCAAAGACGATCCACAAAACAACTTGAGTGAGGTTACAGAAAACATGGAACGACGTGGTAGCGGAAATAAAAGAAGTAAACCGGAATGGAAGAAGCGAAATGTCAAGAGATAAGACAACTAGGCAAAATTTATTTATGATTAAGGCCCGATATTTTCACATATACTCTAACGAAATCTAACCTAACAAAGTTACAATTTTTTTATTACTTTATACTGAAATGTATGTCACAATAATTCTTAATTTTAGGAATTTAAATCGTGCTGTTCTACAATGGATAAACTACTACTGACACTTTTATATATCTATAGGAAACTTTGTAGTGAAATTTGTACCCTATATCCCCATTATATATTTACCTCCCACGAACATAAGAGGAAAAAAAGAATTTTATAATGTATCTCATTTTCTCAGAGTTATAGGAGCAATAGATTGTACACATATAAAGATTCAGTCGGTTGGAGGAGAAAATTCAAAACTGTATCGCAATCGAAAAGGTTTTGTTTCTTTAAATTGCCAGGATCTTTTCAATCCAAAATTAAAAATAATTGACTTGCTAAATTGTTGGCATGGATCGGCAAATGACAGCCAGATCTTAGAAAATTCCGGTTTCAAATGAGACTACAAAATCAGAAAATGGGAAATGGTGTCTTAATTGCTGATCGAGGCTAAGCAGTAAAATTTTATATCCTTACACCATTAGATAACCCCTCAAAGTGAGTTCTAGAATGAGGCACAAATTAGAACAGAATTCGGAACATGGAAAGCAGATTGCTAACATTATCAGTAGGAATGAGGTGTAAATTCGAATTGGCTCAAATAATTATATCAACTTGTGCTATGTTATATACATAAAATGAAAAAACGTTGAAAACAGGTGATAAGTTTGAGGACTTCCAAAAAAATGAGATACATAAAGAGGCTTTTTTGTTTATAGTTAGTTTCTATTTTTAGTAAATTCATCTCCATTTCAGATTTTTCCTGAGCACGTCTTTTTTCTTTAAAAAATAAAACGAAATACCTATAACATTTTCAAAATTGAATTTTTGTCTGTCAGACAACTTTACCTGAAGATACCAAATAACTTATCTTCCAGATTCTAAATACTCATTTAATTATCTGACAAATTATAATTTACCAGATATTGCACATTTATATGAAAGTGAAAGTACCGGGCCTAAATGTTTCTAACCTTAACACAAATCTAGACATGCAGAGAAGCCAGCCTTACGTCTCTAAAAGTAACTTATAATATGTTCTGTTCACTTTATTTATATTCTTTAGAAAATGTGTTAAATCTATATGATTGCTGTTGGTCCTGGATATAGTGTCCTCATACAATGTTTAATTTGGTCTCTCTCTTATTAATATAGTTTGTCGAAAATAGTGATTCATTAGGTCATAACAAGACATATATATGTTTCCATCTCTTACATCTTAAAATTTCTTGAGAATTGAGCCATCGAATGTGTTAAGTATATTCTTAGGATTCGCCCTAGCAGCTTTATTTCCACCATTATCTTCTGTCAGTTTGACTCTCTGCTTGGCTTGGCAAAATTACAAAATTTTTTTTTACCGCAATATTATTTAATAATCATACGACGTATGCCTCAAAAATGATATAAATATTTCAATTCTGTTGAATTAATTCTAATTCTTTTCAAAATACTCTTTGATGTCTCATTTGAAATGTAATTGGTAGAAATAACCAGTGAAAGTTGGTTTAAAATTCAAACGTTAATATTAAATTGTATACATCTCTAAATTTTATGCAGCTAATTAAGCGTAAGAAAATCATAAAAACAAAATTGGAAGAATCCACAATCAGAGCAAGAAAAAAAAATACTTTCTAACGAGGAAACTGGGGAAAATTATACTGATGGCCGGGTTAATGGGTTTTCATTTGAAAGGCTAATTGGATATCATTTAACTCGCAAATAATTTGTATAATCTTTTAGCAAGCGTTTAGCGCAAATTACCTTTAAATTATTTCCTCCCTCGTTGGCATGTTGGCGGGTGTGCATCGGCGAGGAGCGAGGAGATTTTGTAGAAGCTCGCCCGCCTTCACAATAAAATTAGCCACTGATGGTGCAGTGCTGCCAACCGAATTCCTCTAATAATAAACGAACCTGAGATTATTGGAAAAAATTATATCTCATTTACTACCATACGCATTAAGTCTCAATGAAGCTTTAAACTGAACCTTAAAGTGACAGTTTTAGATAAAATAACTGTACCTTAAAAGAATTTAAAGTCCTGTCTAAACTTTAAGGAGATTCTGTACACATGGCTGTTAGTCACTGGCATTTTATAGTGTAAATGAAGGTTACAACATAAACTACCTTTTAGAAAGATCCCGAAAAAATGGACAGATCAAATGATTACTAAAATCTAATAAAACTACAAGGGCCACTCATATAAATTCGGGAATAGGTATAAAAAATTTTTATGCACAAAAAGATTATTTTATTGTTTTTCCAATTATTTTATAAAATACTAAAATCCCTGAGGCAAGAGAAGACGACAGAGACAATAAGTATTAAAAATAAAGATGGAGAAATTCTTAGAAAAGACAATAAAATTATTCATTATGGCGCGAATACTTCCAAATTTATTACAAGGACAAAATGTGGAGGAAAAGATAACACGAATAACGTTATTAACCACGCCCATGAAAATATGTACCTGTATGAAAAGATTTTGGATAGAAAAATAAAACAAATAGTAGACAATACACCAGAAGACTCACAAAGTGGATTCAGAAGAAGAAGTATTCAGGATCATATATTTACAGTGAAATTATCAGACAAAAAAGATACAACAAATAAAGAAAGTACCTATATCTAGGGTTCATAGATCTAGAAAAAGCTTTCGACAGAGTATCTAGAATGAGATTATCGGAAAATCTAAAGAATAGTACAAAATATATATAAAGAGAATGTCAATTGTATAATTAGCCGCAATCAAACGAAATTTTTTTGACAAAAGTAGAACTAAGACAGAGAGGAGGGCTAAGTTCAACGTTATTCACCATTTTCATAGGTAAAGTAAAATTTTGCTCTCAAAAGGAAACTACATGCAGTATATCGACAAATAAGAACTGTCGAATTTGAAATTGGTATAGTCAAAATGTGTGCATTGAATGCATCCACGGCTTTTTCTGAAAAAGCAAAAAAGTTGACCAAACATTTTAATTTGAATTGTAGGAAACGTAAAAAGTCACTTGGTGGCAAATCAACTATGAGACGGTGAATCATTAATTCAGATTTTATGAATCGGAAAAATACTGACAGTTTCTATCCATATTGTACTGTATGGTTATGCAGGAGTCACTAATTCACACAAACCTGGTTGCAAGATATCCGAATTTATACGATTGCCCCTCGTAATTCGTATACCTAAAGCTGTAATAAATAAAAAAAATATTTCTGTTATTAAACATTATAATAAAGTATAAATTTTATAATTTGGTATAAGGAAATTTGTTTATTACAATTTATAACAAAAATAAAAAGTCAATTATATAATCATATAGTTCTAGACAGAATTAATTTGGAGCGTTTCACTAGATCGAGGGTTGGCTAGCTCAAAGTCGTATTTGAAGTAGATACGATATACCTATTTTATTTTATATTTAAATTATTGTTGTAAAAATAATATAACAGTTTTTGAGCTATTGGATTGTCAGAACGTAGTGGGAAACCTTGTATAACGGTTGCTCAATTCAAAAAAGTACAGTGACGCCACATAACCGGAAACGTGAGGAAAATTGGAAGCCAATATTGGAATGCAAAATCTTGCTTTAATAAATTTAATAAAAATAAATGGCCATATTATCACTACTGCACAATAGAATCATGAAAAATGTGGTATCGTTGAATTTGTTTTTGAAAGAAATAAAGAAAAATGTATTATATCGGTTGTTCAATTTAAAAAATCTTTTTATAATTAATATAAGCATCAGTTTCGACAGTTTATAGTTGCCAAATTTCATACTTGTCATGTGAACACTTTTCGAGATATTGGATAGTCAAAACATCGTTGTACACCCTTTTATATATATATATATATACTATAATATTAGAATCTAATTGTGAAACGTTACACATTATTCTAACTACAACTATACACTGCTTAAAAGTACTTTAGCTTAAACTATGTATTATATGTATTATTCATGTTTTAATAAATTATATACATAAAACAGCGTCATTCACAACTGAAGCAAAACCAATATTTCTACTTAACACAAGATGTTTTCAGATGCATCATGAGAATATATTTAGAAAATTAATTAAAACATTATGTAAAAACAAGCAGGTCCATTATGTAATATTACTAGAAAAAGTTTTCTTTCGTTTAAATGTAAATGCATTTCATTCACATAAAAAAAACGTTCTATTAAAATAACCTAACGTTTCATTTAATCCTGTAAATTTATAATATCAGAAAACAGATAAATTCTAATTCTAATTATAAATATGTATCACATAAAGAAGATGATTCTAAAACAAAAATTATGAAATCTTGTTATATAGCTCAGACGATGATTGATAAATATTAGCTAGTTAATGTTTTGTTTAAGGTCATTTAACTTGTCGGTAAAACTAATTGTTATTGATTTAGAGTTTTTATTTACTTCACCATTCGTAACAATTTATTGATTTCCCATTGATGATTTTGTTGGATGTTGTTGAATCGTTTCCTGAACGCACTGAAAACTGAATTTATTTAAAAGAGTAACTCGATCGGTTGATTTAACGAAGATTATTTAGGTTATTTATTTCCAACCGAGTTGAGAGAGAGGTGAATTTGAAGCGCGTGTTTTTGACCGAAGTCGTGGAAAGACTATAAAATCTCAAAGCGGATGTAAAATTGATTATTTTACATGGCCCATTTCCGGATTTTTAACCAATCGAAATTTATTTGTATTGCGAATTTTTTTTTTTTTTTTTGGAGTATGATTGTGGAAAGAGATGAATAATTTCTTATAATTAAATAAAGTTTAACAACTTGTTATTCATTTTTTGAATAATTATTTCTTGAACATGAAGGGACCAAGTCTTACCCGTCAAAAATTATCTGGCATTTTTTTATTTTCATATATGGCTTTGGCAAAGCTAATTAGCCAGAGTTGACCTGATATTAAACTTTAAGAAATTTACCAGCAAATATTTGCATTTATTAGCTAAAATAATATTCTGTTCATTATTCGTAAACAGGACCAGGAACACAGGAAATACATTAATACAAATAAAACTAGTTTGAGTTCAAATCAATCAAATTGTCATTATGATTTTATCATATGGAATTTCATTCCATTTGACACATCAATTAAAACGTACGTTAATATCAATTTTGTAAATACCAATCGTAAAATTCTTAACGCCGTTAAATAATCTTTCCGGGCAACATATTTTTTATTCTAACAGTTTCTCAAAAAAAAATTAAAACCGAAATAACGGCGGAAAAGGCAAAGATCTCGAAAGGGAGATTATACATAGAGCAAAAAGAGGGTCCTGTCCTCTTAGAGGCATACAGAGCGAATAAGTGCTCTATTATACTAGACAGTCCTTAGACAGTCTCAAGTGCTGTGGGGAGCACCGTAATGAAGGTTTCTCTTTCACCACCGCTCTCTATGGAGCTAGACGAAATGAATTAAATACCATACACAACTTGACACATTTTGTAATATTGCGGCACCTAACTACCGCTTTCATAATTCTGTTTTAGGTGTAATAACACTAAGTACACACACAGAGAGGTCCTAAATAGAAGATATGGTTTATTATATTGTAAAAGACGGAGAATATGCAGAGAGAGTAATTTAGTATCACGTTTTTTTAATTAAAGACCATGTAGTTGATCCTAATTTTTTGAAGATCAGTTGTTATAAAAGTTTTTTATTTCAACTTTACAATTCTCCCTAGACACAAAAGATCGTCTTACAATTTCTCCTTACCTATAACATCGTTGTAAAAGCTTATTTTCTTCATTTAAAAACGATTTAAACTCCTTAAAGACGTTAAAGCGTTTACTTTCTAAAGAAAGTAGTCAGAAATTTGTCTGACAGGTTCAACTTGTGCCGGAATGGCGTGTACAGACTAGAATTATATTTCTTTAGAGTTTAAATTGGTTTTAGTTTTACGGTTTCTGTTGTCGACTTGTTGCGTAGAATTCCGTAATTCTTCTGTAATGAGTAAATAATAATAAAATACATGTTCTATACAAAAACTATCTCTGATTTCCGGAAATTTTTAAATAAGAGAAAATGGAAAAAAGAAAAATGAAATTTTTTCGAACGGACGATATGTATAACCACGACCCGCTTAATAAAATGTAGCTCCGACTTCAACAATCCAAAAAAATCCGCCATAAGCCTCTTTGCTTTACTCTAATCTCGTTTAAGCTTTAAACGGGTATTTTTTCTTCAGGCATCTCAGTCTACAAAAACAGATTCTTTTACGGAGTTTCAAAATAAAAGAACCATTCAAATCTTGTTTTTTTCTATCTTAAAAAACTCGAACTTTTTGAACCTTTTTTAATCCTTGAATTCACATCGACATTTCCTCTTAAAATTGATATCTTGAGTTCGCAGAGATTAATAAAATTTTAATCTATAAGGATATTTATTGCTAACTATAACTACAATTTTAAAATTTCCAAATTAACACTAAAATTTTCGTATTACGTAGCGTTGGTGGTTGACTTTTATATTTTTATTTCAACGCAGAATGGGCAATGGGATAAAAGTAAAACTAACTATCAGCAATGAAAACTTACTGACAAATAAAAACGTGTATTATATCCAGCAAGATAACTCAGACAACCTTAGGGCCTTCTAAATACAAGCAAATGTATTACCAAGAAAATTGAGTGTTAAATTTTACAATAATATTTGTTTACGAGGACATCTTTTGAATGTGAAATCATCCAACCGCTTTAAAAATCTAATCGCACATAATTTTAAAGGTATTACAAATTTCTTCTAATCATGCTTAAATTTATGATTCTACATAAAAATTAATGTTAAAAGCCCATTGGAAATGTAAGCGAAATGAATTGAACTTAATTACATAAAATTAGGTTTTATGGAGGTCTTGATAAGGTGATTGAAATTCAACAGGTAGTTTTGTTGACACTGTATATTTACCAGAATTATCCTCAAAGTATTAGCTGTTGCTTTGTTATTATTGACTATTTTCAAGTAAATGATCTAAATAATCACGGTTTACAGAATTTTTGAAATAAATGAAATTGTTACTCTTTATTTTAATATTTTTACAAGAAAACTGCAAGAATTTTTAGTGGCAGGCATCTCGATAAAAATGTCAGTCACGAATTTAAGATTTAATTTCTAAATTCATGAAAAATGGATCCATTGCTAACAAAAAACATGAAAGACGATACACTGTTACTGTTAAAATTGGAAGTTATTTCAGAAATTCCACGTAGAAGTCTTCATAGAATCTTGAAAATGTATCGATTCCATCCCACTTACCTCGTACAAGAGCTTAATGAAGATGATACAGATTTGTGAGATGATTAGAAGAATTTTGGATAATTTCCAGATTTTATGTTTGACGTGCTTTTCTGAAAAATACACTTCCTTTCCTAATGACTACATCAACAGACATAATTACAGGTATTGAAGTAATTTAAATTTTGGAATTATAAGAGAACAATATCCAACTAAGTTGAATATATGCGCTGGGATTTTGGGAAAAAATATTGTTGGCTCATTTTTTCTACCTCATAAAATTTGAGAGTGAATTTTCCCTCAAAATACTTGAAGACTTCAAATATCAACCCCAGTTCATGGCGGCTGCCCCAATAAAAATTTAAGTGACAACAGGTCGAATGATACCTCAGTTAAAAGTAAAATTATAATTTTGTTTACAGAAAATATTCTGGATAAAATACAGTGCAAACCTAAAGTATTAAGATTTGGTAATGAAATATTGATTGCGACGATGCGTCGTATAAGATTTTTAACATAGGGCGTATATTTTGAGATGAAACAATTTTAGATTTTGTTTTAAATATCTTGCCAAGTATAATAATAACTTGCATTCAAGGATATTAGAAACGAATATAGAGTGGGTCACTCAAAACAGTTCATTCTGATATTTGGCAATATTCAATAGATTTTTAGAAAATGCTGAAAAACGTCGATTTTTATTCTAAATGGGACACATTTTCACGATACAGACATCAATCAAATATGAGCCACATCCATTGCACGTTTTCAACCCCTTAGTTTAAATAAGGAATGGGGTACATCATTAGAAAGATGGACTCATTAGTCATGTGATTATTCATGACTTTTCTTTCGATTTAATTAAAGTCTAATTCCTCTTAAAAATTAAACGCAACGCCTCTGTTTTGCAATAGAATAGAATAGAAGGTATCGGTAAATAATTAGTAATTCTTTTCAGTTTGTTATGTTTGACGTGAAAAAAAAATGATGTGTCCCCTTTGGAATAAAAATGGAGGTGTTTTAGCATTTTCTTAAAATCCAATGAATACTGCCAAATATCAGAGTGGACTGTTTTAAGCGGCCCACCCTGTATACAGTGTCGCACAGTCGCAATGAAAATAATATTGAAATAATTGGGAAAATCATATTGTTATTATTAAAATGTCTGATATAATGATAAAACAGAGAATGTTAAAATAGAGAAAATAACAATGCAAACAAATAAATTCCACTTTGCTTTGCTGGTATAAAACAAGACAAGTCATGGCGATGCAAAACTTAATTGAGCTGTAGCAACGTATAAGAGGTAGAAAAAGTGATATTTAGGAAAAAAAATACCTTGTATATTATTTTCAAACAATACAACGATTAATTATTTATATTCATTAAAACAGAAACCGTGACAAAAGAAGTGGAAGTGAGATGAGATTTATCAAAATATATTATATAAAAACACGGAAATACAGCTTCCGCTTTTTTGCATCATTTTTGGCAGCCGAGTGAGTCCTATCTCGAAGTAGATACAAAATTTTTCATTTCGTTCTCGACAAGTTTACAATTAAATTCCCTCCAATTTCAGTGACAAGTTCTCACGAACAGAACTGGGTAGAAAGAGCAGACGGGCCATCCGTAGATATAGGGAATAAGTATTACAGAGACGGAGAAACAAATTTTTTATCCGAAAAAAAATGTTTCTTACATTTTTAAAATAGACAAATATTTTTCAAATTTGTAACCAGAAGGCCTGAAATTTTCTAGATATTGAAAACAAACTAAATATTGGGGGTATAAACGAATCTGACTATTTAGACTAGAACGAGCTTATGTAAATATTAAGGCTTGCATTACAGCATCAATGAGAATTTGTTTAATTATAACAATTATGCTAGCGGTCAAAAGTTCTAATAATGACGTTAATGAATATCAAATTCTGTATATTATGCTGTACTTTCATGTTACAAGTGGCTTTTTATCTGTTATTTCCAATTTCGTTTATTTTGTAATTATCCGACGCCACTGAAGTGAAAGTGGAAGAGCACCGTTCCGCATCTAGAGACATTTATTCTGGAAATTATTATATTTCCCCGTAATAATGTCGCCTGAGAACGACAACTCACTGACTGTTACTTATAAGCGAGACTTTCCTTCCGCAGTTTCCATTTTAACAGATTTTTTTATTTTTTCATTGAGAACAACTCTTGTGTACGTGATTTACACCGCAGTTGAAAGTTTAATATTCCCATATTTGCAGATAAAAGCAGTTAGGGAATTGTCCCAGATCCACTAAGAATTTAAAAGCGGAAAAGCAGTGTGCTGTGCACTAAGGGATGGAAATTGGAAATTTTCCTAAGGTGTAAACACTCCGAAGGGAAAATCAGTTTAACTCTAATCGTATGTTACCCACTTACCACCGCTTTGTTAACTATAAGAATTGTATTCAGTGGTACAATACTTTTACAAGTAGGTAACAAATATTAAAACTGCACAGGTGAGTTTAAGAAATGTCAAAACTTGACAGGTGACTTCAAGAAGTTTGAAATTCTAACAAATATCTATGTCATGTGTCAATATTGACATTACGAAGTAATTAGAGGCACCGAACAGAAAATAAAAATGATTATAATTTAACAGTAGTTCCTGTCCAAAACGACCATCTTGATCTAAGAGCCTATGCCTTTAAATCTCATATATTAAGAAAATAATAATAACAAATTTTAGAAGTTGTTGAAAGAGGTGTCGAACTAAAAAATATAAATGATACATGGATGTATTCTTAAAAAAAATTTCTCCCATAGTTGGTGATAAGCTTTTCAAAGATGATCAAACGGACGTTTAAAAAATCAAGCATTCAAAAACCAATATAATCTGTAAAATCTATCAAAAGCTCTAAAAAGCCTTTCAAAAAAAAAGGACCATAAAAGTTCTCAAAAATGAATAACAATCATCAATAGCTCTAACAAATGGTCACAACTTCTAAACAATAATAAAGAGTTTTAAAAAGTGTTAGGGGTTGGTTTGTTAACAAAATTTAAAAATGATCTTACACTATAAAAACAAAAACAATCATAAACTTCCAAAAAGAATCGCGAGCTTTTGAAATTATTTTATAGCCCTTAATAAATTGCTCAAAAACCAACAAAATCCCTCAAAACATTTTGGAAACTCTAAAGAAGCCCTCAATTAATGGACCATAAAAATCTCTCAAAAATGAATAACAGTTCTCAAGGCCAGGACCTCTAAAAAAGGTAAAACGCTCAGAAAGTTATCAGGACATCTAAAAAATTGTCATTGACTTTCAAAAAATTGGTTGCCAGACTTTAAAAAAGGGCTTACACTATCAAAACAAAAGCAATCATGAATTCCCAAAAATAATCATGTATTTTTAAAAATATTTTATAATCCTTAAAGACGAACAAGTGCTAAAAAACCAACGAAATTTCTCAAAAACTATAAAAAGCTTTAAAAATACCTCAAAAAAAACAATCATAAAAGTTCTTACAAGCAAATAACAATTCTCAAACATGATTAGGACCTATAAAAATGATCAGGAGTTTTAAAAAATCGCCAAAAGTTCTAAAATCTTTTAAAATTGTTACCACACTAAAAAAATAGCCTAAATTATCAAAACAAAAACAATAAAAATCTCCCACAAATAATCACTAGCTTTTAAAATTATTTTATAGTTTTTAATGACAATCAAACGCTCAAAAATTAACAGAATCTATCAGAATTCTTTCAAAAACTTTAAAAATCCCTTAAAAAAAGGTTCACAAAACTCTAAAAAACAATAAAAGTTTTCAAATTCGGCCAAAATCTCTAAAAATGATGAGATCTAAAAAATATGACGATCAGGCACTCAAAAATCAACAAGATCTCTCAAAACCTATTAGAAGCTCTAAAAAAAGGGACCATAAAAGCTCTCAACAAAAGTTAACAGTTCTCAAACAAGGTGCAGAGCTCTAAAAAATGATTACCGGATTTTAAAAATGATCTAACACAATCAAAAACGAATATGAGCTCTTAAATAGCATTTAAAATTGTTTAATAAAAGTTCTCGAAAATATAAAATCTCTCAAAATCGATAACGTATTCTCAAAAAAGACTATACGTACAAGCCGAAAATGTTTAAAGACTCTTAAGAAGAATGAACCGCTCAAAATCCAACAAAAACAAATGGACAACTTGGAAACTTGGCAATAAGTTAGGAATTTTCGTTGAAAAAAATTAGCCTATATCCTTCAAGAAAATCTTGAGATGAAAACATAAAAAATCATTATAGCATCATTCGTTTGGCTGTCCGTACCTTCGCGAGTCCATTTAATAAAGACCATAATTTGTGTGTGGGCAATTTGACCGCTCTTCGGATTCTATGATTTTTTTCTCGAGAGCATTATTGACCATAAAGCCGGATTTATTGCGAAACTAATGTCCGTCTGCATGGACGCGCCACCAAAGGACCCTAATAAAGACCTAAAGATCTAGAGGACATAATAAATATATTTCGAGGACGTGGCGGATCGAGATAAATGAAACATGAAAGGAAATATTTCTATCACTCCATTCGTCAAGTTTATACTTTCAGCGTCATTTTCACTTTTTAAAATTAATTATATACCAATATTAATAAAAATATTGATAAAAACATTGAATATATTGAACATAATATTCCTCTGAAAATTGAGCTTAAGTCGTCGAAGTAAGAGATTTTCCTTTTATGCTCGATTGAGGAAACTTGTAACTCTTTATATCAAACTATGGAATCTATTTAATAAATATTTTTTTTGTTCTCGTGAATGAAACGAAATTCTTTATTCAAGATAATTCTTTTGAGAGACTTCTTCGATTTCTTCCTAAAAATAATATTATTTCAATGTTATCGACAAATCAAGGGACATCAAACAATGGATTGGCAGAGTAGAAAGGATGTGAACACCTTCAAAAAGAAATTTGCGATTGCGTAACAATGGCGGCGGCACCGATAAAGAAAAATAGCCGATTCTGATATTCATTCCGAATTTGAGCTTGAAAGAAATGCCGCCGCCTCGATTTGCGATAATGACCAATTACATTTCACGTCGAAAATGACTTTTCTTTCTTTTTTTCGTTTGAGGTAAACAAATTTAGGCTTCAACGGATCACTTTGTAGACCGTGTTTTCTACTTGGCAGGACCAAAACCCAAATATGAAATAAGGATCAATTCGTCCAAATCATAATGCAAAATAAAGGAAATAATAATAATAACAATAAGCCCGATATTTTCAAAAATGTCCACAACAAGAGAGAGATTTTAAAATGTCTCAACTTTGGATTGTCGATTCTTTACGTTTTCTAAATCAAATTCAATAATTTTGTAAAATCCCCACTTCAAAAACAATATTTTGTAAAATAACTAATTCAATAACTTGTCAAATCTCTCTAATGTAAAATCTCATATCTTCAATACCGGACTTTTTCAATAACTTCCGCTTGGAACTGTAAATGAAGAGAGAATAATAATAATAAAAATAATAATAATAATGATAATAATAATAGTAACTACGAGATTTTCAAAATATCACCGACTTTAAATTAAAGATTATGTAAAATACAACTTCAAATTTAATTTTTTTTTTATTTTTCACTTAAAATATCCTTTGTCAAATTTCAAAATCTCCACTTCAAATTGTTAAATAAATAATTTAATAATACTCGAAATTTTGTAAAATTTTTACTTCAAATTCAAGATTTTTTTAAAATTTCTTCTCCTAAAGAATGTAATTCTAATAAAATACTTAGTTAAATAATAAACTAGAAATTTTGAAAAATTACTACATTGTAAATACTCTCCACTTCAAAGTACTAAATAAAGGATTTATGCATAATAAATTCGAGATTTTGTAAAATTTCCAATCGAATTCTAGAATTAGTAAAACCTCCCCTTCAATTCTAGATTATATCAAATTTCAAATTCAAAATTCAAATGCAAGATTTTGTTAATATCCACTTGAAATTCGAGATATTTCAACATTTCTTCTTCAAACTCAAAATTTTGTAAAATCTTTCGAGATTTTATAAAAGTTATATTTTAAACTCGACGTTATGTAAAATTTCTCTTTCAAAGTGCTAAATAAAGAATTAATTTCTCTTCAAATTTTAGATTTTATACAATTTTCGGTTCAAGATTTTGTAAATATCTACTTAAAATTCGTGGTTCTGTAAAAGCTTTGCTTTAAACTCAAGATTTTTGTTACATTTTCACATCAAACGTAAAGTTTTGTAAAACCTTCATTTGAAATTCGAGATTTTGTAACATTTCTACTTTAAATCAATATTTTGTAAAATATTCACTTTAAAGTGCCACATAAAAATTTATTTATAGTTAATTCCAGATTTTGTAAAATTCCCACATCAAATTCTAAATTTCGTAAAACTTCCACTTCAAATAGACATTTCATCTCTATTTCAAAGTGATAAATAAAATACTTTTGTAAAATTATCAGGTACAGTTTACATCGATTTCAAACTTTCGATTTTGTAAAACCTAGGATATTCTATCTTGTTTATATATTTACTTATTATCTTTTAAATATGATTTGAAAACATGTTGTATTTTGAAAATATCATTTTTAAACAAATTTCGTCCAGTAATATCGCCGCATTATCCACAATAAGTAGGAAAATCCAACTTGATCTCAATCGAATGAAAACGGGAAATTGGCGGAAGCAATGCCCTTCGGTTACTAATTTAAGAGTTTTCAAGTTTATTTTCCGAATTACGTTGTCTGGAATAAAGAAACTTTCATTATGTATGTTAAGTACTAGCCAGCAGTTTTGATAGTTTGGAATCGGAACAACTCCCCAATGAATTCGATTTGTGGTATTAATAGAATATTTTACAATTAGAGACGGTTTAAAATCAAATAAAATATGCTAATAACAATAATAGATTAAATTCGTTGTTAGCATTAATATAAAAATTAAAAATTGATTGATAAAACAAATAAAATATGATAAATCATTACAGAGCGATTGAATCAAGTAAATCAAAATAAATAAATAAAGACTGAATATTATTATCTAACCTAAGTATAGAATTATTATTACAAAAACCGATGTACCTCATCGAGCACGTCGTTAAATTTTCTCCGTTAGAATCGCTTTGACTAATCGACAGAAAAGCAGAGAAACCCCAGATAATAATAATAAAATATAAGGTTATGTTTCATTGTCATAATATACATGTTTGTAATTAAAAAAGCATAAGATAGAGAAGTTTTTCCATAAATCTCAAATGTGATATGTAGGATTAAACAAAAGAAAACTCTAATTCTTTGCCAAACACACTTTAATAAAATTGACAACTAGTTTCTGTTACCAGTCATTATCAGATCAAAAAATGTTTAAAACACAACAAAATTATTCCATAAAATTTAATACATGAAGTTAAATTATATTCAAAATTACACTTGAAAATAGATTACAATAATAAGAACAATTAAATAGTAAACTTAATAAATTATTGGTCATTTAATATTTGAAAGTAAAAACATATTTTTTTAAAATAAACCAAAGTGAGTCCACCTTTTAAGTGCTAGTAGGATTGCAAAATTAAGTTCGATGATCAACCCAAAATCATCATGAAAGGAAGAGGAAGACAAAAGCCAATAAATGAAAATTAAATTGACATTGGAAAACTGAAACCAGAGGAAATCCCAATATGGGTTGGAAAAACGGTTAGGGTAGCTGGCTATACAAATCATACAACCAATAATAAATGTAGAAACCTAAATGAAGATCACCCCTTTCAAAAAGGGGAAGTAACAAGGATCAAAGAAACATAACAAAATTGCAAAAAACGTCACCAAGACATTCGCCCTCCACATCTGACTTCCAATAATAATGGAAGAGACATGTATGAAGGCAGGGATAATGCTATTCAGTGGGCTCAAGGCCCAAAACCATGAGGAACTAAGGAAAACCACCCTCCAAAAAGGTGGAAAAAGGAAACCCACAAATAGTGGGGAAATACGAATAATCATATACTCAGAGAAAGGAATGAAGATAACAACTCTTTGTCTATTTATTGGTTTTAATATTTTCTAAGCAAGCAGCAGTATTCAGACCAGGTACTCAGAACAACAGAATTTTGATAATTAAGCAGACAGTTCAAATATCAAATATATAGAAGTGCGGAACAATTAAAAACACAATCCAAGTTCTAGCCTAAATAAATGAATGGCAATATAATTTATGATATGGCAGTGGCAACGTCATGAATACCCTCTATTTTTGTCAAAAAAAGCTTTACCTATTTATCTTGTATGGTGTGAGTTTTGTGTTTTTCTTGTTTTTATAAATTGTTGGTCATAATACATTTTTTGGCCAGTTAATGTTTTGGACTGCAAAAAATTTGCAGCAACTTTTGTTTAGTTCCGCTTCGTTGGGGCTCCCGAAAGTTACAAATAAAAATAAAAAGGAGAATAAATAAAAGTTAAACTTCGACCGCCACTGTATCACTAAAATAAGTTTGCATGAGTTGCCGCAGCTAACAAGACCTAGTGCAAGTCTCCATTCGACGTCTCTCATTGTTTCCATTTCCATTCGAATCGTTATACTTCAATTGTTAGCTGTGTGACAGCAGAAGCTCAACTTACGACTTTCTTAACTTCAAATTCTAGTATTTTACTTTATTTATGAGGGCCCGTAACACATGTTCGGAACTTAATGTAGCGGATTGTACACACATAGTTCAGAGTTCGGCTTTCCTTCGCCTCTTTCTATGATTGTTCACTTTGCTGCTCTGCTTTATGGAAATTGAATGGAGACATGTTCCACAGGTATGCGCCAATTGTACAGATTCTCTTTCAGACGGAGAACTTATACAAGTGGAAATCAAATGCAAAACGTTAATTAATTAATTCGAAATCGGTATCTAAAATAGGAGAATTATATTTAAAGAGTATTGTACTGGTAATGTTCAATGTATACGAAGTTACTGGGTATGAGATGAAATACTTCTGAAAGTTTTTGGATTATTTTATAAGGAATGCAAAATAAAGCTTAAAACTAATTTTTATTATTATAGAGGTTTAGTTAGATCACGTTTATTTTAAAAGCCTGTACAATTTGTTCAAACCATCGCTATGGCATTAAATTGGTAGTAATATATATGCAAGAAATCTTAAAAATCTATGCTCCATTTTACTTGCAATAATATCATCATCTGCATAAGGAATACCCGTTTAGTGTTGTTTAACTATTTCTTAGAGTACCTAAATGCATTATTGCGAAATGGCATTATATTATTTTGTGTAAGCAACATTTACTTGAATTACTATTAGGCACATTTTCAACAAACCTTGAGTGATATTTTGCATTATTCATAACAGTTCAAGAGAGTTGCTTAAGGGTAATATTTTCTATTCAAACCATTTCTTCAACATATCAGTGTTCATATTGTCGTGGTAGATAAATTCAACTTTATTACCAGCATGCTCAAAAACGTGCCTTTCTCCTTCATTTCTTTCGTCTGTGTAATTAATTTTACATTGTCATTATTCCAAGTTTTGAGAAAATTCCCATGTCGGAACATACATATTCCATCCAAAAAGACAACATTTAATGAGTTCTGCAATAAAAAAAATTTTACCTGAAACAGTTGACGTGAAATTTATGTTTGCTTACAATCGAGATGTTCTATTTAAATTTAAAGTTTTGTGAATATTTAATTGTATTTTTTATAAAGAGATACTTTTTAGTTCATTTTTTGTCGGGGCGAAACTGGAATTGGTTCATTCCTTTAATGATCCATTTTAAATTCCCAAATTTAAAAAATATAATAACACGGAGGCACAAATGTATAAAGCAAACGTTTTTTGTACCATGACCATTGGCATTCGATTAGAATGAATGTTTTAATCTTCTACTGATTATAGACTTCGACAAGATATTCCGCCTTATATTTATAAATTATTATGAGCTTCAACGCAACATGCTAGATTGAGTATAAAATGTTGGGATTCATTCCCTAAATTTTACCGATGTTAATCTAGCCACTAACAGTGTGGTTCCCGATCTTTTAATTACATTTTCTAGGGGTTGATTTCAGATTAACATTGAATTTAAAGTTACCACGAGAATCTTCGTCAACATCAGTATTTCTGTGCCTCGAAGTTGTAGAGATTCACACCTTCTACGAGGATGGAATGAATAATTTCCAGTCTGACCTATAGGCTGTGTTTTTGATCAATCTTTTATTGTTTTATTTAATGTATCATATGTCCTTAGATTCGAAATATTGTAGATTTGTACTTAGTGGTTTGTATTTGACAGTGGCCTATACTAATCAAATTGTAAGTATTTTGGTACAAGCTGTCATGAAACATTTTCACATTAAGGATTTAAGTCCCACAAAAACTTAAAGCGTAGCTGAACTCGTAACTTAAGATTAGTAAATGTCATCATTTTCAACCATCAAAACGTGGATTTGCACATTTTAAACGTGGCCATACAAGCACTAAGGATGGAAAGCGCCCAGGTAGGAGAAAATCGGCTACATTGGAAGATCTGGTCTTGAAAGTACAAATTGTTGTAAGCAATTGTTGATTGTAATTGGTTGAGATCGCTGAGGCTGTGGGTATTTCAAAACACATATGCGAAATTTTGAATATGAGAAAGCTCACCCAAATTTAGATACCGCGATTGCTCACATTGTGGCAAAAGGTCATTTGAACGTTTCAGAAGAATATTTGTTGCTATTTAAGCGCAGTCCAAAAGGCTTTTTCGGCAGATTTATAACTGTGGACAAGACTGGGTTCATTATTACACAGGAGACCAAACAATAAATAAGACAATGAACAGCAAAATGCGAACAAGCCTCAAAGAAGGCGAAAATGGTTTCATCAGCAGGAAAGGTTATGAGCGGTATGACGCAGGTATATTGGGACGCAAAAGGTATAATTTTCATTGATTACCTCGTACAGAGTAAAAGAATAAATGAATAATATTTTACTAATTTGCTTGATCAGTTACAACAGAAAGTTCTGGAGAAAAGACCTGGATTATTAAAAAATGTTTTGTTTTATTATTTCGATGACTAAAATTACTGAACATGGCTTTAAATCACTGGCTCATGGACCATGTTTGCCAAACTTGTATATAGTATATATTATATATTATATTAAAAAAAATACATTTTGGTAAATCAAAGAACTTATTTATTATTACAACAATGAACATCTAACAAAAATAATAGGATTTTTGACTCTGTATTTTATTATTCTCTCTTTTACGCTGGACATTATTTATCCCATCCTCGAATGTATGAAAATTCACTTAATATAATGAGAAAAAATCGGATTATACAAGGGTATTAAAAGTTAGAAAAGTGAGATCAAAAATAAAAAAAACATTATTTCATTTTTGCTCATGACATTCTTTTCATTTATAGATTTGTATAAGAATTGTGTTAGATTAGAGATAATTGTAATACAAAAATTACCCCTATAAGTATCTCTGAGTACAAAGCCTCCAGCACGCAACAAATTCGCTCAATTAAATATTAAGTAGAAGAATGAGTGACAATTCACAAAACAGAGGCATTGGAGCAAGAAATGAGAATTGGAGTAAGCACAGTGTTTGAGCAAGATCTTTTGAAAAATAATTAGATGATAAAAAGAAGGTGATGAGATAAAAATTTACATATTATACTCACCAACATATCTTAGGATCTTCTGACAACAACAATTAAATTGGATTATCATTATTTGCCAAAAACCTACCCTTAGTAGACTCTATGTAGCTACTTCATCGAAATTCAGTAAGAACAATACTTTAGATCAGAATTTTTATCTGAAAAAAAATATATTAGATACAATTTAATGAAATATCAGAGGGACAGTAACTGAAAGTCTTATCATATCAATTTTTTTTATTTATTATTAATGAGGATTACAAATAAATGCTACTAGTTTCGAATTAAATACATCGTTGCGTTGAAATAAACAGAAAAACTAAATTTATATAAAATTAATACACCTACAAATTGATTAGAAAAAAACTTAAGTCTTATTTTGCAGCAAATGTCAAAAATATTCAAATCTTATGCTTCCATTAGAAAAGAAGAATAATTATCTAACTGAAAGGGAAAAGGCCCATAAAACAAAGATTCATAATTCACAGGAAAGAGAAATCTAACTTATTGAAATTTGATATATGTATAAAAAATAAAAATTGGTCTAGGGAAAAAATGTTATGTCTAATTTTCTTTTTTCTTTTTATTACTATTATACAGATTCGGCGGAAATATTTGAAGCCATATTACTAATATTTAAAGTGATGGCGCCAAAATTTTCTCCAGTTAATTCCATCTTTCGAATAACTTGTGAAATTTGGCAATTGTTGTAACTACAACATTAAACGTATCTCACTGAAACTTTTAAATTAGGTTAGGTTAACTGAATATGGAGTTTTAGTTTTAATAGTGACATTTGATTAATGGCGCCCTGAATGTTCCTGTATTCAAGATTAAAAATACATTCCTCGTATACAGACAATGTTTAACTAGTTAAGAACATTGTTCTATTTTTTCACCTGATTTTAAAAATACCTATTAATTTTTATTATTATTATTAATCTAATTTATTAATCGACTAAATGGAAAATATTTAGGAATGCATATAGAAAATTGACCTCAAAAAAGATGAGTCATAACTTTTATTTGCAAAACAAAACCAATAATTTAATATTGTCTGTCAACTCTACCTACAACTGGAACCAAAAATGAAACATCAAACTCAATAAAACAAAATATAAACAAATGTTTCAAATAAAAAGGTATTTATTTTTACTTTTATTACTTAATGTGTGGAAAGGGAAGGTTCCAGTTCATTCTTCAACATCTTCTCCAGGTCCTTTATTCTAGCTTGTCGCACTAAAAGTTTGAACTTCAGTTTGGCAATTTTTTCCAAATGTTCTTTTTCTTTAGTGTCAATTTCCAAGTTTGCCTTAGCTATAGTCGTTTCGCAATGTTCTTTCAAGTCTTTGTATATGTTTTCCCACAAGTTTACTATCTTTTTGTACTCTTCCAATTCTTTCTTCATGGAGTCTTGGTTATTTTGCAGCCCGTGGATGACCTCCTTTGCTTTCTTGATTTTTTCTTTTAAATCATTGTAGGAACACTTCAAGTTTTCCATATACTTGTCTTTGATTTCGTTTTTGTTTAACATTTCTTCTCGTTGAGTCCAAACTTTTTTGTAAAATTCTTCATAGTTGACCATTAGTTGCTGGAAACTCTTTTCAACTATCATACTCTCTTTCAGCTTCGTTTCAAGTGATTCTGTGGTCCGTGTTAATTCGTCGACTTCTGTCTCCAATGTCTGAATCTTCTCAAAGCTGTTTCTAATTTCTATTTCCTTCTCCTGAAGGATCTCTTTGTGTTCTTCTACTTCCTCTTTCTTGGGAACATCTTTCGAACTATGTCCCTGCATTCCAAATATTTTCAAAATATTCATTTTATAAAAGCTCCGAGGATTCGAATAAAACTTGACTGACAACTGAGAAATTTCAGGATGACAGATGTTTTAAATATTTTGATATCAAGTTAGCGAATAGAATAGTAGGTCCCTACTCCGCCAGATTAGTCAATAATTTTAATAAGTTAATAAGTTGATTCGATCACGGCTAACAGGAAAGAAATCACGAATATTCTATAAATAAACTTAATACCTACAATTTTAATTTGATAGATATTATAAATTTCAATATTACATAGTAGACGGTATGATTTTGTAATGCCAATGATGATATAAGATTGTAAGGAGAACATATATTAATTTTTATTCAAGACTCATGAAGTTGAGAGATTTGGATTTTATATTTGTGAAAAACCAAAGAAGATAAACTGTTATTAGTCACTGATTTTTAAACAGTTTCAAACAATTAGCATAATAGGTACAATTAAATAGTAAAATGAAATATTAAAAAATAAATTTTGTTTCCAATTTCAGGAATCGATAGATTTCCACAGGCCCATTCATCAGCAAATTATTTGGTAGCTTTTATCATTGCTTATTTGAAGCGAAACATGGTCAATACTTACCGATAGTCATAAAAGACAAAACAAAGCATAGACATTTTTGAATGAAGATTTAAAAGTTCTAAGATCCTTCAAATAGTTAAAGAAAAGTGTGTATGGTGTTCCACCTTGATTAAAAAATTAGATTTTCATCATACAAAGAATAAAGGGTCTACGAAAAAATTAATAAATAGAAGGTCATACCTATTAAAAACTAAAATGTTTAAACCAGAATCCAAAAGAAAATTACTTTGGTCAAATTCGATACTCTAATCCAAATTATTTTTCGTTTATTGATTCTTTCAAAACTCTAATTATTAACAATTTCCTTAACGTTAATTCTCGAGGAACCAACTGTGAAACAGACCCAAATGAGTCACTTGATAATTTAAATTTTATTTTTATAAATAAACAGGATAAGTAACCTATATCAATAAACCCAGATAAAATTTGATTACCTGTAGTGACACCAATAACCTAATATCACATTTGGTCATTGAGTGATCAAATCGGTGGCTTTATTCTAAAAAAATATTAATATTTATAAAGCACAAAAATTATAGATAGAATTTGATGACTACATTTTTATCATGGAAACAAAGAAATATCCAAATGCACTCATTACACCAGGTATAAATTAAGAATATTTTTGGTTTTTATTAGCCAATTAAATATATATTTAAATGAAAATTGTACGCAAAATGCAAAAAATATGTAGTTTCTGTAGGGTTTTTAAATTTATAAAGCCAGATTTAATAGCATGCTGGTAAAATTTACATATTATTTATTATATTTAATGGTTCGTAGACTTTTTTTTTAAATTCTTATATTTATAATAATAATAATAATAATAATAATAATAATGAGGGTTTGCCTTTTTATATATTTTCTTGTTAATTATTATGCATTATTTTAATTTTAATTTCTTTATCTGTTCCGTCGACCACCAGACTACTTTAGTTCTAATTTATTAATGTATTAATGATTTATTTTATTTCCTTGTCCCGCTATTTTTACGGCAATTAGCTAGGGACCTTCTTGTTTAAAGGGTAAATTTTCTTCGATTTAAATCGTTTTTAATTATGTTTATATTGTCTATTGTTTTATTTAGTTATTTATTGATTTTGATTATATAGGTTTTCGTATTTAAACATTATTTCATTCTTTCTATATAATTTTTTGTGTTTTTCAGTTCATTAATTTAAATTTTTTTAGCATCTTGTCTAAATTTACAATTTGATTTATTTCGTTTATTTTTTCATATATTTCTTTCATTTTGCCTTGATTGTCATTTATTATTGGGTTCTGATTTTGAATTTGATGTGCGTTCTTAGTTATTTGACTGTACGTTACGTTGCTATTTACAGTGTTATTAGTAAATTTTTTGGGTATAGTGTTGTTCTGCTTTTTATTTCTGTTCACCTCTATTTTTTCCGTATATTTAATGTATTTCTCACATGTTTTACTATTTTCTGTGTGATCTTCTCCACAATTGCAACATTTTGCCTTACTCGTCTCTGTTTTAATTAGTTTACATTCACGTGTTGCGTGGTGTTTCCCGCATTTAACGCATTTGGGATCCATGTTGCAATTAATTTGAGAGTGCCCAAAGTTTTGTCAATTAAAACATTGCGTCACTTTATTTCTCCTAATGTATGTTTCCCATTTAATTTTAACGAACTCGATTTCCTTTATTTTGTATAGATTCTTAATTTCTACATTTCTATTGACTGTTACTAAGTAGCTATAGCTGTTAATTTTGATATTGGATTTCACTTCTAATTGTTCTTTAGTGCTTTCTAGGTCTAAATTTGGGATTGCTTTCAATACAATTCTTTTTAGTCTGTCTGTTTTGTCTGTATATGTGTAGAATTTTAAATTTTTGTTTTTTAAATGTCCTATTCATTTCCTTCTTAGTTCTTTTGTACCCGTATAGATTTTTATATTTTTCCTATTAAATTGTACCGAAAAGTTAGTAGAATTTATTGTGTTTCTCACCTGATTTATAAAATATCTGTGATTTTCGGGTTTTCCTTCACATACCACTGGTGGTGTTTTTGGATTATTCGTTTTTTCTTCCTCCTTATCTTTCTCCTAATCTGTATCCACTTCGATTAGTGGTTCGAATCTGTTCTTTACTTTTAGCCTCTCATCAAATATTTTTTCTTTTGGCTTTTTTGCCTTCTTGTTTTGCTGTTTCCATTCCTCGTCTGTTTCACTGGATTTTATTTTAGATGTTCCAGGTATTTCGTCCGTTGTTATTTCAATTTCTTCCTCTACTTTTTCGCTCCATTGGTTTGCCTTGCTTTTTTCCAGTTTTTCTTTTTCCATTTTCTTCATTTCTCTTGCCTTTTCTATTCTTATTTCTTCTTTAACTTCGTCTAACATTGGTGCTGCTTCAGGTTGTTCCCCAGTCCTTTCTTTATATTCATTCAATTTCCACCTACTATTGGATCTAGTATTCTCCCTCTTATTCTTGGGTTAGCCATTATTTGTCTAAACATTTTGTCGTTAAAGCATTCATCCCATATTTTTCTTTTCTCGTAAGCCTTTCTTTCTTCTATTTCTTTTTTCTCTTTCCTGATTTTACTCCTGGGCCGTCCTTCACTTTCCGATTCACTTCCTATCTTCATTCTTCCTTTATGTTTGTAGTCCTTGCCTTTAGCACCAGTTGGCTCCATCACTCGCGCAAAATATCGAAATTTTCCCCGAAAATTATGCAATTTGGGTTATTAAGACCCGGAGTATTAGTCTCGTAGCACCTCTGACTTCTCCTCGATTAAATGTCTCCTGTGACACTAAAGGATCAATTTAGGCCGTAACCTCCAATTTTGCCTCAACTATAGAGGTCATTATTCTTTTTTTTTGGGTTGACTTTTTGAAGATGTTCATTCCACGTTAAATTGTAGTAATATATTTTATCTCTATATAAACGTAATTTCTATTTCAGTTTGCCTACGAGTGTCTCCATTTTTTCCGAAGTTGACAATTGTATGAATAAAAACTTCATGTCGCTTGAACAGAAATTATTCATAGTATCAACTAATAAAACAATTGGATAATTAATTTACTCATAATTTCATAATTTAGATAATATTTACAAATTCTGATTCCTGATTATTTTCTCGAATTTCGTTAGAGTTTTCTGTCTTCGCCTTGATTTCGGCTTCTTTAATGAAATAAATTAATAAAAATATTTCGAGTTAATTTGTCCTTTTTAACTAGAATTTTGCTCCCTTCTATTTTTAAAATTTACTACAAATTTAGTAAACAACATTTTCTAAACAAATTTTCAAATTCGACTGAATTATAAACAAAGTATTACCAACATTTTCACATTTTCTGATGTTCTCTCATTATTTACACTTTACTATATTTTTTTCATTCTCTTTTAGCATCTAGTAATGGAGCTGTTTAATTTACTCCACAATTATTATTATTATTATATTATATTATTATTATGTATTATATTATATTATTGAGGGTTCGCGCACTCAGTAACATTTTGAACCAAGTTCTCTTTTTTTGTAATCGCAACATTCAATAGAAAGTTATCGGAAGCAACTATTAAGTGTCCAGCCAGTAATAAAGTCGACTATATGTTTTGCCTTATTTTCATTAGGATATAGTGTTATCGGAAGTGTTAAAGACGTTTAAATTTGTGTTATTCCTAACGTATTTTTAACTTCTATTTTATATTTTCCTTACCTAATACCTTACAATGGGTAATTCTAATTATGGAAGATATATTGGAAGCAGTTATCTTGGCTGGTGGAAACGAAAAAGATTTAGAATATGTTATATTAAATAACATTTTGATTGATAGAGATGGTGTAATAGAACCAGATGCTTTTGTAGGTTTAACAGCAATGTGTATACTTTTAAAAAAACTGGCTTACCCTAATGGCTTAAGTGATTTGAGCAGTCTGTTTGGTCTTTCTCCTCAGTCTTTATCACAAATTATAAAAACAATCTCGCAGCTTATAATGGAAAATCATGGAGGATTGTTAAATAATCTTAATTTGCAGTGGTTAAATCAAGATAAATTACAGAATTATGCGCAAGTGAGTGAAATATTCCTTAAAATATATTCAATGGTAACACTAAAAACATTGTAGAGTGTTCGAGATAAGGGGGGTGCTGTACAAAACTGTTGGGAATTTATAGATGGAACAGCTAGACAAATATGCAGACCTATAATTCAGCAACAAAATTACTACTCTGGAGCCAAAAGGTACCATTGTGTCTTTGTCCTGATGGTATTATTGCCAGCCTAAAGGGAGGATATCCAGGAAGACGACATTTTTACAAAGAGTCTATTATATAATAAACTGGAAAGGAAAAGGGTATTTGATAATAATGAAAAGTATGTTCTCTATGGAGACCAGGTCTACGGGTTTAGGGAATTGTTGCTGTCTTGGGGGAAGCTGGAAGATTTTCCAGCTTATCAACAACAATTTAATAATTCAATGAAATGAATATTTCAGCAGATAATTTCAGAATTTGCTTTGGTCGACTTTAAAAAAAATCAGAAATTGCTGCCGCAAGATGTATAAGCTTTGTATAAAACTGCAGTCCTGTTTACCAACTGTGATACTTGTTTGTATGGTTGCCAAACTGCAACATATTTTAATATAGAGCCACCTCCTTTAGAGGAATATTTTGGTGGATGAATACAATTATTAATAAAAATGACCAATATTTAAATTTTATTCTTAAAATATAGACACAAAATATGAAAAAATGCATTTTAATATTTACGACACAACAAAAATACTTATACATAAGGTAACATAAATTTTACTTTTTAGGACAAAAATGATATTTTTAGCATTGATGTCATGTATTTTATTTTTACTTTTGTAATTCATATACTCTAATAATAATTCAATAATATTTTGTTGAAATTCTAATAAAGGATTGGTCATTGTTTTTTCAGAAGTATATGACTTAAATTTTTCTTTATGAAACTCAATTTTTTGGTCTCTTTCCATTTGAAATGACAATGTGGCAATTTTACTCCTGTCAAAAGTAGATATTTAACCAACATTGCGTAACTGAAATGCCTAATTTTATTACATCATTTTAAACGATTTAAACACTGGAAAAAAGCTTATGTGATTTAAATCTTATGGAAAAGAACTACTTCGTGGAAAATTTAAGTTTTTGTACCAAACATTTTTTGGAAACACTGTTGGTGTTTTACTTTGATTCTAAGCGGCCCCCCAGTTTTTTATAGTTTTATTTTTAAATGTGTAACAGTTTCATCAATACTAAAGCTATTTAGGAGTAACAATCATGTACAAATGCGTATTTTGGCGATTATATCTACTTTTTGATTAAATTCTAGACCAATATGTGCCTTTACACAAAGGAGTTTGACGTCGGTGTCTGTGTTTGTCAATTTAGTTATTATTATTAAGTTGAAGAAGGTAAAAAGAACTTTTTATGAAATCATGTTTATAATAATAATAATTTACTTACTAAGCAGTATGTGACAATAATTGAAAGAAAAGTCAATTTTCTTGTGGATATATAATGAATCATTCAAATAGTTAATATGAACCACATGTATAATATTTCTAGTAGATTTAATCTAGTACCATTGTGGCTATTGATAATAAAAGATACTTATTCAAGACGAAATTCATGTTGGTGGGAATTTATTTCATTGACAAAAGCTGTATTTGAAGTAAAGTTGTGGATTTTGTTCAATTTCTTGATCTCTCTAAAATGTTCTTGGATCACATGTTCTAGACGTATTGGCCAACGTAAATACCACTACAAGAACCATATAACAATTTATAAACTCCAATTTCTTTAAAAAGGAGACTTCATCTTTTATATTAATTAAAACATGTTCTTTAGAATCTATTAATAGACTTTATTTCAAAGTTTACACAAAATTCATATTGAAAAATTGTATTTACTAAAATACAATTTTCACATAAATATAAAATGATACACTTCAGCTTCTGAATATACATTTCTTCATTTTTTGCCTTCGGGTACTTCAATTAACTTTCATTCAAAATGTCCAAACGTTTAACCGAAGAAATGGTCATTGCCAGGAGTAAAACATCAGATCTTGGGAAGATAAAACGGTTAAATTGTTGGAACAGTGAATTAGTCGACATTTCAATGCTTCTTGGAAGTGTGGTCTTTAAGTATCAACAGTTTAGCAGATTGTTAATAGCGCAAGAATTTGGAAGATCTTTACACGTCAAAACGACATTCGAGATATTTGACAATTTTTAATATCTGTTTCCATGGCAGTTTAAATTTTCAAGTGTTTGTCGAAATAATAGCAATATCCGTGGTTTGCTACCATTTAAATAAGTAATGTCAGTTAATGTCATATAATTATTATTGATCTTTGAATAACTTTTGTATTTTAAAATATTTTGGTTGTTTAAAAAAAATATTTATTAGTGCCATCGTATTTCCATTTAAACATCTATCAATTGGTGTTCTGGAAATGAATATAGAGAATATTAAATAAAAATTTTTTTTATTTTTTTTACATAAGTATGTTCTGAGAGACTCCAAGAATTTTTTAAATCTGTATTTGTAAACGGCGCTTGCGAAATTTCTGAAATGTGATACTATCTCTACTATTTACAATTCCCTCTACTTCCTTTCTTCTTATTTCACTCCGTTATCATTCCTCACTTCCACTGTTATTTTTATTTAATTCTCTATTTCTTCTGTTTGTATTCTTTCTCCTTTACTTTTTATCTTTAGTTTTCTTTCTTCTATTCTTTCTATTTCTTCTTCTTTTGTTTCTGACCGTTCATGATACCAAGTGCTTCCATTTGCTCTTTTGCCTATTGGTGTTTTTTTCTTCTTTGTCTTTTGGCTCTCCATTTCTACACACATTTTTCTCGTTTGTAATTTTCCCCTAAAATTGGTATTTTAGAGTTCACTTCGGAGTTTTTTAACTTTTAAAGTTATGCCGTTTAAAGTGCCCGATCATTGGACAGATTTACAGTCCTTGAAGAGTTAGCTGGGTAAATGGCCACAACCCATGAAAGGAATAAAGAAGAAGAAGTGCTCCATCATGTCGGTTAAGCTGGGGTGAGATAAGATTCGCGTACTTTCACTTGACTTTCGAAAAACTAGCGCCAAAAATCGAAAACAGGTGGTAACTCCAACTCCAACTAGATTTTGAGCCAGCTTTCTTTTCTTTTTGTGAAACTGTTCTCTTATTTTACTTCAAATATTTAGTTTTTAATTTTTTGTGTTTCTATTAACTGAACATGCGCGTATCCGTCTTGTTACAAATTTTCTAAAACACATTACCATCAAAAGTGCCGACATATTTCTATTTTTGTTACGGTCTAGTATGTTGCGAAACAAAAAACATAGAAATATTATTTATAAAAATCCTATTGTCATTAGAATTTGAATATTCAATATTAACTTGAACGTTATTCATACAATTTTACGTTAATTATTCTGTAATATTCACATAGATGTATGTATTAAAAATACCGCCTCCAGGTAAGTAAATAAAATAACATAATATACCTACATAATCTCATTCAGACTTTAAATTGAATGGTCCAATTCAACGATTTACTAATGGATTTCATGAATGTATAATTTAAAAACTTTAATTTTCAGAATTGGAACACCTCAAAGAAATTATATTCGAAGAAACTGTTGAAGAAATCAATTTTTTTGTCAACCAAACGACGAAAAAGAATCGGTATGTGCCCCAAGTTTTTTAGATTTACTTAGTATATTTTTTTATTAATTTCTTTGGTAGAGCTCGGTTCTTAAAAATAAGAAAATAGAGACAGAAAACAACGAGGAATTATCTATGGCCTCAAATAACGACCCCAACAAGAATGAAGAAATAGAAAATATTTCTGACAATGGCGGAAGTGACATAATACCGGCCGAAGAAAATATCGCTGTTTCCGAAATTTCAGAGATCCCAGACATAGAACAAATCGAACTAACTTTGGAAGAACTTGAAAGAGTGAGTACTTTGACTGATTAAAAAGTACAAATAGTTTTTTTTCCTTTCATTTAATCTTAACCTTACTTATTCTTGTTCAATTTCAGAGGTGGGAACTATTCAAACGCTTGATTGAAAGAAGACCAGTATTTGCGTTCATTCTTATATTCGATTATATAATACATCGTGATATGTACGAGTCTTCACATTAATAAATATATTGAATAAAATGTGTTTTATTTCTATTTTTTTTTATAAAGGAATAAAGGCAAAAGATATTGAAGGAAATCGCGTTTAGTCGAGCTTTAAAAATATAAATTTTTTAACAATAATAGAGCATATTAAATTAAAAAAAATGAACTTTTTGAATTCAAATTGTGAATTATTTTGTTGCTGAACTCTTAGTAAGTTTCACATAATATGAGGTAGTAAAATAAATAAAAAATACATTTCCTTACTTTTCCAAATGAATTAAAAAAAAATACGATTGTGTGATTTGGGCAACTAATCGATTCAGTCCGAAAAAAACAAGAAATCACAAAACTATTGGAACCTTTTATGAATCGTGACGGTTAAGCTTGCAAGAGATAAATGCACACACACTCTACTCGCATTTATGTTTTAAAAAATATAAAAATATTAAACTGAAAAAAATATATACAATTTTTGTTAATAATCAGTTTTTTTTAAGTATTGAGAAGTGCACATTTTTGTAATAAATAAAAAAAATAAAAATTAGTTTCGTCTATTGACCCAATCTCCTTAACGTTAATAGTATAAATACCCGTCAGGTGTGTTTTGAAAATTTATGAAAAAAATGAAACCCACGTATGTTACCAAGACTATTAATACATACTGGTTTCCAAAGAAATTCACGTAAACAAAAACAAACAAACTGCAGATTTCCAAAAATTTCGGTAGGGGAGGCCCTACCCCAATAATCACCGAAAGAAGAAATTTGAAAGAAATTGAGAGAAATTAGGTAAGTATTTTATCATTTTATAAAGCACAAATAATTTAAAGGTGTTATTTTTCTACAGACGAAATTGGCGAAACATTGTGACAGTATTATGATTAAATACTGACAACCTGATAAAACCCATTGTCAAATATTTCGAGTATCAAATACAAATGCCCTTTTTGCTGTATAAAAATAGAATTTATAATGGAAGGATTTAAATACAAGACGGATAAAAAATATACCAAAAAAGAAAGCAATGGAAATATATTTACTATGTTATCGAAGGCACGGAAGGATTTAAACAGGACACAAACAAAACGTTGTGTCCTGAGTTACCCCCCAACTCCAAAGTGTTCAGATATCACCGCAAAGGTTATGGACTTTTTTGCTAAAGCGGGAACTAAAATGGTCTCTACGTCTACGGTACCAGGAATTCGCGAAAAAAATCTCTTTCAAAGGTTGGTTTCCAATCCCGAATATTTCGTTGAAAACATCGAAAAGCAACAAAGGTCATTAATTCACCAAGAGCCGCATATTAATCAGTACTCCAAATTGGCAAGTAGTAGTGATATAAAAAGCAAGACGAAACCTACAAGCAAGAATTATATTATTTTCACTGATTCTGATGAACCACAATCAGACAAAGACGATACCCAAAATCTGGGTAGTTCAACTAATTCGAGCAAACCCCATTTGATGACTCCTATGATGTTTACTTCCCCTAAAAGTAATGAAAATGTTGAAGAACCAGAACAGATTGATTTGCTGACCGAAAACCAATTGGTCCAAGCACTCATCTATTTATTGAAGAACAATTCCGATTTTAAGAAACAAATTTACGAAGCTTACGTGACGTCAACAATGGAAAAAATTAATCTCAACAACCCCAAGTCGTTTATATAAAATATTATTAGTTGTTTCAGTTCTTGTTTTGAGAATGTATATATATATATATATATATATATATTTATATATATATATATATGTTAATTTTTTTATTAATTTTTAAAGATAGATTTAGTACATTTTTCGATGATTTTCAATCAGCTTTCTACATTTTTAAAAAAATTTAATATTGATTTTAGATTTTTAAATTTTATTCGTTGTTGTCTTTGCTTCAAATTATAATGTGTTGACAATTTTGTTCATAGATTGTATTCCTTGTAGAAGCCCTGATGATGGACTATAAAGGTGCCGAAATATTGACAGATGAAATAGTATTGGTTTTCTTAACTGAACATAAACCCAACAATAAAGTTATTGATTTGGTATTAAAAAAGTATTCCCATCATCAATTTCTTCTTGTAATTGAATAAATAAATACTAAATAAATAAAATACTATTTCCAATTTCATCAAATTTTGTTTGAATTTCTTAGTATGGGTGTTCTAGTATCTATCTTAAAATAAGTGGTATTTTTTAAGAAAAAGTTGATTTTTAATGACACAAAGAACGTTTTTTTGTGAAAATGTCTTAATTATTTAAAGAAGCATTTAATTGTTATTAAATAATGATTACAATGAATAAGAATGTTTTGTGATATTCGGCACTAATCAGAGAAGTGTAAATAACATCAACTAAATTATGATAAAACATTAATAGGTAAATTTCCACACCACCACTGAGGTATTACCACGGCGCGTTACCATTTTTTTAAGGGGATGGTTCGCCTGTAGCCATATAACCCCATAAAACCCCAAATAAATAAAATTCTTAATAATGAAATCTATCAAAAACTAATTGTTTACAACACGAAGAAAAAACGTGATTCCAGGAACTAAAAAAATAACTTTAGTCGAAAACGGAAATAGAAGAAGAGAGAAAATAACTCCAACCAAAAACAGGAAAGTAGAAAAAAAGTCTCTTCAGTAAAAGGGAAAAAAGCTCTAAACAAAAACGAGGAAATTTATGAAAATAGAGGTGCACTAGTGTTCAACGGAAATCGGGGAAAAGGAAGGAGCGCCCGTCAATGAACAAAAAACATATAAGAATAGCCCCATCAAGAATATAAAACGCACCTTCAAGAAAAAAAAGGTAAATAGAAGAACACGACTAAAGAAAATAACTTCAACGAAACACAGGGAAATGGAAAAGTTTCTCTATAGACAGAGAAAATACCTTCAATCAAAAACCTCAACGAAAAACAAAGAAATGAAACAGTCCCTCCATAAACAAAGAAAATCCCTTCAAACAAAAACAAAGAAATGGAAAATTCCCTCAAGAACCATTCCAAAGAAACAAAAATCAAATAAACCACGTAATTCAGAGAGAAACAGAGAAATTGTCATGAACTTAGATACAGAAACTACCGACCAAAAAAGAAAATTCACTGAAAACTGCCCAAAATCCGAAAATATAGTACCAGCTACAAATAATAAACAAACCCCCGGATAATAATACTGATGATCACGAACCTAACAAACTTCAGTTTCCGAGTTTTCGGAACAAATTCGACTACCTCCCCCTTTAGCGCATTTGCTTGCTTTGGACACAAGTCTGATCAATGCAGGTTCGGCAGAGACCCCAGCTAGAGGTGCACCACTGTTCAACGAAAATCAAGGAAAAAGAAGGAGCGAACCTCAATGAACAACGAAAATAGAAGAATAACTTCACCGGGAAAATAGAACGCAAAAACAAAGAAATGGAAAATGTCCCTCAATAAACAAAGAAAGTCCCTTCAACCAAAAACAGGGAAATGGAAATGTCTCTCCACAAACAAAGAAAATAACTTCAATGAAAAACAAGGAAATGGAATAGTCCCTCCATAAACAAAGAAAACAAATTCAACCAAAAACAGAGAAATCGAAAATTCCCTTCATAAACAAAGAAAATCCCTTCAACCAAAAACAAAGAAATGGAAAATTCCCTTCATAAACATAAAAAATCCCTTCAACCAAAAACAAAGAAATGGAAAATTCCCTTCATAAACAAAGAAAATCGCTTCAACCAAAAACAAAGAAATGGAAAATTCCCTTCATAAACAAAGAAAATCCCTTCAACCAAAAACAAAGAAATGGAAAATTCCCTTCATAAACAAAGAAAATCCCTTCAACCAAAAACAAAGAAATGGAATATTCCCTTCATAAACAAAGAAAATAAATTCAACCAAAAACAGAGAAATGGAAAATTCCCTTCATAAACAAAGAAAATCGCTTCAACCAAAAACAAAGAAATGGAAAATTCCCTTCATAAACAAAAAAAATCCCTTCAACCAAAAACAAAGAAATGGAAAATTCCCTTCATAAACAAAGAAAATCCCTTCAACCAAAAACAAAGAAATGGAAAATTCTCTTCATAAACAAAGAAAATCCCTTCAACCAAAAACAAAGAAATGGAATATTCCCTTCATAAACAAAGAAAATAAATTCAACCAAAAACAGAGAAATGGAAAATTCCCTTCATAAACAAAGAAAATCGCTTCAACCAAAAACAAAGAAATGGAAAATTCCCTTCATAAACAAAAAAAATCCCTTCAACCAAAAACAAAGAAATGGAAAATTCCCTTCATAAACAAAGAAAATCCCTTCAACCAAAAACAAAGAAATGGAAAATTCCCTTCATAAACAAAGAAAATCCCTTCAACCAAAAACAAAGAAATGGAAAATTCCCTTCATAAACAAAGAAAATCCCTTCAACCAAAAACAAAGAAATGGAATATTCCCTTCATAAACAAAGAAAATAAATTCAACCAAAAACAGATAAATGGAAAATTCCCTTCATAAACAAAGAAAATAAATTCAACCAAAAACAGATAAATGGAAAATTCCCTTCATAAACAAAGAAAATCGCTTCAACCAAAAACAAAGAAATGGAATATTCCCTTCATAAACAAAGAAAATAAATTCAACCAAAAACAGAGAAATGGAAAATCCCCTTCATAAACAAAGAAAATCGCTTCAACCAAAAACAAAGAAATGGAAAATTCCCTTCATAAACAAAAAAAATCCCTTCAACCAAAAACAAAGAAATGGAAAATTCCCTTCATAAACAAAGAAAATCCCTTCAACCAAAAACAAAGAAATGGAAAATTCCCTTCATAAACAAAGAAAATCCCTTCAACCAAAAACAAAGAAATGGAAAATTCCCTTCATAAACAAAGAAAATCCCTTCAACCAAAAACAAAGAAATGGAATATTCCCTTCATAAACAAAGAAAATAAATTCAACCAAAAACAGAGAAATGGAAAATTCCCTTCATAAACAAAGAAAATCCCTTCAACCAAAAACAAAGAAATGGAAAATTCCCTTCATAAACAAAGAAAATCGCTTCAACCAAAAACAAAGAAATGGAAAATTCCCTTCATAAACAAAAAAAATCCCTTCAACCAAAAACAAAGAAATGGAAAATTCCCTTCATAAACAAAGAAAATCCCTTCAACCAAAAACAAAGAAATGGAAAATTCCCTTCATAAACAAAAAAAATCCCTTCAACCAAAAACAAAGAAATGGAAAATTCCCTTCATAAACAAAGAAAATCGCTTCAACCACAAACAGAGAAATGGAAAATTCCCTTCATAAACAAAGAAAATCCCTTCAACCAAAAACAAAGAAATGGAAAATTCCCTTCATAAACAAAGAAAATCTCTGCAACCAGAAACAAAGAAATGGAAAATTCCTTCATAAACAAAGAAAATCGATTCAACCAAAAACAAAGAAATGGAAAATTCCCTTCATAAACAAAAAAAATCCCTTCAACCAAAAACAAAGAAATGGAAAATTCCCTTCATAAACAAAGAAAATCCCTTCAACCAAAAACAAAGAAATGGAAAATTCCCTTCATAAACAAAGAAAATCCCTTCATAAACAAAGAAAATCCCTTCAACCAAAAACAAAGAAATGGAAAATTCCCTTCATAAACAAAAGAAAGTACTTCATCCAAAAACTTTGGGCCGAAATCTAAAATTTACAATAAATAATATACATACTGTATGTCATTCAATGATTAGAATGTAAGAAATTTAAAAAATGTTCACTTACCTTTCGAACACACTCTATATCATCAAATTTTTACAAAAGTAAAAGTTTCGTAACGTTTGTTTGTCTTTCGAAGAAACTCTGCTGTTGACAGCACTGTATATCATTCACTTTGTACAACTGTGAATAAAACATACGCACAAAAAGTTTTTTTATATATACGCACAGGATAAAAAATTTGAAAAAATGTTCATTTACTATTCGAATACATTGTATATCATAAATTTTTACAAATGTAAAAATTTAATAATAATCGAAGACACCCTGTTGTTGAACACACGGTATAATACTCATTTTTTATAAACCGGATATAGGCAAAACATTTAAAAATAAAATTATCCAGAATCATTTTATCAAAAAGACATAAAGAATAAAATAGTTATGTATCACCCTCTATATTAGATCTAATATAGTCAAAAATATTTTTGGAATAGTTGAATTTAATAAAAAATAAATTAAAAAAACACCATGCAAATTCCCCAGTTTTCCTACCTTTCCTGATGAAATTCTTACCCTGATGATGACCACCCAAAATTCTGAAACAAAAGAGAAAATATTATTTATTCGCTATTTATTCTCAATTTGCTTAAAATTTAAATAAATCGTAATTTAAAAAAAAAATTATACAATAATTTAAAAATAGTATATCTAAATACTAATCAAAAATATTTTTTTTAAATTAATAGTTATATTCGTTAGCGTTAACAATCAATTATTTTATTTAAACTATTATAATAAACTATAGAACAATAGTAACAATTGCGAAAGGTAATTAAAAGTTTATTTTTAAATTTTTTTCATTTCATTTCATTCATTAAAAAGCGTTTAAAAATTTTACCTTGTGATTTCTTAAGTAAAAATCCATATATGAAATCCATGAAAAAAACGAAAAAAACTAAAATCGTTTAATTATCGTAAACTATTAAACCACCGAATTTAATTTCGACCATTCACTCCGAAAATCCGACTTCAATTAATTGATTTATTTTGATGTACATTTATATATTTATTTGTCACGACCCTTTAGTCACGAAATCGTGACTAACACATTATTGTAAACATAAACAAAAGGGTAAATTTTCTATACAGGGCGGCGTATCATAAAATAATTAAATGTAATAAAAATAATTTTATTTAGAATTCCCAACTAATATTTAATAATAAATTGAAATAGTATTTATAATCATAAAATTTGTAATAGTGACGAAAAATTTAAAAGGAAAAATCACTTTTACGTTTCTAAATTAAAAATATTTGTTTAATTTTTAAAATAAAAATAAAATCGTTTAATAATAAAAACTTTCAACTAACCTTCTGATTTCAGACGTAAATATTCCCAATCCTAAAGGGCACTTCACACGTGCGCGATTAAACGGAACTAAAACCGCACTAGATTCTCAACGAAAACGAAATAATCGAAAGCGCTTAAATTTTTTTAACTAATTGATATAAATCAAAAGACTTATTCGATTTTAGGACCGATCGCGGTGACTGACACTCGAATAATGAATTTATTTCGATAAATTAATATCTTAGTCACGACATCTTTACGTAATAATGACTAATATGTTTACAAACAAATAATTCATAAAAAATCGTAAAAATATCTATAATTTAGAGTTGAAATTAATTGAATGTTAGTACTTTTAAACTTCATTAGTTGGTGTAAAAGATGACAACTAGTTTCGATTAATAAATCATCATCAGGACCTAATGCGGAAGACTAATTTTTATCAATTTTCGAAAACGAAATAATCGAAATAATCGAAAGCGTTTTAATTTTTAAACTAAATATAAAAATCGAACAGAATTATTTGATTTTTAGACCGTTCGCGGCGACGAATACACAAATAATGATTTTTTTTCGATACATTCATCTCTTAGTCATCAACCCTTACATAATAAGTAAGCTACTATTTTTTTTTCAAATTTCATCTTTTTTAATAGGATAATAAATTAAAAAAAAAAAAAAAAATTTCATCTTAATTTCTTGTATTGAATTAAAAAACGTTTAAAATACATGCAGACGTTACCTTCTGATTTAAAAAGTAGAGACCCAATCCTAAAGGGCATTTCACACACACACACACGATTAACTGAAACTAAAACCGCATTAGAATACGAAAAACATTTTTTTTCAACTAATAAATTACTGAATTTAATTTCGACCGATAAAAACATTTCGATTAATTGGTTTATTTCGATACTTTAATATCTCAGTCACGATCCATGTTAATCACGACCCCTTATGTAAGAATGACTAACAAATATAAACAAAAGGTATATCTTTTATACAGGGTGGCGTATTTTTTTTTGGTATTCCAAACGCGCATGTTTAATAATAAATTCTAAAAATATTTATAAAAATGGCAATCAATTTGAATATTTGAATTTTACGAGAATATTCATTAAAAATATTAGAAAAATAAAAGTTTCAATCATTATTTATATTTATAATATATATATATATATAAATTGTTCCTGATATAAATGGTTTTCTAATATGTTAAGTGAGTTAGATTTGTTGTTGTGTCCATTAGTTTTAAAAATAATTCAATTTTTCTTTCGTTTCTTTCTTATTTTTTAAGAAATATACGAATAATTTGAATAGACTTTTAAAACCAGATAATATAATGACTCTTCTTCAATAGATTTTTGTTTTGTGGTAATAAATCTCGATGAATCAGTGTTATCTTTTTTTAACACCTTTCTAGGTAATAAAACATAAACTGAACTTTTAGCACACGTTTGTTTGCTAGACATTTTTTCTTGAAGAATTATCTTATGTTACGACAAAAACATCCGTCCCATCGTGTTTGTCCTCCAATTGTACTGGCCAAAAATGTTTTGGAAAAAAGTTATGTAAGCACCTTAACGATTTATAAAAAAATTCCCCTTGGAAATAAGGATATTACAACAACTAGCGCCCCATCGTGATTGCCTTCCGGTATGCAAGACATAATAACGAACTCACAGAAAAATTTCGGAAAACTGGCCGACGAAAAAGTCTTGAAAGAAAGTGAAAGTACTTTCACTGAGTATAAGGCGCAAAGTATTTTAGAATCACTTTGTACTTTTTTTAATAATTAATTTCGTTGGTAAAAATTGCTTATTAGACCGTTCATCTTTCCTGTACTAAGAATTTGCTAAACAATTTTTTATGTATAAAAAAGAATTTCCATTTTCAAAATATTTAAAGCCAGAGTGTTGAATGAAAATATTAGCAAACCCCACACAGAATAGGAGCCTCATGACCGTAGTATTTGACACACAATTATTTAATATTTATTCAAAATTACAATTCTTCCAGTCAGTCATTGAACATGCGTCATAAATAAAAGCATATGAAATAAGTCGAAAACAGTGACATCATGATCAAGAAAAGAGGACATGGCTACTGCCCCGACCATCGTATAGATAGTGAGGGTAAAACTACTCTTTTTGAAACTTAAAATGGAATTAATAACAATCTACAAAAAATAAGTGTTTTTAATAATGGCGTGAATAACGGCCACTATGCTTTAATTCAAACATTCAAATTAAATTTTTTATGAAACTCCGGAATTAAGTATTGTAATAGCATAGTAAATTTTATTTTCGCAAATGTCAGTAAAGAGACAGTTGCCTTGTTAAAAGCCTTCATCTGAATATAAAATAGTTACATTTCCATATAATACAACTATATTAAAAATAATTTTTCATCACTTTTTGAATCAGAGCTCTGATGATATCAATATTACATAGAGAAGAGTCTCTCTCGTTCAAACCATTGTTTAATGGCTACATCAGTTTGTTCCACGCAATTCACCCAGGCTACAACATAAAGTTTTTCCAGGTATAATCTAAAAATAAGTAACCCGTGTTTTAAAAATTATTTTTCAGCTTTGTATTTGTTTAATATGTTTCCTTTAATCCTTGTTTTCCTCGTAAGAAACATTTTTAAACACACATTTTTGTTGTCTAAATATCCCGGTTAGAAGGAATCTTAGATACAGCGATTTATATATTGACCGAAATCTCAGTGAGAGGTTAGGAATATTTTTTAGTAAAATACAAATAATACGGTTATAGATTACAAAAAAACTTGTTTCAAAATATATACGAATGCAAAACTTTAAATTTACACTTACTTTTATTAAAACGAATATTGTAATATCATCAATAAAAACACTTACCCCTTCTATGTCCTACTAAGAAGTTTAAAACTCTCTCGGTCTAGTTTTATTTGTAGGAAGCCATAGGTTGCATCTACAGCACTAAATATTTTCGCTCCTGCAAAATTTCTCTATTAGTTCATCAAAAGTGGGGAGCGGGAAATAATGCCTTTTAATTGCCAGATTTAAATATTTATATTCAAGGCAAAATCTGAGGTCCCCATTTTATTTTCTGACTAATATATACGGGTATATATAAGGGTATCTTACGAGGTGGATGAACTATAAGTTCCACATCTGGCTTTGATAAAGATTCTCTAGGCAACCTATACCCTTAAACAATAAGTTATATTAAGTCAAAAATTTATCAATATTTAAATCTACATTGGTTATAGAATCTACTCTTCTAATTAACTCAACGTCTAAACAAGTTCTAAGTCCTAGTATACGATAAGTTTGTAAGGTTTATGGCATGAAATAGAATAGGTTTCTTACTCTTATTATACGAACATTCCAAAACAATTTCGCCTACAATAGGCAGTGTATTTTGTTTATATGAGCTCAAAGTGATCTTACTATTTTTAAATTTATCAAAATCAAAATCTATCTTGTTTAAGACATTAACATGTATAAAATTTGCCATAGAACCAGAGTATAATTTAAAATTTACTGTTTTACCTTCAACTTCTATTTCTTCAACCCATGACAACCCATTGACTTTGAAAACCATACCTATGACTTCTACCATTAAGAACTCATTTTCGCTGTTATATTCTATACTATTTATATTTTTCAAAAAAGCATTTGATCTCTTATTTTTACACATGATGCAAAATTATTATATTTACCACATTTTACGCACACCTTCCCGAAAGCGAAACATTTTCCATAGTCATGACTAAACGAACACTTACTACACTGTCTTCTATTACTTTGTTTTCCTTTATACTTCTGCACTCTCGTATCTTAGTTTTCTGTCTTTGATTTTCTATTTATTTTGTCTTCGGTGCACTTTGCACTTGTACTTGGGCTTGAACTCTCTTCTCTCTTGTTCGATATTTCTATGTAACGTTCTTTAGTTTTTTCTAACATCAAAGCTTGTTTAACAACTCAAATTTTGGAATAATGTTTCTCTTATTTTCATCACTAAGTTTTTAGAATTTATAACACATTCACCTTCAAAGATACGGAAAAAACAGTCTTTTTCTGAACCTCCTGTCATTTATATAACATAGAATAGCGCTACGACCAAAATAGGCATTAAGAGAGAATTAAATAAATAATAATAATACATTTATATACAATTAACAATGGGACAAAACCAAGTTTACACATATGTATTTGCAAATAAAAGGACAAAAATGAGTTATTATACACGAATTCAAAATGTATTTTAAAGGTGTTCCCTTTATAAATTTAGTTGTTATTATTATTAAGTTAAAGAAGGTAAAAAGAGATTCCATTTCAGATTGTAATTGCAAACCACACTTTTATTGTCGTATGTCATACAAACTTACAAAAGTTTTTCGTGAACATAACATCTACATCACTTTTAAAACCAACAATACTTTCAATACGTTTAAACTAATTGTTAAAACCTCCATTTTTGTTTTTTAAAACAGAATATTTGACAAAAAAAAGTTTACTTGATAATCCAAGTCATACGTTATTCCTTATTAACGTTATAAAATTATGATAGCATCAAATTCCTCGGGGATTGATCAAGAACAAAACGGTGGAAGCGATTGAACAACGGCAACGGAACGCCCTGATAAAACACAGACGAGAATGCAAAAGTGAAAACCGATTGCTGACTTACTGCTTGTCGTTCAAATTCAATCGAAATTCTCCATTCTTGATAGTGAATCCCTTAATATGTAAATTATACTAGAATAAATTCTCTAACGAAAACTATTCTAATTAAGCTTTTAGATTTAAGTAATCAAGACGCTGAATCCTTTGAATAATTGCTGATTTGTTCAGAAAATTGGAATGCCATTATTTTCAATATATAAAAGACCATTTTGTTCTCAGATAAGAACCGGATCAAGTTGTTTTGATCCTTAACGACGTGGATATTCACATCATCTGCTTACCCAGCCACACCATTCATTGGCTGCAACTCCTCGATAGGTTTTTCTTTAAACTACTTAAAATCTATTGAAATGAAGCTTGTAGGCTTTAGATTAAGTCTCATCCTGATTAAAGAACTTGAGAAAATTTTAAACCAAACCTGGAAATGAGCTGTAACCAACCAGAATGGAGATACCAGACTATGCCTACTGCAAGAGCTGGTAATAACACTTATAACGGTATCAATACACCTACTGAAAATAACCCCAATAATACTGCTAAAAATGTGTCGTTCGAAGAACTTTCACCTGTCCCTGTTGCACCAGGTCCTATTACACCAAACCCATGCAATTAGTATGAAGAACTTAATACAACATTGGAAGTACGGTAAAGAAAGCGTCAAAAGCTAGACTTAAAATGTAAGAAACAGGAAGAAAAGGCAGGAAGTGACCGCAAGAGGAATAATAGTGCTACAAAAAAGGTAAAAAGTTAATAAGAAAGCAAGCTAAAGCACCAAATATGATTAAAGAAAGCAGCAGTGATGAATACGAAATCACCACAGTTAGTTTCGGGTTAACAATGATGAATGATGAATGATGAGCGACAAAACTGGTAGAATGGATTTGCTGCATTGCTTGCAAAAACTGGCTGCATAACACTTACACCCATTTTGAGAATAACTCTGAGAGTGAAGCGAAAAATAATACTAGGCAAATACTTTTTGAGCTTGACATCTTTCCCACCATCGTTTCGGGATAAGATGGCATCAGGATTCCTAACTAAATTATTTTAAATATGCTGCATCTTCTCCCAATGTAGTGGGATAAGATGCTAAATTGTTTATTTATTGTATTGTATGTTCATTTCATTCTGTTTTCTAACACTGTATTCTTTAAGCAACAACTACAGTGTTTTGACATAAGAGAAATAGGTGTAATAATTGTTTTATACATTAAATATAAAATGTTTGGCGTCTTCCACCCAATTACCTGATAGACCGAACATACATCCGTCTGCTGATCCACCTGTTTAATTTGCAATACTAAAAGTAATTTAATTAATTTAAAGTAATCTCAGCTCGATTTACTTTAATTAAATAATAAACTATACACAATGAATAGATTATTTTAATTAAATTTTTATCTCAGTAGCGCTTCTGGTAGAAAGCAAACACAAAATAATTTAGCTGCGGTATTCTAATCAACGTCTACATCATACATATTTATTTTTGCGGTCTTTGTTTCCACTTCCTGTGAACATATCTAGAGACCAACGCGGCTTTTGTAAGATATAATACACTTATATTTTTACCAAAATGAAACCACACTTCACAAATAGCATTTCTGGCATGTTTCTTATCACCAACCACGTCGTTTCGGTCGTCTACTTTTGTTTGCTCCAGAAATTTTAGTTGCACTATCTGCAACTTGTCATATTTTGTTGCACACTCCACTGAGCTTTTATTTCCAAGATCCGATTTTTTTTGGTGTGACCCAAAAAGCGCAATACATATTATTCTTTTCATAATGTTTGGGTTATATATAACTTTACTGTGTGATAATAATCATTCTGTATGTTTCATAGCCTAATACTTTCAGATGTATTTATATTTGCTTTCAGTTTAGTAATCTTAAATAGGTTAGGTTGGTAACGTTAATTGCGGATATATATCAGAACTTAATATTTTTTAGAATTCAAAACTGTCTGAAGTTAATAAAAGAATTAAACATTAATAACTTTTTTAATTATATACGAGGACTATATAAAACATTGAATCACTGTGTACATTTTTATATATTGTTTCCCTCCTTTTGATACGACCATCTTTCACATAATATATCCAGTGAATATTTATAATACATCCATATTTATGTTTAATATATTCTGTACGATAAACTAACTGTGACGTAATTTTTATATTCAACAGAAAATCAAAAAAATAATAATGGACTGATGCTTAACGGACAAGGGAAATTAAACTTTAAAAGTTTGCAACACTTCACCATATTGCCAAAACAACATTGCTAAAATACTTGTCATTCGTCGATAATCGTTTCGTTAAATCTTCTAAGTTTTCTTTGGTGGTTTTGTATTCAGTTTTCCGTAAAAATTTAAAAACAGTATTTATAAAATAAACTAGCACACAGCACCAAACAATTTTCATTAAAAAGAAGCACAGTTCTTCAAGTAATAACCGTAAGTGAGACAAATAGCTACGACATGACAACGCCGCAATTCTTTATCTTGTGACGTCATCGTCACTTTATCGTAAAAATGCTATATATGAGTCTGAATATTCCATAAATAGGGCCTGAATATTTATATTTATTCACGTATATTTTCCATACGTACAAAAAAGTATATGTATTCCTAATATCTACATTATATATGTATCCAAAAATATACGAAAAGTGTTCATTATATTGCGGGCTATTTGTTAATGACATATATATTTAACCTATTAATATAACTATTTAAAACCTGATTAAATTAAAAGATAAACTGGATATGAATATTAATTATCTTCGTTTTATACTAGTCATTGTATAGAGTAGACTATAGACTTTTAAATATTTGATAAAAAAATATTTTTTATAAATAATACAACTTAAATTAGTTTAAATTAGTAGGGTCGCATGTCTTACCATATTTATTTGGCTGGAAAAAAATATCTGCGGTTAAAAATTTACGTTTCAAATTTTTAGTAGTATTATACAGAGTGTTCCAAAACGCTCTGGGGTAAATTCCTCGTGTCAAATTATGTTCATCATAATAGGTAAAATATGAGGATTAAAGTTTAAAAAATAAAATAGTTTATTGTCAATAAATTTCAAATTGTGCGATAGATTGTAATGAAACCAAGTGGATTATCAGGTTGATAAACTACTTATTTTAACATGAATAGGTGATTTTCAGTTTTTTCCAGAGACGTGCAGTAGAGGTTAGAGACCCTTTTTCACCTTTGAATTTCCCGTCACTGAATAAAATGTTGAAATTTTAAAATTTTTGGCAAATGCAAACAAAAAATTTCAAAAAACTATTTCTAATTTTTTTTTCATTCTGGTATTAGAAAGGCTAGTGAATTATTGGTAAGCAAAATAAAATTTTAGTAAAAGCTACTTAACCATAACAAATTTCATAATGAAAACAAGAGCAAATTCACTTTAAATATGTATATAATTTTCAAGATAACACATCAAAAATGGTCCTTTAAGTAATTTTAGTTCCTCTAGAATAAGTACTGTCTTATCTTTTTTTTCTACTGTAACAATTTTAACTGAGTTAAATTTCTAGTCATAACCAATATGTTTCAGTCCAATTATAGAGTGGTTTCGACTACATTAAAACGTCATGATAACGTTGCATTAGAATACATTGCGACAAAATTATTGTATTACGATAAATATATAACGAAATTTTAGGAAGAGTTGTGAAAACTGTTTTATGTGTTATTTCTATAATCTAATATACTGAATAATAATCGCCTTAGGGTTACCAGTACTTCTGTCATTCTCTGTGTGTTGTGAATGTTTCATTGTCAATGCCTTGTCCGTTTCTTATTAATCATGTTCATCTACCTCAATTTGTTAATTTATACATATGATATTACTTGTTTATGTAAACCTGCAGCATTGCATAATTGTATTGATAACACTTTAATATTGCTTCATGGAATTAGTCGAGAAATTACCATAAAACGAAACTGTTGCGACTTACAGAAAACATATGTAAAGTACGTTGATTGTCAAAGAATGACTGGAGTAGGTGATTTAGCTGTTCTGAAATATTTTGAGATATGTGAAATTTTAGATGACAAACATAAAGTGACTAAATTAGCAGATTCTGCTGCTGCAGATCTACTAGTAGATCAAAAAAATGAACCTGATCCAGTTCCATCAATTTCAAAGTATACCCGATTTGAAGGAATACATCAAAACCCAAGAAAAAAGCACTCTACAAGAATTGATAAATATCCAAAACTAAGCATAGGTGGAGAGGAAATAATTTTCAAAAATGATGACGTTCTTCCAGGAGACGAATTTACAACGTCACCAACGAATAATGACTTTGATTTCATCTCAGAGATCGGGTAAACAAAAAAAACATAAGTCAAGTGTTCGAATATATAGGAACTGGAAAATAGCTCATGTGATCTAAATCACCAACAGTGTCACAAGAATCGGATAAATAATTATTTTGTAAACCAATTTTATACAGATGGGCAGGAAATCTAGCGTGTCCAAATTTTAGCTGGCTTATAGAAAAGTACTACTTCGTGAAAAATTTTTGTAGCAAACATTTTTTGAATTTTTGAATGTACATAAGAATATTGTTTAGGTGCTTTACTTTGATAAAACTTCCAAGTTTCCTGCCAGTTTTTTGTAGTTTTGTTTTTAAATGAGTAGCAGTTTCATCAATTCTAATGCTATTTAGGAGTAACCATCCTCTATGAATGCGTATTTTGGCGATGATATCTACGTTTTCATTAAATTCAAGACCAATATGTGCCTTTACTCAAAACAGTTTGATATCGGTGTCTGTGTTTATCAATTTAGTTATTATCATTATTAAGAAGGTAAAAAGAACTTTTTATGAAATTATGTTAAAATTAATAAATTGCTTACTAAGGGACATGTGACAGGTGAGGTAATAGAAAGAATACTAAATTTTCTTGTGGAAATTAACTATTGGTTCAAATAATTAATATGAAACCCATGTATAGCATTTCTATTAGATTTAATGTTGTACCCTTCTAGCTATTGATAATAAAAATACTTGTTCTAGATGAAATTCATCTTGGTGGAAATGTATTTAATTAACAAAAGCTGTATTTGTAGTTATGGATCTTGTTCAATTTCTTGATATCTCTAAAATGTTCACGAATCCCAGTTTCTAGACATATTGGTCAATGTAAATACCACAAAAAGAACCATATGACAATTTATAAACTCCAGATTTCTTTAAGGGAGAGACTTTATCTTTTATATTAAATAAAACATGTCCTTTAGAATCTATTAATAGACTTTATTTCAAAGTTTACACAAAATTCATATTGAAAAATTGTATTTACTAAAATACAATTTTCACATAAATATAAAATGATACACTTCAGCTTCTGAATATACATTTCTTCATTTTTTGCCTTCGGGTACTTCAATTAACTTTCATTCAAAATGTCCAAACGTTTAACCGAAGAAATGGTCATTGCCAGGAGTAAAACATCAGATCTTGGGAAGATAAAACGGTTAAATTGTTGGAACAGTGAATTAGTCGACATTTCAATGCTTCTTGGAAGTGTGGTCTTTAAGTATCAACAGTTTAGCAGATTGTTAATAGCGCAAGAATTTGGAAGAACTTTACACGTCAAAACGACATTCGAAATATGTCAATATCCGTTCCCGTAGCAATTTACATTTTCAAGTGTTTATTGAAATAATAGCAATATCCGTGGGTTGGTACCATTTAAATAAGTAATGTCAGTTAATGTCATAAAATTAAATTCATTCTCTCTCTATTATTCTCTAAAAATCTGGTTTATAATTTGATCTAGGAAACTAAAGCCATAAAATTTTACTAGTATTTAAAAATAATAAGTTATATTAAAAAAAAGTTCCCGTTTTAGACTGTATTTAATATTTAGCCCATAAAATAAGAGAAATAAAATATAATAATTCATTCCCCATCTCTACAATTTTCTTTTAACGGGATTTAGTGCTGTTTAAATATTCAGTCTTCAATAATTAAATTAGAGTTAACTACCTCAGAGTACAAGGATTCCTAATTATCGCTTTTACTCTTTTTATATATATATATATATATATACAATATATATATATATATATATATATATATATATATACAGCGGTAATGCAGCGTAAAATAGAATGCACACAATAAAATGATTATAATTGCTCGTAAAAACTAGTCAAATTTCTTTCAACAGCTGCTAAACGAAAAATTGTTCTACTTAATATTCACATCCAAAGCAATCTTTAGAGAATGTATTTTAATGCTTTTTATAAGTAATGAAAAAAACTGTAAAAGACGATCGCCCATTTGGCTATATTTTGTATTTTTGGTTTCACTAAAAAAGAAAAATGATTATTAAGAATTTTTTGCATATCTTCGCAGATGATCAGAACATTTTAAATTTTAGCTCGACGTTGTGTACTGATTTTTCCAATTCAATCAAATTCATATTTATAGAGTGTTTCACGCAGGAAATAATGATCTATTCTTCATGGATATTTAGACATATATAGATCAACCAGCATTATATCCATCCGCTGATGTCTAACGGATGTGTCCATATTTGTGGGTAACCCCTGGATGGCCTCTCCCACATACCTGTCAAAGGAATATTCCGTTACAACATCTCAATTGCTTTGAGGTTTTAGATATTTTTATTAAATGATTCCGACAGATTCAAATTCATGGTGCGCCACTGGCGCCCGTGCTGTTTCGGTAAAACGAAATAAGTAGCCCAGTGGCGTATGTCACTTGACACAATTAATGATCCACCAGTGATTAATCATGGCGAGATCTCTGTAGCAGCCTTTAGAACAGAAACTGGCAACTCTCGTCACTGAAATAGCTACCGTCCTCGTTAACTTTATTATTTATATTCCCGTCCAAATAAGCGGAATAATATTCCATTTCCATCGCCCCTACATAAATTACTCGAAAGGTGCATAATAGAGAGTGGATCCACACGCTTTCATTACAATCGCGTTTTAGATTCATTTATAACAGCTATACCGAAAGTAATATCAGAAATGGATGTTGAATAGTTTTTATTTAAATTAAATTCATTAATTTGTCCATATCCGTATTTGACAGTAGGTTCCTGTTTCCATGATCCACAGAGATACAAAATATTTTAGAAGTGAACGGTAATATTTATTGTGATAGTATCTATAATGAGCTTGTTAAAATCCAATATACCTACCCAATACATATTTCCTCCCCAACCAGTTGCAGTGACAACGTAATTATTAGAATGTACAGCAAAAGGGGTAAATTTTCAGCAAAAACGTTTGCACAAGTGTTCCCTGGAAGCTGATAAACGGCGTGTTATTTTAGCATGATTTAAATAATTTCTCCGTGGGGGTTTGACTACAAAAACAAACTTGTCATCTGTAAATGAGTTGCTTTAATTAATATGTTCAAACTCTCTCTCTGTATGATGCGAGTTTATTTGTTAAGGGTTAATTTAGCATTGCTAGTTACTATGGAAACAATATTATTTTCGACATTCTTTTATTTAAATATAAGAAATTATTCAAAAAAAAGTTTTTAGGAGCCACTATTATTCAATTTGGATACAATTTAGATACTTACTACTACATCAGAAAAAGACATACATCAAATATGGTTTGAATACTATAACGAACTACTGGAAAATGGGATACAGTTAAACATAGAAATATATATAAAAAAAGAAAATTTGTTATATTTTAAATATTTTTTATTAAATAAGTGTCTATATTGAGAGCACTTTTATTTTTTCAACCTAATTTTCAAAAATTTACGATAAATTTTGATTCGTTTGTAAATTTTGTATCCGATGAACAACACATGAATTATCTAAATATTATCAATTTTAGTTATACCGCCATACTATATACAAGTATTAAAAGAATGATCTTATGGAAACCTTAGTGAATGGAATAACAAGTTAAGTTGAGATAAGTAATATTCAGAGATATGAAAACAAAGACAATAAACATGGAAAATATCGGAAGTGAACGCTACTACACGGGAACTACCCTGGAATGTTTCTAGAACGTAGCCGCGAGGTTCCATGAAGTTGTAGGGACTGCAGCCGGAACGTAGCAAATACGACTTGGCTACGTGACATTTGTTCCCCACTTTGGTACCAGGAACGGATTTAATCCGTTCCTATACCTTAACGGCAACTAAGGTAAACCACTATGGAGTGACATATTTAGTCGCTACTACGTAGCAGGTACTAAATGTGGTGCTTGGGTAAGTATTCAAATAATTTAAAAACATTCAACAAAAAAATAATACCTTTAGAAGTGAGCTATTGGTAAGATCTCTAATTAATTATCAGGTATTACTTTTAATTTAAGAAATTTTTAGAAACCTATGATATGTTTTTCCATTTTTTTAGAACAAAACACTTAACTCTGTGAAATTTTATTTTAAAATTTTACCATTTTTAAAAATTTAATAATATCGTTATAGTACGTATAAATGAAAATTGGTTCATTTTTTCTATAAATTTTGTTTATATTAGTTTCGTTAATCTTTTATTGTTAAGAATGCAAATACAAAGAATGAATGGTAGGGATATTGACAATCATCTAAGAAACGAGCTGATAGATCTAAATAACGAAATAAATGTTAGACTAATTTCAATTGAAGAAAATAAATGGCACATGGACGTGAAGTACCAACAAGTACAAAAATATCAAAAATAAGAATAGGAAAGCAATGCCACATAGAGGAAGCTATAGGGAGACATCTTAGTGAAAACCATGAGATTACGAAGAACCTATTAAACCCGAGAACAAGAGAAGAAGTTAATCTAGCATATGAAGAAATAATAAAAAGTCCTAACAACGATGAAATACGAGTATATCCGGTAACTTCTATAGAAATTAAAGGTATTTTCAAAAATATGAAAAATAATAAAGTACCAGGGGAAGATCAATTCAAAATACAAATACTGAGAAATATACCCAAGAAAACCCTTGTACAGATCCACTACATACAGGGTGCGGCATTAGTGCGTCGAAATACGATATATCCGTTATTAAAGGAGATATCAAAAAAATTTATTTACAAAAATTATAGGCAACGTTAAAAATTATTGTCGTATTTACAAGGTGTCACATATTACCAGGGCAAACCAAACATACTTTTTTTTAAATGGGACACCCTATATATTATTTCAGATTTAGAATATAACATAAGTTATAATAAGTATTATAACATATATTGATAACACTGAAAAAAAATACCATAATTAGTTCGTTATGAGAATTGAAAAAAAAAATTAAAATTCAATTTTAATTCCCTTCTTTCGGGCTGATATATCTTTAGGGGTATCGCTCAGAAATTGTTTTATAGGAAAGACCCCTCATATTTTTTTAATTTTTAACGAAGAACCCTTACTGAGTTTTTACGCATGAATTTAGAAACACCCTGTATACTTAAAATAAAATAAATATTTGAAATGGTGGATGACGGTTCTATTGATTAATTATTCTTGGGAGACCCATGCGGCTCCGGACTTTGCCTTTTATGTATGAATTGGTCCTAAGAGATTCAAATAGTTTTTTGCCCAGGTCAATTCCTAGCTTATTGGCATTTCTTATTGGTAAACGGGGTTTTAGCAAAGTGTACAATTACCTCTATAACATGTTGCCAGATGTTAGAGCCTGAATTACATGTTGAACTCAAAAAAATGCCAACATGACAAAATATATAATACTTTATGTTTAAAAACATTCTTTATCTTATTCTCTATCAATAGCATCAAATTAGAATCGAAATCGTAATAAATTATGTCCTCGTGCTATTTTCACACAATTATGATCCTTTTAAAATTAGAAGTAACTTAGAAGTTTTCAATATACCGACAACAGCGCTTTGGTCGCATATATCTTCTGTACGAAGCATGCGCCGTATTATTTAGTTCACGGACTGATCAATAGATGGCCACTTAAAAATTTTGATGTTAAAACGCTTTATTCACTGAAAAACTGTCTATTTCCACACTTAAATACGCTATTACCGGTCTCTAAATTATTAAATAGTGTTTAAGCAAATATTGTTAAGTGTTATTGGTATTTTCAAAGTACGTGTATCAATAGAATGTTTGTGTATCCGTCATAACCATATGCGACGTTGCTATTTACCAGTTTGTGAAATGTCATTAAAAATATTAGTGAGTGACAATTACAAACAAAGTTTATCCGACGATGTAAATATGAATAGCTATGAAATGTTACGAGAAAATGAATTCCGAAGTAAGGTATTTGAACAAATAATAAGTGGAAGCTATCCATCTAAAGATGTGGGTAGAATGAGTTTAATTTATTTAGAAAATCTTGTTTTGCGTTTGCTTCAGTTCACATCTCTCAAGCTAGGCGCCAAAGCCAAAGTTTATCCCGAACTGACAAATTGGCAGGAGTTCACTGAAGTAAAAGTTGAAAAACCTGATAACGTTAGTAAAAAAGAGTTTCGAGTCAATCTGGAAAAAGTAGTTGTAAATTGTTGCGACTTTTTCAAAGGTTTTAGACAAAAATGGCTTCCACAGAACCAGGCGTGGATAAATGATGAAAATTTCAATTTTGATCAAGTTCAAGCTGGGAAACGTAAAGCTAATGAAGCGTTAGATATTCAGCCTAGGAAGAAAAAGAAAACTCTGCCGCTTAGAGTCAACAAAGACCTTTTAGATCGACTGCAAATAAATATTGCGAGGTAAATGTCATTTCTTATTTTTTAGTGATTAATTTTTTTATTTATCATTTCTTTAGTCCAATAGCTAATTTTAATCGATCACTTAAATTATTAGACTTAATATAGGCCAGTGTAACGTTTGACAATATTTTTGACAAAAGCATATAAATATTTATACAACATTATTCTTATAAGTTTCATATTTAATTTTTTTTAAATAATTTTTCTTTTTTTTTTACTCTGCATAGTTACGTTTAAAACAATTATATTTTGTAATTAGTTTAAATGGTATGGTAGAATTGAATGGAGACTGTTTCAGATTGGCCCCACCAGTACACCCATCATCAGAGCAGCCTCTTTGTCAAGCTGAATTTTTGCAAGGTTTCCAACTGAACTTAAATTGTAATGAAATTCCCAAAGCAACTCAAGCACCAAATAGTTCAAGAATTATTCGCCTTCAGAATTGTCCACATGTTCCATTTTCTTCTAATGTAGGACAGATCCTATTGGCCAGGGGAAATTTAAGCGTACCTGCTGATACAATTGAAAGAAAAATTGAAAAACTGGAGTGGTATATTAATAGGGAACCTCCAAAAATTATTCCTACTAATTATCAAGTGACATATGTGCCTAATAAAAATTATAGAGAACGCAATTATAGATTCCCTAAAAAGCAGTATCATCAACTTTTAGGTGACAAACATTTTAATAATTTTATCAAAGGAATCTGCAAACCTCTTACAGTAGCACTTAAAAATGAAAACTTAGTGTTTCTGAAGAAAGAATGTGATAAATTAAAAGTGAAAGTGAAGAAATCATCAAAAAAACAGATGAAAAAGCATGTTTGCAAAGAAGCTAAAGGAGAGAAGAAGTGTATTAAACAACCAAAAATTGTTTTGGTGAAGAAAAATATTAGTAAAATTGTGCGCAATGAACAAATAGTCAAAAATAAAACAGCTTTAAGAAAAGAAAGTGTGAAAAATATTAATAATACAAAGATGACAAAAAACAGGTAATAAATTAATGTTTTTCAGAATGTACCTATGTAATATTTAATGAATATATTTATTTTGTTAGATTACTTAACCCTGTTAGGCTTTTTGAAACATGCATTTTTGATTGAAAATATTCTGTTTCTGTTTTAAACACATACAGATTAATCAAATCAATTAGAATCTATATTCCTATATAATTGTATAAATTTTGTATACAGGACAATGCATTAGTGAGGTTTAGTTTGACATCTCCTTTGCCTTTAGGGATATTAGGCCCTATATTCAAAACATGGTACTTTTTCACAAAGTAATTTTTCGGGTCTCTAAAGGCAAAAGATAATGGTTTTTGCTACAGTAATGTATTACCCTGTAATATAGTTCTGGATTATTTTTAGTCGTTATATGATAACTTGATGTAATAATTAATAACAAATATTTATATTGTTCTTTAAACTTTATTCACTTTTGGTGCTAAAGTTAGTATTTCTTATTCCATGATGATCTTTGAATATAGAAACTATATTATAATTGACATATCCCAGTTTTTGGATGAAGTACTTTGGAAAAATATGCATATTACCCTTAAATAGATTTTTAAAATATTATTACAGAATGAGAAAATATTTTAACAAATTTAAATATTTATTTTATTTATTGTTTATGTAGCAATCAAATACCAAAAGTTAGTTTAATTTTGTTCCATAAACAGTACAAAATTTAGAATTTTTATAAAAAGTATATACCCATTTAGTATTATTGATAGAATAAATTGTTTTCTTCAGTAGATTTCATATAAATAGGTAGTATAATTTCTATAACAAAACTAATATTTTTATTGTAATACATCTAGACTCTAGATTGTAGATGGAATACAACAAAAAAATAAGTTGATATTCCTTTTTCAAAATTACAGTAGTTATAATTTTGTTTAACATCCTTTCATTACCAGATTAAAAAAGTTTTTATACAACCATGAGTACAGTTTTTACTTTAGTTAGTACAATTTTTTTTTATTATTTAAGGGTTAAGTTTACCCACTTTTTACAGCTCGTAAAATTTTACTTTAAGCACGAGCATAAGATAATCATTAATTACTTTACTTTTTACAGGTAAAAAAGTTTGAATTTTCAATATTCTTTGAATTAATTGTATGAAACAAACAATTAAGTATTGAGAATGAATTTAAATTTAGTAAGTTACTTTGTTTTTATACATTTTTGCTATGTTCTTTGTGTGATTGCTTTATTCGACAATTTTTCTAGATATTTCACAATAAACATGATACTGAACTCATGTGACAAAATTCCCAGAAAAATATTGTTTGATAAATAATATTTCAATTCTTATCTCATATTTTAAGGAACTGATAACGAATATTGTTCTGGAAAACCCTATATAATGTAACCACTTAATTTAAGTGAATAGCAATTTTAGGGAAAAGATGTAAATTAAGAAATCATGTACATGGTCTTCTCCTTCTTATTTTACCCTTTTGAACCTCGAAATTTTTCAGATTATTCCTTTTTCCTCAAATGATTCAGCCATGTTCTACTAGATTTTTCTTTTCTTCCTTTTTGTATATTTTTTCAACTTATCTGATAATGCTATGGATGACTTTTTCCTTAAAGTCAATACCAGTTAAGGCATCCTTTGGCTAGCTTTGCTATGATTCATTCCTCTCCCGACTTAATTATCTCATTTTTTATTCTATTAACCTTCGTTTTCCCCACTATCTTTTTCAGTTGCTTCATCTTTGCTGCATTTGTTTTGCTTCCTGCCTTTTTATTTGTTACCCATATCTCTCTAGCATTTGCAAGAATTACGTACTGTAATTCAAATATAAGGGTATTTATTCACATAAACAACTAAATAATAAGACAGTTAGATACAACCCTATAACACTATAAAGGATGTTGTGAAAAATCGTTACTTTTTCCCAGATTCTTTTGAATAACAATATTTATATCTTTGTCAATTGCACTGTCGTTGGTACTACCTCGTTCTTTCCTTTTCATTACAGAAGAATTGTCAAGAAGACATTTATCTGTTCGTTTTTCTCTAACGGTACCAGTTGCACTAAAACATATTTTTCTAGTTTACTCACAAGTGTAGCACCTGTAAAAAAATTGTCAAAATACAAATAATGAAAACTTTGTATCAGGAAATTTGTATTGTAGCAAGTTAGCATAGTTTGTAACAACAGGCTTTCCAAGACCCACAGTATTTATTCTCTTTGTTTGTACTTCCTTGATATACATCAAAATTGACATTTCTTAAAAATGTGACCTCCCAGAGAATTGAAAATAAATCATTGTAATATTTCCCTTTTTGATACAATAAATACATTCAACTCAACAATTAAAATAAAACTTACTGAATCAATTTAAGTTTGATCACACTGTAGATAACTGAGCTGTTAAGTTTGACCAGCTATATATTTTTTCCACAAAATTAATAAAATAAACTTTAATAGCATTTCTTTCTTGTTTCAGTTAGGTTTTCATTGCTTTATTTCCTTGTACATGCTATCTTAAATTTTATAACATTTTCCGCAACATCAAAACAAATTTACCTGTAATTTGACAAACCAAGAGGTATTTGGTAAAATGTTATATATTGTGTCCACTTAGTTTTCTACATATGGGAATAGTAATTTCTATTACTTTGTTGCCGTGCACCAATGAAAAAATTGAATAAATTTTGTAGTTTTATTGCATGTTTCTACATTTAACATTTGAGGATTATTTGGGATTATATACTAATATTGCTTATAAATTATTTCACAAGAAACATTTAATTTGCGAAATCCAAATTATTGCATCTCTCCTATAGCTATAAAACAGCAAACTTGGAATTTTATTTCAGATCTGATCCAGAACCAAAATTAACTGAGTTACAAGTAAATTTGGCCAGAGAGATTCTCTAATGTACTCAAATACCAAAAAAAACCGAGGTATACATTAACATAGAACTGGTAAAAAATATTACAGACGAAACATTCAAACAACACAATTTTCGGAATCAAATTCATCAGACAGGTGATCATCATTTTAATAATGTTCAGAAATTGTACACGTCTCTTAAAGTTAATGTTGATGTCAAAAATGAGAATCTGCTGATATTGAAGGAAAAATGATAGAGTCACAGAAAGACATATTCAAATTAGAAGTAGTATTTTTCTCTTATTGTGGTTATTAAAATTTAGATTCCTTATTTTCTATAATTATATATCGTGGACCTGAATCAGTTAAATTAAGTATATTGATATATTTTAGTTTTCTTGCAAATACATTTTCCCCAATTATGTGATAAGTTGCCAAATTTTAATTGATCTAATATCACAATAAAGCAATATTGACTGTTGACGATAAAATTCGGCATTGGAAAATTGACCCTTTCAATGGTAGAGTATTTTATACTCAAACCCTTCAAAAATTAGTAAATAATATATTGATACAGTATAAAAAAATGTCCATATTTTATTTTTGGAAAAATATGCATAATTAACCAAAGTAATAAATTTATAAAAATTTAATATTTTTATTGTAAAAAAATATAAAGAGAATATATTAAGTGTTATGCACCATAGAATTTACTTTGTTTTTGATTTTTTACCTTAAATTCCAAGTTGTAATTGTCATGTTTAACGTTTGCTGGTGCGGGTTATATGCGAAGACTGATACATGTATGTTTGATGGCTACTTCTAAATATTAAATTTTGAGATTTAAATAACTTCAGTTATTACATTTTTTGTTTTAAAGTGACTTATAGTATACTTACGTTAAAGTGATACTTGTATCTAAAACGATTTTATTACAACTAAATTTGCAAGTGAAAATGTGTTGATAGTAATTTTACCCTTTTATATACTTTGAGAATACGATATAAGGAATATTTTCAATCCACCGTTCTGTTGCAAATATAATATAGAGGTAAAATAAATAATTGATCAGTAAATTTTTTTGTCTTCATTATTACATTTTTATATTGTAATAAAACTACTATTTGAACGTTAAAAAGTACTTTCCTATAATAGTAAGTAATAAAAAAATGAACTATTTCTGAAAGTATTAATATATTGTATTCATGCCGTTAATTTTATTACGAGAAATTTTACTTTGTAGGGGACTGTTACTTATTTATTTTATCTATAAAAAATGTTGGCACTCTTACACTTGGCGCGAAACTAAAGCACGAAAGTGGCCATTAGCGTCAAGTTGTTCTTCGTACATACTCACAATTAAAAGTCAACAACTAGGAATTTTGGGGAAATATAGGAAATAAATTCAAGCTTCCTAGTTATTGGATGTTAGAATACACTTTAAAGACAAAAAGCAAAAAATATAAATATGTTTATTTTTAAAATTTAATAAAACTGTTAAAGTTGCATATCTTGTATACGTTAATTGCGTAATAAATAATGTTGATAATATATAAAAATATGGTATACATATAAAATAGTCTCAAGTTGATGTCACTGGTTAAAAGTCTATTTCTATATCAATTAAACTGAAAAAATAGTGACAGTATAAATTTAAAAATTTTCCCTAGATCCTTATAAAATATTCTGTGATTTGAGAGTTAAAGAATAAAATTTCAAAAGACAAAAATGAACTCCTGGGGCTACAATTTTAGTCCAATATTTAATTATTTACGTTTATCAACGGATTTTATATTCGATAGTACTAATTAATTTATTAAGTTATTATTTATTCATAATAATTTCATTTGACTCTATTATTATCATACCAATACGTGGCTTTAAAGTTAATATGTCCTATTTTTAAAAGTAACTGAAATGAAAATGAAAAAATGCACATTGAGGAAAATTTATATTATTAATCTGCCCCCAAGTTTTAAAAAGACTTATTTGAAACCCTTTTAAAATTTTGTTGTATTTTAGATGTACTAGATTCAGAAATTGGACGATAGCCTGCCTGATCTATGGTACAGTTACTGCTTAACTTTTTTCTAAAATCTATAAGGACTTTATTTTGACATTCAGTTTGTTAGTATATTATGTATTGATACCAAAAATAACCTGAGCATTAGTGGAACCATGGATCAAACACCACGAAATCTTGAAAAGGTTTCACCTAACTCTTTTCTGAATTTAGAGACAGATTCGTTTTCCAAGAAAATTTCCTTTAACATTTTTAAATATATCATTATTAATTAAAAGAACCTGAGTGGTAGTAGAACTATAAATGCAGCATGCTCTCTATTCCTTTCTTAAAATCGCATATTGCAATAACTCAAATCTTAAAACGGTAGCATTTTTATAATTAACTGAAATTGAAATTTATATGTACAATATGGTGGGGTCTATTGAATTTTAAGGAAAATTTTCAATATTTGCAATAAGTTGTTTTAAATGTATATAAACTGCACATCCATAAATATACTATTAATTATTTATTCGGGCAAAATCTAAACGTTTTTAATATATACGTATTTATATGTTTAATTCATAAACTTTTGACTATTTGTAATAAAATTATTACTATTATATTTGCCATATTTTAAGATATTTATGTAAGTATCTAACTTACGTGAATAAAGTCAATTAGTCATTTCAAAATATTTACTTGCTTTAATTATTTAAAATGGTTAATGCGCTTGTGTCCATCCTACCGATAGCATTTCGGGATTTTATTCACAGACTCCGGGATAATTATTAATAAATGAAATTCTGCCATAACCAAGTGTTTTTCAAAATTACTGGAATCTTATAATACGTCGCTTATTTAAAAAATGTATCGAAAACAGACCTGCAGATATTGTTTTGCTATAATTTGGGAATTGGCGAGCAGATATTTTAAAAAACAACAAAATCATCAAATGGTGTATGTAGGTCTGTTGCAAATCCTTTGTTGAATTAAATAAATAATGAGGTATTGTGAAAATCCTTTCATTGTTATAGTTCGTTGTTCAATTTCAAAAAATGATTTTTGGAATTTATCAAATTACTGTCTCTGCTAAATTTACAGTTATTTAATGCTTTTGCAACAAACTCACAATTTCTTGATGTTTCTTAAAATATCACCGTTCTACAGACGTTCGGATTATAACCAGCATTAATTTCTAAAATTATCCAATGACTTTTATTTTTAATTTAACGATACCCATAAAATTCAATTTTTTGGGAAATCTTTACGATTGTCTGAATTCAATTGCAGAATATTTTGCAAATAAAAAAATTTAAATATTTTTGAAATAAAATTGAAGCAAGTAATATTTTAGAACTGTATGATTATTATTTAAATTATGTCATACAAATAAAATTTCGTCCAAAATTAAATAAGTCATTGTACTTATACGGCTTCAGTCACTAATAATCCACCTGTTGAATATTAATATACCGTTTAAAAAATTCTCCATGCTGAGAAAAACTGTTTTTTTTTGGGCTTTTTTTAGGCAAATTTTAATGAATTATTCCTAATTTAAGAACAACCGATACAATAGTATTCACCAAATAAAAGTAAATATAGCAATTCTTAGTTTTTATAAAATGCAATAATCTAATTTTTTACTTGGTAGGATTCTTAATAGGGTTGAAGTTAAATTTGGAATCATAAATTTACTTCGAAAAAGATTTGATGCACCAGGTGGATCTTGTTTTGTTAATTTTCAGCAATTGTTACTGTATTATTTAACTTTAGGATGCGAATTTCGCAAAAAGAATATTTGCTCCGCCTTAAACTATTTGTACAATTGAACGTTATTATATATTTAGAATTTTAAATATTTTATAAAGATTGTTTTCATATTGAGACTGAATCTAAAAGACAATATTGTGTACAGGGTGTTTTTAAATGTTTTTGTTTTTTAATTTCGCTGAGTATATTTTTTAAATAAATTCAGTATTATTTTTGAGCAGCCTGTCCATGATATTTGACAAAGAACATGCTACTTTTTTCATGGCTTCTGGACCTTTCGCCGATTTTTTAAATTTAATAAACATAAGCCATGTGTAATGGATCATATTTTCTCTTTGCTTAATTATTTATGCCACTCTATAGTTTTGTAGTCATAATACAATGAGAAAAAATGATCTAGTCAACTGAAGCAGTGTGTACCAAATTTGAAAAAATCAGCTAGAGAATTAAGGCATGTAGTTTAAAATTCACTGTTAAAAATACATTTCACCAAAAATTTAAAATTTGTGTTTTTTTGTAAGTATTTATTAAACCTGACAGATATTTAAATTTATTTTTTAGTTGTAAACAGAAAACAATTTTGTTGGTATATTTATTGCAAACATGCTATTAAATTATTTTCTATATTGCTTTTGTTTTATTAAAAATTATAATCCTAATTTTTTAAATCTTTCCTCCTTTTACCAACTTATCACCCTTTTGCTCTTCATTCTGTCCATTCAGCTTCAAACTAATCTCTTGACTACAACTTCTAACACACTTTCTAGCATTCTTACGTCTTCCCATATCTCCATCCTACCATAATGTAATAGTAAAAATAAGCATCCGGTGCGCATCTTTTGCATTAATAATAGTTTAGAACAAACCTCGCACGTCAATTGTTAATTTGAATTAAAAAAAAAATATATTTTTACTCTCACCAGTAATTTAATCTGTTTTTTTTAATTATCGTGATTTCAGCAATACATATGAGATATCGTACATTTTTTATATACAGGGTAAACAACTTATACTCCGAAGTTTGATATCTCTGTTATCTTGAGATATAGGAAAGAATGTTTTAAATAAAATTATAGATAGAGTCAAGCTTCACATTTTAAAATTATTTCGTCTCATAAGGTGATTATTTTTAATGGAATACCCCATATATTTTAACATTTTTATAAACATCTTGCCGAGCTAATTTTAACGATGTTATACTTCATGTGATCAAAAATTTGAAATCCCATCTGATTTTTAATCATATATTGGGAAATAATTTTAAAATGTGAAGCTGGACTCTATAACTTTTATTTCAAACCTTATTTCCTATTTCTGAAGATAACGCAGATATCAAACTTCGGAATATAAGTTGATCATCATTTTTTTAGTAAAATAAAAATCAACGTATTGGAACGTTTTGCGACCTAATTTTTATTTTAAAGGTGTTAAGACAAATTTGTGAGTGCGTTTGTACATGATCACTTTTTTTTGAAAAAAATGCGAAATACTCGAGTTATTTTTGAACTCTGAGCTTTTGAGAAAATCGTAAGGTTTAAATTTTCATTTTTTATTAGCGTAGATATTAAAATAAAACTAAGTAGAATCTCATAGGGAAAGTATTTTATATGTTTTTATACTTGTATTAGCAATTGTACTTTTAGTATATTTTAGTGCACTGCTTTTAATTGATATCATCCTATATCAAAATTAAATAAGATATTTGGATTGAATGCGTGTTCATAGTAAAGATCAGAAATGTTGAAATAATTTGTGTATAAAATTCTTAAAGCATGTATTTTGATTTATTTTTATAATATATTCATTCTTAATTGTCCGCATTCACCGAAATATAACTATAATAGATAGATATTTGGCAATGCTCGATACAATGAAAATCAGCGATCTAAACGGTTCACACTAGGCTGGCAAACCAAAGAAGTTTCACGCTTCGTTGGCAATCAACATTAATCAAGCGTGTCTTATTGCTCTGTTGGTTACTTGATTCGGTGATTCCACTTTTTTCATATCCTTTAACCTTTTTGTAATGTTCGCAAAGATTCATTCATTCATAGTAAGTCAATGTTCTCCAGAAATTCTTTTTGTTCCTACATCGTCGATAATTTAGCAACACCGCATATCTCTTTTTTTTGATAAAACGAATTAACATACGATTTTTCTCCTATTCGCGCTCTTTTGATCGTATCAACAATTTTATAGTTTTTATAAGTTAAAATATTTAAAAAGATGCAACGTGTATTCCAAATAGCAAGAAATATTACTTAAATATTTCAAAAATATTGAATTTTACTCTACTTTAAATTCCCGTGATTTGCTTCAAAATCTCAACTCTAGAGTTGATATTTCAGTAAATCTCGATTTTATAACAGAAATCTTAAAAAATTGTTTTTTACTTTATGTATTTTGTTTGTTTGGAGTCAATATTTTAATGGATCGCCACTTAAAATCTGAAATCTTCAGAAATCATGATTTTAACTCAGAAATATTAAAAAATATCATCTTTTTTTTTAAGATTTTGATCTTAAAGTCAATATTTTAAGGAACCTCGATTTTAAAGTCCAGATTTGAATAAGTCCGGAATTTAAAGCAAAAACATTAATAAATCACTTTTTCCTTTAAAATCTCGATTATGATGTCGAGATTTTAAAGAATGTTGCAAAAATATTTGTAAAATATTCTGGTTTACTCTAAATCCAAACTTTAAAGTTGATGTTTCAATGGATTTCAGAAATATTTAAAAAATCACGTATTTTGAAGTTGAAATTTTAAAGAATCTCGATTTTTAAGTCCAGATTTCAATAATTCTCGGTTTTGAAGTAACACCATTGAAATAATCACTTTTTCTGCTAAAATATTTGAAAAACTTCTGTTTTACTTACGATATTTTAATAAATCTACATTTTAAACCAAAAATCTCGTGTTCTACTTCAAAATCTCGACTTTGTGAATTTGATAAATCTCAACGTTAAGTTTGAAGTTTATGAATCTTGATTTTAAAAACAGAAATCTCTAAAAATCCCAAATCGAGGCTTTGTTATCGACATTTCAATTAATTTCGACTGTAAATATACAAATTTTAATATTTCGATTTGAAACCAAAATTTTATGGATACATGGAGTGAAAACCGTTTCCAAAAACAACAAAAGTGAGGGATGTTAGATTTACATTTTGTATACATAAAGAAACGAATATTTACTGTATATTATTTAGCAAATATTACTTTTTAAAGATATATACAATATTCATTAAATATTTTATATAAATATTGTATGGGTTTTGGATTATCGACGATTATTTATTAGGACCATTTTTCCTTTCTTACCGAATGAACGGTGATACATATCTCTATTTTTAGAAATTGAATTTCTAGTTTCTAGCAATATGGTTCATGCATGAAGGTGCTCTTACACATTTTACGGTAATAGTACCGCAGTTTTTAAAACTTTTTCCAGACCGTTGGATAGGCCACGGATCTCCACAGATATGGCCCTCAAGATAACCTGAATACAATCCTTTGGATTTTAGTGTATGAGGATATTAAACATGACTCGTTTACATAATCCCGATTGTAAATTTGGAAGATCTTCAAAATCGGTCAAACGTCGATCAGTACTACTTTTATATCATAATTAATAAAATATTATTATTTATATTAAAATAATTTAAAAAATCAATACCCCTTATTTCAATAACGGCAAAGCTTAGCCCCAGATGTTTATAGGAACTTTTAGGTAAAACTGAATGACGAATCGCCAACAACAATATTACAAATACTATGCTTTTAATTAAAAAAGGGTATAGTTAGTAACAAGTACTTTCTTTTCGAACTCTAGTTACTCCTCGTATTCTCTAGCCACATTAAAAACTAGAGTTTGAATGAATGCCCGAGGGATGGCATTCCAATCCGCTTGTGATGCAATTCGAAGCTACTCTTTTGTATTTAGAACTGTATTTCTTCGACGTATGCGGCGTTTTAGATAATCCACCATGTGTTCAATTGGATTCAAGTCTGAGCTATACGGTAAGCCATCTAATGTTTGAATTTAAATTTCATGGAGGAAATTCGTCTCTGTGCCACCCTCATGTGGTCAATAGTTATCGTGCATTAATAGAAATATTTCTTGTTCAGTACGGTCAATATGGTTTTGAAACCACAGATCAGTTTCATACGTCCAACCACTTCCACAGGTTCTGTAGGATCTTCCCAACTAATACCTTTTAAAAGCATTATACTGTTACTTCCAAAAGTAGTATCTCTATAAGTTTGCAGTTGGCATACTTTTCTGTAAACCTCATTTCGTCCAACGTGCTTCCATAATTGAATTATGTTCTCATCTATAAAAAGAAAGTTTTTCCATTGCTCGCTCGATATTCGATTAAATATGTATTCTAGCAAATTGTAATCGATGAATTTCGTCATCATTTTAAGGACGTGGAACTTTGACAGGTTTTCTTGCTTTAAATCTGCTTCCATTAACCTTGGTATAAATAGTCTTGTATTAACATTATATTTAGCAGCTCTTTTCTGATATCGTAGATGTTATGTGCGATTTTGTGGAGAGTTAAGAACCAAAAACGTATCGTCCTTTGGTGTTGTAGATTGTTTACTCCCTCGGCCAGTTTTTCGGAAATAACAACCAGTCATTTGAAATTTTTGTAAAATTTTTGAGTATTAGATATACCTTCCAGGGTGTTTCGTTATGTAAAGTTACAGTATGTACCGCTTCAGCTTTATCGCAGCATCTAATTGGTGACATACTATTGTTTTAAATAAAGTAAAATGCAAAAGCGAATCACTATCAGTTATTTAGTTTCATAGCGAATAACTTAGTTTAATATAAGTAATTGAAAAATGCAATACAATGATAATATAAAATGGCACAAGAACTAAAATCGTCATTAATATTAAACCCTAAACCTCAAAATATTAATACTTATAAAAGTTATGGAGAAAATTCAAATTTATAAGTATAAGTAATAACAAAATATGTTCAATAATTTTGTCCATGAGTGTAATTCTTATAAAGAGGATTCATTCATTAGCTTATTGCACTTATTTTTTAAAATTTATGTATACAGGGTGTCAATTTCAAAACTTTTAATTGGTTTCAGCTCTGAGTATTGAATATTGTTTTCGACAACACAAAAAACTGTTTATGCACAATGGAAGGTGAAGTAGTTTAATACTGGCAGCAGTTTTCTGAATGATCTCTCAAGTAGAGTAGGTACCCCAACTACAAAATTTCAAAATTGCAACAACCCCTATTATGTGATACCTCAGTTTAAACGTACACTGCGTACAAAAAATGATTTATGATGAAACATTTTTATTTTATTTATAAGTTAAAACATGTAGAAAATGAAATAATATTCTGCAAAAATATTAAGAGAAACTGTTGTATTCTAAACAGAAAAATAGTAGAATTTCAACTTCCTCACTCACTTTTTCCAATGTCTCACCAGTGATGAAATGACAAACATCAATAATTCGTTGCTGGAAGTTTTGTAAATGGTTGATTTGATGCGGTCCCATAAAAACGAATTCTTGCAACGTCAAATCCGGTGATCGCGGTGGCCACTCGATTGCTCCTCCGCAACCAGTCCATTTTTCTGGATAATGTTGATCTAGTGACTGTCTGGTTTGGCATTATGCGGTGGGGCACCATCCAGATGAAAGTGAGGAAAATTTTGATCTAATCGCGGTTTGTCGTCTATTGGATCTTCCAAAGTTTGAACAATCATCAGCTATATTGTGTTTTCAAGAAAATATCACCTATAAGGTTTTGATTAAAAAACAAAGGTCCAACAATTTTATATTGTATAATTCCATCCCAATCATTTATTTTTTCATTCATCAGGAAAACAGAGGTTTTTTAAAATGTCTGGATGTCGTTCAATTTCAAAAACTGAATTCGTCTGTCGGGTTCATCTTCAACTACTTCTTGAAGAATATACATTTCGTAAGAAAAGATCTGGTTTGATTCAAATACTTTCCGAACCGATTAAAGTGTGTCACATGAATCGGTTCGGAAAATGTTGAATCAAACAAGTTTTCTTTTTATTGTTTCTTATTACGATAATGAAAATTCTTTTGTACGATGGGATCAGACCGAATATCCTCAAAAAATAAATGTTTGGGCTGGTATTCCAGGAGTTAAAATTTTCTAGAAGTTTTCCAAAATAAATTTTTTTATCACATATATTTTTTTGTACGCAGTGTATAAATACCTTTAAATCGAGGATTTACATGGTATAAGCCACACTTTGGAGAAAATTTAGGAAACTACTGCCGCTACTAAACTGATCCCCCTCTATTCTACGAAAACAATTTTAGTGTTTTTTAAACAAAATTCAATCTTCAGAGCTATAGCTAATTCAAAGTTTTAAAATTGACAATATTTTTCCGATATAAAGATTTTCGTTTGAAATTGTAGAAAAAAATCAGTCTGTGCGGGAATCCATCACAATTCGGTCGTTATTCTTACATAACATTTATCTTTACACACTCGTGAATCAATTCACTATTTTGTAGACATAGTTCTACTTATAAAGGGGACACCATGAAGTTGCAAACGTTACATGCGCAGAAACCAAATTGTGTCTTGTTTATCTGTGTTTCTTAATAACTACCGTGTCACGTCATTAGCGCAGAATTGAAGAATCATGTCGAAAGGCATCTTTTTATATGATCATGTTTCATATTTGAGGTTGTTTATTTGTAATCGTGTACCTGTTCAATATTTACGTTTTTTTATTATTTTAATTATTTTAAGACGTTAGTTTGTATATAAGTGAGTGCTATATCTTTTATTCAATTTACAATCATGCCACCTAAAAAACTTATTGCTGTAAAAGGAAAATTTTAAATCATTACGCTACTGAATTCAAGTCAAACACTAAATGTTTTTAAAATCTAATTTGTATTGATCTTATTGTTTGCCCAAGATACTTCTTATCGCAGTTTGTGCAACTAATTTTGTATATTCCACTTCTTTCAAAGATGTCAATTTATGTTTTGGATTTTCAAATAATATTTTTAAATTATTTCATTAGTTATAAACTTATTTTAAATCTATATTATTAAAAACTTTTTGTAGTCCTTTGTAATAATGTAGATTATAAAGAATTGAAATATATTTTTATGTACTCTTCTTCTTCCTAAATAAAGTAGGTACCGATAGTTTATTTCCCACTTAGCGAAGAAAGATTCAATGTAACAAAGAAGAAAATTATTTATTAGAGAAAACTTTAAAACGAGAAGATGCTAAAGTACATTGTCATGATTAATCTACTCTAACATTTAAAATACTTTCTAAATTATACAAAAGTTAATTAGAGTCCTAGAGAATCAATAGATCCGTAAATAGCCTTTTTGGTCCATTACTCAAACATTGCAAGTTAACATCGTATTACAAAAGCTAATGGATTGTAACTCTACGTAACCCCAATAACAATTGTTTCTCCAAACTACGAACATATTTCTTAATCGGGTTCACTTGGCGTACGGCAATAGTAAATCGACAAGAAACATGGACATAACTCTCTCCGAAGGCAATTAATAATTGAATTGGGAATCGCCCCCCAAAATGGCTACAAAACCAAATACATCCGAATCTAATGTCCTTCGCTGATTGAATATAAACATGGGAATGGCAAACAATTTCCAACATCTTAAGTTAGAAACTTCAAGTTACGAGGTGTGTAGATAAATTTCAACAAAGGCACATACATTTTGTAATCAATAGATGATAAAACCAAATGGCAACACGAGAAGCGACGAATTTAACTTTTTATGTTGTCTACACTAAAAGTTGGTGTACTGTAGTAGTTACTAATGAATACGATTATTTATCTTTAATAGATGCACTCGATATAAAACAAAACTACACCCCTTTACATATGATTAATTGATTCTATAAATAAGCAAAGTGATTCGTCTGGTATATCATACTTTAAAATTTGTCAATAAAAACCACCATAACGTGAGCAATCTCTACAATAAAGTGTAATTAAAATTTCGTTCACAATGGATATATTTCATAAATTAAGGGTAAAAACAATCATTAATACCATGGTATGCTTTTTGTACACGATTTGTTTTATTTCTTTGTAATTGAAAAAAGTTGAAGACAAAACCAAAACGTTGTCATTTACAGTCCATAAAGAAATGTAAGATTTTTCAAAAATAAATATAATTTTTGTTTTTTGATACACTTCAAATATAAATATTTTAACTTGCATTGCATATTTTTAAAATCGCTTTTATTCGCTGTTAAAGTTTTGCGCATGTACTTTATTAGCTTCTATATTACCTAAGGTTTTAATAAACTTGAGGACTACAAGGACGAGATCACAGTAATTATAAAAAAGAAGAACCATAGCCAGGAAAAAAATTGTTCATGAAGTAAAAGGAACGTTTTAGATAATGAAGAATTTTTGTTTAATGCTGGTCTAGAACCCGCCTAGTCATACTACTGCTGATGTAAGTTGGAATTATGTATTCTACAGCACAAAAAACTGCAGTTGTAAGAATGATACGTAATCTTTACGAAACCAAATATTACAGACCAATTTCGCGTTATCAGTATTCTTTATTTGAAAAACTGTGACCAAGAAAGCTTTTTAGAAGAAAAGCAAATTGGTTTAGAAGCATTCCTTGACGTGGCGCTGCCCTTTAATAATATCTTGCTCTAAAGTTACATGTGTACTGTAAAAAATACTACTAATTGCAAAACAATTTTAAATTAGATAAAAAGTGAAAATATTTCCATTGGCTTTTTGTTTACTAACGATAGTCGATAATCAGTAATTGCTAGTATTCAAAAATTACGAATATAAACTAGATTTCATTTTAAATACTTATAATTTATGCTTTATTACATTCCATGCTCCTTAAGGTTTTAAAACGAGTATATGGGATTGGCTTTTTATTTATTTATTTCTGTGATTAGAATAGGGGAATTTTAATCTTTACCCAATTTGTAAATATTATCCAGATTGCGTTCTTCAAGTTATCTTTAAATAGGCAGAAAAGAAAAACTGTTAAATAGAGAATGATTTTATAAAATAACGAAAAGGCAAAAATAAATTATCTTGCATGTCAACGCATATTTTGGGGCAAAAGTGTCAGAAGCTCCTTGAAATTGTGCTTGAGGTAAAATACGTGAAATTGTGAGATTTATTTGATAAGACACATAATTGCTTTTCGTTGTTCGCCTTTAATTTTGGTATTCATTCCTTACAAGTTTCAACATTCTTAAATGTATTAGATCTAAATTACACAATAGATGCTTTATTTTATCTTCTGTGTAGCAAAGGAGCAACTGTAAAACATAAAACGAATTTACAAAGTAAAAGAAATGAAAGAGAAAAAATCGTAGAAAAAGGGTCAGCAGAACGATGACAAGAAGTAATTCGGAAAAAGATTCACCATATAATATGGGTATATATTAGGGTGTCCCAAAAGTGTCTTTCTCATTGCGTTATGAATTGCCTCATCTAGCTCTGCTTGTGCAAACAATCAGGCTTATCTATTAGCCGTATATTTCATCGGTTTCAGTCATCTCAGAGCTCTCTTACAGTATGTTTTGTTTGTGCCACAGTCCAAGATGGGATATGTTAATCGCAGCGAAGTTTGGGTTCCGCACTTACTGACGGAGACCAGCCTTATGAATCGCATCTCTATGTGCGATTTGGTTCTCCAGCGACATAAAAAGGATCCGTTTTTAAAGAAGCTTGTCACTGGAGATGAACTTGAATTTTATATCAAAATGTGTCGCAAAGCCGGGACTACACCCCAAAAAGTTATTTTGTCCATTTGGTGGGATTGGAAAGGCATAATTTTCTACGAGCTCCTTCTTCAAGGTGAAAGAATAAATTCTACGAAATTCTGTGATCGGCTGAATCAATTGAAAGCTGCCACAGCAAAACAAGGGCCAGAATCAAGGAACCGACGAGGCGTTGTTTTTCATCATAACAACGCGAGACCACATATTGCATTAGTCGTAAGAGAAAAGCTCTACAGTTTGATTGGGATGTTTTATCGCATCCTGCATACTCTCCAGATCTCGCTCCATCTGATTATTACTCCTTTCTGTCCTTAAAAAATTATCTTCCAAATAAGCGCTTTAAATCCATCAGTGGAATAAAAGCGCACTTCGAGGATTATTTCTTGTCCAAAACACAACAATTTTAGAAAGAAGGCATAATGAGCCTTCCTGGGAGATGGAAGAAGGTGTTAGAGCAATATCTTAAACAGTAAATATTGTGTATTCATTTCATATTAGAAATAGAAAAGAAACTTTTGGGGTACCCTAATATAATTATTGTCTAACTATCAATCATATGGATAACTGCTTCCTGTTGTACCCTATTATATCACTATAAATAGACGCCATATACATGTGTGTCTTACCAAGCATTCAACACCGAGAAGTGACAAATTTCCATCAATTTGAGGCACCAGCCACGAAACTAACTACTAACTCGATAAATTTATCCGTTACAAATTACTAGCTATTACCGGACCTTCCTAGGATATATCTGAATACTTATTAGTATTATTACGATATACATAGAAGGCCTTTCCTTCCAGAATCGACAGCTTATTTAAATTTTAAGTAGAAAGGGCAAAGACGTTACACAGATTTCACCGATGGGATTTAAGTTAAAAATTTTATTTTAGATCTGGTATTAAATTTTACTAAATAGATACATAAATATGAGTTATCTGGTCTTTTTAATTTTCGAACTTTTTTTTTTCAAAATTGGCATGAATGTTGACATCATAAAACCACTACCTTCAATGAATGATTAAGATTTTATTTCCCTGAAAATAAAACTGAATATGGTTTTTTTCTGTAAAACACCTTATCAGTATTCTTCCAATTAAACACCAAAAGAATCGTTATCATTAACAATTCTTATTAACAGAGAAAATCATATTTGGTATTAAAATGACTCAACTTTACCGGTTAAAATGCTTTGTTTGGAATAAAATTTTTATTGCGACATTAAAATTTATCCCATACTCCGCCACTGGCTTTAGTAGTTCTAATTTAAATTCATGGCTAGGTTAACTGCTAATTACAGATCGTTTAATTCATATTTAAATTTAATTTGGGATGGATGGAGTTCAGGAACTAATATAGTTTTAATAAACGTGGAAATTAGAAGGAAGCGCTCATATTAATCTTAGAAATAAACAGCTACATACAAAATAAAATTATGCTTCAAAGAAATTTTTAGATAATATGAATAATTTGATTCATTCCAATTACTGAAGAATTCGTGTTTAATGTTGATACAAGATGAAATTATGTATCCTAAAGCCCAGACCGTTGTAAGTTTAATAATGATACATGAGCCTTACGGAACCAAATCTTACATGCCAACTTCATAGCTTCCAATAAACTTTATGTGATAAAGTCCCACAAAAAAAGACCGTTATAGACAGAGATTTAACCTGTTATATAAAAACTTAAATTAAGTTTTTTTTTAAATCCGTCCTATTCGCTTACATTAATGTTTTGCACATGAGCTTTATTACCTTCTTTCCTCCTTAAGGTTTTAATAATCGTAGAACTGAAATGAAGAACCCATATTAATTATAGTATACCGCCCAATTACTAAAGAAGTGTAATAATCAAGATTATTGAGGTTAAGAGAGAACGCTCTGTATAAAATAATTAGTTTTAAAACTGAAATTCTGAAATTAAATTAAACGTACATTTCATAAAATACAATAGTATCAATTATTAGCAATATACGTGGTGTTAAAATCTAAAAACAAAGTGAAGACGCAAAGCTATGAAAGGGATTTTTTGGTTCAAAAAGAATTTAACGATTGGACACATCCAGAACAATCTGAGTACTTGATGGTTAGAAAATATGTAAATTTTACCAAATGTGACTAAAAAAAACTTAATTAAAAAGTTATAGGCAGTGAACCTAAAGCAAATCTTATTTCTATGGGAATTTTAGAATATTGGATATAAGTTAAGCTTGTCTGCTTCTTCTCCTTGGTATGTTCCTTGAATTCTGAAAGTTGTTTTACTTATGCTGACCATATTCGTTTGATCTCTCTTGATTGCCGGTTCCCAAAAGCATTTTAGCTGGGTTCAGCTTCTAAAGAGATTTTCAGATTTATAATCGATGTATTTATATTTTTTCTTGTAGGCTCACAGAAGGGTTCTCGATTTTCGACTCTGAGGTGTCCTGAAAAACCTTCTGGCTTCTTCGTTTAGATTTTTCGTAATCCCAATCCATATTCGAACGTGAATTTACGATTAGAATATGCTTGACCATTTGCCAAAGCTTTCGTAGCATTTATTCCGTATCAACGAGCTCTCTATTATCAAAAAGGATTATTAAAAGATTTGGTAGTTGTTGAAGAATATACTGACACTGTTAAAATAAATGAAATACAAAATTATGGCTATAACATTCTATTTGGCAAAAAATAATTTAAGATCTCGCTTCTTCCTAAAAACAGGTTGGAGCTGGAACTGCGTAAACAAGTAGTGAATCTCTCGCATATATTTGTTGAACACCAAGAATACTAAGATAGTAAATATATTCTTGGATTTTCCGGTTCTAAATCTGCAAGGAGTGGAAGGTAAAGATTTTTTTGTTAATTTAGTCTATTTTTCATAGTGAATCAATTTTGGCATTAAACATCGTGTGTCAGTTAATTGTTAAGAGATCTTTTAGTTAGCCAAACTATCTTGAATATACCAAAATAGATTAGGAAATAGAACTCGAAATCGAGGTCAATTTACAAAAAATATTTTTCAAATTTTTTTTATGTAAGTTCACATACAAAGTAGGTAAGTTACGCTGACAACGTGTATTCGAAAAAATTGTAAAAGTAAGCCATAGGGCCTTTTTGGATAGTGGGGTCAAAAAAGTGGCGTCTTTGACATTGATTAAGAGCCATTAAACTACCATGGGGGCAAAAATACAAAATAGGAGAAAACAGAAGGGACAATTTCGCTGGAGTACGACAGAAAAATAATTGAAATATGAAGAACTAGGACTCCTAAGAGTCTAAAACAGGGATTCTGAAACGTGTTTTTTTTGTACTTGTTAACTTAAAGTACAGCTTTGCCGATTCTTTTTTTATAAGTACTAATATTTTTTGGAGGTTTCTTTCGCGATTTAAAATTTAAAAGTTTAGGATTTATCTCTATTTTCGAGCCGTTTGCGTCACATACAGGAAACACAGCATATTGGGTCTTTTTGGCCGTCTGGATTTTTTTGATGAGTAAACTAACAGATATTATTTCAATTTATCTAGTAAATTTAAAATTTTATCTAATTTTTTTTGGTCTCTCAATTCAGTGTCAGATGTCTGTTCCTCAAACAAATGTAATTTACCCCTTTGAGAAATTGTGCAATATTAGTTAAGTGGAAATATTTTTTTTTTGGTTCTCTTTAATAGAACATGTAGTTATTTCATTTAGAAGGGGAGTAGTTCATGATTTGTTTTTTTAAGAAAAACACCTGGTCTATTTGTTTGGGATCGCTAAATAATGTCATTGTCATAAGCATTAACATCAATGGAGTTCATTTACGTTTACGGAAGCGCTGAGCAAAAGACAATATAGACTAAGATTTTCACATAAATGGTACTTTTTTTTTTATTCAAATTTCCGACGGATAAGAGTCGATAAAGTAAATTAGTAACAAAGAGATTTCTATTTTGCATAGAGGAAAAGTACCTTCTTTACCAATTGTTGTTACAAGGGTAGCATTATCTTGTTATAAAAGTTGTATTTTTTTCTCGTCTATTAAGGATCTCGAACTTTCTGCTCGAATCTAAGAGATATCCTCAATTTTTTGTTAACTTGATTTTTTTACCCAAATTGTGTATCAGTTTGACTTAAAAAGAGAACTTATCTTATAACTAGATTGTTTCACGTCGTTTCTTTCTCTTAATTATCATTTTTTTATTCAAATCAATATATTTGTATTCTGAAAGTATTCGAAATATTTGATTTAGCAATCCAATCTCTAAACTAAGTACTAGGGTACCCTGCATTTGTAAGCCAGCGCGAACTTTCATGTCCCTTCGAAACCAAAAGGTGCTTAAAACGTTGCCTACAAAATATCCGATACCTCCTCAAAAGTTTTTTTATTTAACACAGTTAAAAAGAATAAAATTACAGAGTCTACTTTTTGAAATGCACGCTGCAACACACAGACAGAAAATGAGCTTCGGCCTGTTATCGAACAATTTGTCCACGCACATCTTGATATCAAACTCATTTCTACTCTTGCTAGACAGTATCTATTTTTTGTAGTAGGAACCTCATATTTTTTATAGAAATCTTGTTGATCTATTCATTTAATGCTCTCATCCTAAATAATAGAAAGTTGCAGTAGTAATAATGACACATAAACGTTAGGAAACCAAATGTACAGACTAATTTCGCAGTTAACAGTAATCCCAATGTAAAAAATGTACACGAAAAGGAATTCCTTTCAGACAAAGAACATTACATTGGATTACCGACCAATCAATAAAACAAAAGTACATTTGCACTGACGTGGAACTGACTTTCAATAAGGTCTGACCCTAAGATTAATTTATAATAAAAAAAAATACTTATGCAGAACGAATAGAATCTTACATTTCCAAATTTTCAAAATGAAATTACAGAAGAATGAAGTATTTCAAAAAATCGGTGGTTAAGTCTCACATGCAAGTGTTCTTGGACAAATCCTTTAACAACATTAAACAGCTGAGTTGACAAAACATAAGAATGGTTTTGTATATGAGAATAACACTATTAATATTATCAAGCAACAGCAGGGAATGATCAACAACGTAATTGCAACTATATAGAACGTTATAAGAATCAATAATAAAAACAGTGTCACACATATCTTCCCGTACGACTTTTGCGATTTAAATATGACACGTGATGTTAAAATAAAATGAGACTTAAGATTTGGCCTAAAACATCGGAATAAAACTGCGCACAAAAATCTGACCAATTGGAATGTTTTTAAATTTTACTGGGGCGCTGCTTAAATTATACATATCTAATAATATTACAGAATAGTTTAAGTATCTAATAGAAAAAACGTCATACGCTTATTCGAGCTATCAGTATTCCGGAAATGGTGGAAAAACGAGAAATGTTCCTTTGAATTATTTGTTTGCAGGGTTCAAGTCCAGCAAACAAGAACGTTTCGTTTAACTGCAGAGCATGGCGTGGCGTTGTCAGGGCCACACCTCTAACTTGTTATAAATGATTGCAAAGTAAATCACAAGCGCCAGGCTCTAGGCTAGGTTAGGCTCGGACTTTTTCACAACGCTCCGCTGGCGGCGCTATCTACCGGCGATTTATTGTGAAGTGGAAAACGCGGAAAAACTCTTGATTAATTTAGATATAAATTCCGGAATGTGAAATCTGATTCGAGAAAGTGCAGGCGAATTATTATTTTATAAGGTTCGGATATATTTATGGTAAACGGCAGTGGAATTTATGCGGGATATTTTTGGGCGCGCTCCCATACTTAATTATTTATAAACTGAAACTCAAACAATTATATATAGATTATTAGATATTGCGATTCAAATTAATACTCCCAATTTTAAGTTGTTAAATTTTTTTATTCTTGTTTGGTTACTTTATTTATGAATACCCACTATAAAATGGAAGTGAAAAAAGAAAAACATATGCACTCGCAGACTCACTCCTTGAATTATTGCGCAGCTTTAAGTATTTTTGGGTGAGATAAGTATTTACTTAATTGTGGTTTTGACTAACAAAAATCAAATTAGGTTATTCCAGTCTGAGAAATGTAAAAACATTTTAATTCACGTGATAAGCATTTTTGTAGAAACTCTCAGTAATTTTGTAGATACTTGTACCATAAATATGAATAGCTGTTCATGCTGCTATCCAGGCCAGTCTCAAACACCAGTTATAGCATAGATGTTGGTGTTTTGAAATAAAAGACTAGACTCCTAGAATCTATTTTATTATCTGCTTATATAAATTGTTAAAATCATATCTAAGTGAGAGAGAATTTAGAACAAGAGTGAATGGAAGTTATTCCAATAATTTTCCAATAAAATCTGGTGTCCCACAGGGCAGCGTTCTTGGACCACTACTGTATGTGCTATATACAGCAGATCTACCAACCAATAATGAAACTATCACTGGCACGTTTGCAGATGATACCGCCATCCTTGCAGATGACGAAAATCCAATTACAGCATCTACCATTCTTCAGGTACAACTAAATGAAATCGAGACGTGGTCACATAAGTGGAGAATTAAAATGAACGAATCAAAATCCGTCCAAGTGACTTTTACCTTGAGAAAAGACCAGTGTCCTCCAGTTTCACTTAACAATTGTCAACTTCCTCAATCCTCTAGCACCAAATACCTAGGAATACACCTTGACTTAAAACTAAACTGGAAAGAACATATACTTAAGAAGCGGAAACAAATTGACCTAAGAATAAAAGAGACTAATCGGTAGAAAATCGAAATTGACCCTAGAAATAAAATTCTCATCTACAAAGCTGTCATAAACCTATTTGGACGTATGGTACCCAACTCTGGGGATGCGCGAGCAAGTCAAATACAACCATAATCCAAAGAAGCCAATCCAAAATATTACGTATGATAGCTGATGCACCTTTGTATGTGTCAAACCTAACACTCCATGAAGACCTGAGAATCCCGTTCGTACAGGATGTGATCACCGAACAAAGTACGAAACACCACGAAGGACTGGAATCACACAGTAACCCCTTACTCCAACCCCTATTAGAACTTCAAGCCGATAGGAGACTCAAAAGGAACTGGCCACCTGATCTGAGAAACGATTAAAGGGGTCGTATCACTGGATAAGACCTCACCACGCCAATAGGAGCCCATCTGCTCCTGAGCCAGCTAACTAGCTTATAGACCCTTGTGTTTTGATTGCTAACAAATAAGATAAAATAAAAAAAAATATATAAATAACAATAATTTGTTTTTAATGGTTGTTAGTTAGTAGAGTGGTTCGATTGCTCTTCTAACTCTACTTATATCCTTGTATTTTTGGCTTATTAATAATTTTGTCTTTGTTTCCACTTTCTGTTAGAACAATACTTTCAGTTTTCCCGTCATTTAACCTCATATTGATGTGATTTAGATAAAGGACTCTATTTGTTCTGTTTATATTATTATATTTATTTACGATTTCCGCTAGAGTGCTGCTACTCTCATTTCAAACGAAATTGATAATTTTCTGTAGTATGTAGAATGGTATTGGTTTCACAATGTGAACGGGGAAATTCGCACTAAATATTTTAAATATATGACTGTCGATGCACATCGAATCAAATTCTTTCTCCATGTTCATTAGGGAGTAGTACTGTTGTGTTAGGTGAAGATGAGCCTTATATCTTTCTTAGATTTTGAGTATGTTATGATTATGAATGATTTTATTTATTACCCTTGCTATCCACAATCTTCAAGCTACTTAGGTAGTGTTGCAGCTTGAAGTTTACGTTTGCTGTATAGAGTAAATGAACCAGGCCCTTATGGAAGAAGTTTTTTAAAACCAAAGCGTAGATGTTGGTTTGGCCCTTTCTATTTAACATTCGAACAGAATCAATTGTTAAGAGTTTGGAGGGTCTTGTATCCGCATCCAAGTTCCATATCTCCGCGGCCATACTGTTAGCTTAGACTTAGTGCTTATTAGTTTTGATATTTTTTATGAAACATTCCTGGAGGTATTCTGTAAACAGAGCCATATTTCACCCCGTTTTTCGTAAGTTCTTACATCTCGTTTTTCGACAGAAAGCAGTTCTATTTCATTTCTGATTTTCTTTATTTTGGTAACTCATATTACGTTGCAGGCTTCTGTTATGGAGCTAGTCTGTTCCTCTGTCAACTTTTCCTCAATCTCTATTTTTTCTATCATACCTTGTGCATCTCGAGGCAATTCAACTCAATTGGACTTTCTCTTTGTTATTTGTAAACATTAGATTACTACTTTATAAAACGTTATTTTGAAACTTGTGTACGTTTTATAAGTTTTTTCGTGCTTTTATTGCTTTTTAGAACTATGAATCGGTTCATATTCATGTAAAAATTTGATCTTATTGGTACGTTTGTCATTGATAACTACTTCTAGTAATACTTTACTTTCAATTAATGAAATACCTGCCCAACGTGGCAATCCTAGACTGATTTATTTGTTAACTAATATTAATTTCTAGTAGCTTCAAATATTCTCATAAACCTTATTCATACACATGTGTCGTTTGTGTTGAAATACTCCGTTACTGATATTAGTAAACTTGCTGCTACCTCTGTTCAATTGTATTTATCCACAACTCCGTAATAGATTTTGATTCACATACGAATTTTGGCAAAGGCTGCATACTGTGAAGTTTACGATCATATTCGAAATTCCAGGAAGAAACAGCGCATATGTTGATTCATAAAGGGCACATACAGGGATAGTATTGATTAATTGTTAGAATAAAATATCCTTTATTATATAAGATGTATGGATTGTAGCATAGCAGTAGAAATTATTAAAAGAATTATAATAAAAATATATTAAGAATAATCTATAAAATCGAAAAAATTTATGAAGTAAAAGAATGTCCGAGTAAAAAAATACACAAAAGAAAGTGCCAGGAGAAGAGCGAAAGACGGCTAGGATCAACACAGAAGTGATAAAAATAGAGAAGAAACTAGAAAAACGAACATGTAGCAAGGAATGAAGCATGATAAAGGTAAATGGAGTGAAATATATAAAGAATTTGGACCAAAATATAACGATTGAAGCAATAAAATGTTGCTGTGGCAAAAGGTGCAGCGTGTTAAAGTTGAAATATTTTTTTCGTTATTTGATTATAATTTCATAATTAATTCTAAGATGTTATCAAAATTTGCATAATGTTAAACAAAGAATATTATTTTACATTTTGTTACAGTTACCAAATACTAGTGCTATTTTTTTTGAGGTCCAACCAGTCAAGAAATTAAAACTATATTGATAATGAAAAACAATTTATTTACAACATTTAACTTAACTTTCCAGCTATATACTCGTTGCTCCAATTTATTTAAGCATTTATCTGGATGGTAGCAACTTTCCATGCTGTTTTCCTAGCCCGCTTTTCTTGTAAGCAAACGGGAAAAGAATCACTCAACAAAAAAATTATGAACAACATATGCATTTATTATTTTCTCATCGGTTAAAATCTGGATAAATCTTTAGTCTATCTAATGAAAAAAATTTGACCTAAAACAGAGACTTGAAGTATTCCGACGTCAACTTTAGGTCTATCAGAATGTCCCCCAATCGATAGTACAACTTTTTGTTCTTTATTTTTTAAATATAACTCAAATAAACCCTCAATAAGGCCCTAAAACCATATTTTAGTTTTTCTAATAGATATTTTTGAGTTACACAGTCTAATGCTTTTGTTTGGTCAAATGAGTTGATACAGAGTTACTTATTATGAACCACAGCTTCAATCATTTTTCCGAATAGTTAATTTATGGCCTTTATAGTTTATTTATTTTTCCATACCCAAATTGGTATTTTGTGAATAGTTCCACTACTCTTTTTTTTTTCTAACCGGAAATATTGTAGCGATTGGTATTGGCCGGTAATTATTAATATGTTCGGATGTTCCTTTTTTAGAAAACGACCCAAACTTTAATATCTCTAAAAAACCTGGAAACACTCGATTCTACAAACATTTGTTAATAATATATTGTAATATTGAAATTTAATTTCTTTTTTTGCAAATATTCATTATCCACTTTAATTCTAAGTTTTTATTGTTTATTTTACTTATTTTTTCTGGAAAACGAGTGTTACATAATTTAATAAAAACCTGAAACAACTCTCAAAATTTCATATAAAAATAATCAGTTTGGGTAGTATATACATTTTTTCACGGTTATACATCTCACTTTTTGGTAAAAAAATCCTGCTTTTAAATTGAATATTCATTATTGCACTGGAAGGCCACCTTGTACGTCACATATTCAGGAACAGCGCCCGCCAGGCAAGTCGTAATTCTAAAGGAGAGAAACTCAACAGTTAGTAAGTAATTAGGACAAATGGAGAATACAAATCTCTCCGAACACCTACTTAATTGCGTTTTCTCAAATGTGTGGCCTTTTCACTTTGCACACCATACCGAGCACCCATCTCTGCATTACCGACCCAACCGTACGTTATAGCCTGGTTAATTTCAAATGAAAATCAAGACAATCAAATAGGAATAAAGGTTACTTTCTGAAAGGATAATTGTTCAGGAATAGTAGGAAATATTGTAAGATGAAAATAAATGAACCAAGTAAGTGGTAATAAGGTCCAAATAAATGGAGACTTAAGAATGGAAATTGGTGAATATTTTTTATTATCGGTTAATAAATACTGTTAAAAGCCAACAATACCGCATGAAATCGTAAATTGCAAATATTTCGAAAACGGTTTTAGATAACGAGATGATTCTAGAACTGAGGTATATAGATTTGTTCACCAAAGAGGGGGGATGTATTTTCTTTTTGAAAATATTTTTAAATACCCGAGAAAATGACAAAAAACTATCAAAACAAAAAAAGGACTGCCCCTTCATGCAGATTTTTTAAATTTAAGTTTTAATGCAACTTTTTTTAATCTCAACTACTTAGCAGTAAAATTACATTTGCACCTACATCCTAGAGATATTTAAATCTATAATCTGGCAATGGTGTTGACGCATTTTTAAAGTTTATACTTTCTGTTTTCCATTCAAACCATTATAATTTATCTCTCGTTTGCACCATTATTTATACCGTGCTCTGTTCATCTAGTTCTCAGTAGAACTTATGTTACTATTTGTACAGTACCGTTTGCGAAAAATGTAAACAACTTCAGTCAAACTTGAGTAATTATAAAGTGTATGAATAAAGGTAGTTACACCTAGAATAATAAAAAAAATAAAATCGACGTATTTTTAAAAAAAATTAAATGCTCTATACTATTCAAAAAAATTTTTTTAAATATCAGTATATTCAGGAATTTAAAAACCTAATAAGATTTCTTCAGAAGTAAATACATAGAGGTTGATTTTTTGGGTAAAATTTTGATTAACAATAAAATTTGTTTCATGAAAATGTATAAAACAATTTTCAGATGACACCATTTTGTCACAAAATTAATTAATGCATTTTCATGAAACCATGCAAATATTTGTTGTATCTTTTAAATTTTTATTAACATTAACGCTGTGATTATTGATCTATTCTTGGAAACTTACTCTTCAAATATTTTGCAATGCAGCACTTCTCCATAAATTAAACCCACATTATTTTATACTATACGTTTCCCCATCCATTCGTATGTGCGACAAAAAAAATTATAACTGGGTCTGTGCAATATCTAGAATGTTGCCAAAGTAATTTTGATTGAGATCGTATTTGTTTCTTTGTTTCATATAATCAATTCAGAAGAAAGGAGACATGTTTATAGATTCAAGTGTTTTTAATCGGAAAAAGTCACGTTATATTTGCTCTTAAATATAACCTCCATTTACAGTTAAAAATTTTCCTTATAAAACAGCCTATAATAAAATTGAGATAGTTTTTCTCCTTTCTAATATGGTTATTCAGATTAGTTGAAGAAAGTTAACCATAGCTCCATCTATAGATTATCAGAGAAAAAAAATGTGTCTTCTACGATAATCTGAAATGCAAAAGGCAGTGACTCTCTTCGAATGAATCACCAAAATCACTGTTAAGCCGGGATTGCAACCCAAAAAATACTCTTTCGTGTGTTTGGTGGAGTATTTACGGAACACTTCATTTTGAATTCAATCAATCCCGCATTGAAAATTTGCACAAAAGATGGCAAAAGGTTGTTAATAATGAAGATGACTACATAAATGATAAAATAATAAATAATAAAAATGTATTATATACAATAAGATAACCAAATAAAACCAATAATAAAGAAATAGAGTAATATTAACCATTACTATAATAAAATTAGATGAAAAATCCTATTGAATTTTCCCTGACTATGTATAATCTAACTAACTAAACTAAACTTAGCTGCGAGTGTATAACATTAGTAGGGCTTTCCAGGTCTATCGGGGAATAGAAATGACATCAACAATCAAATGGAAACTTTGTTTTGGTTACGTACATTTATTTGTCAGTTGCTATTTTAGCTAGTTAATTTAATTTTTTATACTGGACTTCTGTTCATTAGTTATGTATAATAATTTATTACTTTTTTGTACTTTAATTATCTAACTTTCTTGCGATACAGCAGCGTCAAAGTTATTAAAAGTTTAAAGTCGATTATTCCACAAACTTTTTATCACTTAATGGTTTTCCGCTAAAACCCCTCGCCTAATGGGTCAATACACCAAACTAAATAATTGAAACCGTAGCTGTCAGCGAATGTTGAATTGCTAAATTGGGTTTCGGTTGCATTCTAATGATTGTGTGTATCTAATTCTAATCTATTGTTATTCAGTTTTGGGCCGCCTACGTCCCATGCGATTCGCAATACAAGGACGCAGTGCAGCTCACTCTGGAACAAATTGATGTCATCAGAAGGCTGACCGATCAGTATCAGCCCAGATTGACTCTCTGTACATCATCAGACGGTGAGTTTCTTTATTATCTTAATAAAACAAAATAAAATAGTTTTTTTGTGTCGTCAAAATTATCCATATTATTCCTTCAAATCACGAGGTTGATGATTATTCGGTTTTATTGGGTTGTTCATCATTGCAGAATAAATAACGATTGAATACCCGCCCTGGAGGTGTAAAATTAATCATCATTAGAAAACCCGATACTCTGTAATTAGATATATGTTTGATATTCTCGTCACCTAAAATAAACTATTGACGATATGAATTATCCCTTACGTATGACGTTAACTAACCTGCATGAACAAATTTTCGCACTGTCGGTAGAGTAGCTAAGAGCTATATATATATATAGTTACAGTTCATCCAGTAAATCGTTAACCGTTAACGTGGAAATCGTAATGGAGAAGTAGAGCATATCCAATCATCATTATCATCACCACTATGTACAATATCAAAATAATATTGTCGTTTCGTAGTGAAAGCCAAAATTATAATGTTGCTATTGAAACTCTTATGAAAATAAAGAATTTCTAAAGGTGACATAATTTGTTGTTGACTAATGGATAAAATAAAAATATAAGAAATCAATTGAAATACGTGATATTAATTTCAGAAATAGTATAAATATCAGTTCTACTTTGTATATTTCACCAGTAATATTTAAATCTAGTACATTAATCTTTGGTTATGGAACAGTATCTATAATAACAAGAAAACTATTCCAAATATTTGAACCAAGAAGCAACCGGCAACCAATTTCACCAAAAGATCAAAACACTAACTAAATTAGATTATTTTAAAAATATTGATTATTAATAAAACTATTAACAATTTAGTTTTGAAATTGCTCATAATAATTAATTTCATTTAGAATGAAAGTTTAAACTACTAAAAATTACTGTTCTAAGTAAGTCTACTCCAAATAACTTTCTCACTTGAGGTATACATTCTGTGTAGCCATTTCTCCGCTTCACGTGGCTGCAATTTTCATTTATTATCAGGATGCCTTTTGAGTCTGAAGCATCTTTCCCCACTTGAATGGGAAAGTTTACTAAGGTAAGACTGGGAATTTCCTTAATCTAAAATTGGAAAAGGAGTGCAGTAGTATCGTATCAATAGATGAAGAAGCTACCATTTCCAAGTAATTAAATTATATAAATAAATTACTGGGAATGAAGATCTTTTCCAGCTCGTTCTAACTGTTATAATAACGAGGTTGGCATTTTTGTATATTTTCTTCTTAATGTAGTGTACCTTTATAAAATTTAATTTTTATATCTGTTCCGATTTCCACCAAGATTATTTTAGTTCTAATTTTTAATAACATTGTTTCTATTTATTTTATTTCTCTGCCCGGCTATTTTTACGGCGATTAACTTGGGGCTCCTTATTTAAAGGGATAATTGTCTCCGATCCAAGATCGTTCTTCCTTATATTTATGTGTCTATTATTTAATTTAGTTATTTCTTAATTTTGATTATACAGGGTATCGTATTTAAACATTATTTGCATTCTTTCCATAAAATTTTTTGTGTTTTTCAGTTCATCCCTCATTAAAACTTCTAGCATCTTGTCTAAATTTACTATTCGATCAATTTCATTTATTGTACTAAAAATGTCTTTCATTTTATCTTGATTACTGTTTAAATTTGGCTTTTGGTTTTGGTTTTGATTTTGGTGTGCATTCCTAATTACTACTAATTACTTGACTATAGGTTATATTACTTCTGACAGGGTTGTTTACGTATTTATTAGGTATGATATTGTTCAGTTTTAAGTTCCTATTCATTTCTTTTCGTTCTATATACTTAATACATTTTTCACAAGTTTTGCTGTTTGCAGTGTGGTCCTCTCCACAATTGCAACATTTCGCCTTACTCGTTTCTGTTTTTACTTGCATTCGTGTGTTGCGTGGTCTTTTCCACACTTTACGCATTTCGCATTTCCATGTTACAATTGATTTCCTTTACTTTATACAAGTTTTTAATTTCTACGTTTCTATTAACTGTGACTAAGTAACTATAACTTAATGATTTCTCGTTATTTCCCTTCATGGGTACTATGCTGTTAATTTTGATGTTAGATTTCGTTTCTAATTGTTCTTTCGTGGTTTCTAGGTCTAAATTAGGAATGGCTTTCATAACCGTTCTTTTTAGTCTGTATCCACTTCGCTTAATGTTTCGAATATGTTCTCTACTTTTAACCTCTTAAGAAATATTTTTTCTTTTAGCTTTTTTGCCTTCTTGATTTGGTGTTTCCATTCCTCATCCGTTTCGCTGGGTTTTATTTTAGACGTTCCAGGTATTCCGTTCGATGTTATTTCCATTTCTTCCTCTACTTCTTCGCTCCATTGTTTTGCCTTGGTTTTTTCCAGTTTTCCTTTTTCCATTTTCTTCGTTTCTCTTGCATTTTCTTTTCTTATTTCTTCTTCGACTTCATTTAAAATGTGTTCCACTTCGGCATGTTCACCAGTCCTTTGCTTATATTCTTTCATTTTCCGTCCAAATTTCTCACCGAATATTGGTTCTAGTTTTTCTCTCTTATTTTTGGGTTATTCATCGCTTGCAGAAATGTTTTATCGTTATAGAACTCCCTCCATAATAATAAACCTTCGCTTTCTTTAGCCTTTTCTTCTTCTATTTCCTTTTTCTCTTTCCTGATCTTACTCCTGGGTCTTCCTTCGCTTTCCAATTCCTACCTTCTTTCTTCCTTTGTGCTTTTAATCTTTGCCTTTAGAACCAGTTGGCTCCATCTTTCACGCAAAAACTCTGGACAAAAAATTTTTTCCCCGAAAATTGCCCAATTTTTCTTCTAACTGTTTTATTTATCTGTTATTTATTCATTGTATATGTCGTCACTAGCTTAGTTGTCGTCATACAATTAGACAGGTTCGTTCCTAGTTCTTTAATTATACGTGTTTTTCTGAGTTAGCTTTTTTGTGCATTTGACAGAGTACACAACTCGCCTCCAAATGTTAATACTGGTTTGTATTTGGTGGTAAAGACCTTAATTTTTGTTTTATTTTAGAATTCTAACTTTTGGTCCATAGCACAGTAAAGCTTAATTCTTTTATCTATTATTTCGTTAATTGCAGCTTCTTGTTTTCCAATTTGTTCAAGTGTTATTCCTAGATATTTCAATTATTTTACTTGTTCAATTTTAACATTATCTATATTATTATTATTATTATTATTATTTCGATTGTAGTTTTAATATTCTAGTTCACTAATATCATTTTTTTGGTTTAAGTTGTGTTTATTCTCATACCTTACTCTTCCATTATATCTTTAAATTTATATAGATTTTTTTGTAGTTGTTCTTTATATTTTGCTAGTAATACCATATCATCTGCTATTTCGACTCTCTTTAAATGTTTATATCCTATAAACAACATGAGCTTTGGCATTTCTTGTCAATTGTCCACATGCTCATTGAATATGTTTGGGCTTAGTTCTCCTCCTTGTCTGTGTCCCAACTCTAATATAAACTCTCCTAATGTTCTTTTATTTCTTGTTATTCAATTAGTGTTTGTTTTGTGAAGTACTTGCATAATACTTTTTGTTATTTATTCCGCTCCATACTTTGTTCTAGGTCTGTGTCGAAAAATTTTTCTGTCTATAAAAGCTAGATAATTTTTTTTTATTTTGTACGTGTCGTTTTTCTGTTATTTATTTTATTGTATTATTACAATGTTTTCGGTCTTATTTTATTATTTCTAACGTAGGTATTATTAACGCTACTCTTCCTTTTTTGTTTTTTTTCGTTTGCCAAGCTTTACTTAGTATAACAAGTATTATTTGTAGCCTATTTTTCCTGAGTTTTTCATTATTTCAGTTATGATTTTATCCTTTTCTGGCGCATTTTCATTTATAGTGTGTATTCGGTTCTTCGTGTTTTTCTTTCGAATTTCTTGGTCATTATTTTGATTTTCAGGTTCTGCTGTATTTTCCTCAGTGCTTGGTGTTTGTTAACCCAGTAATTCTTGGAAATGTTTTTTCATGTGTTCATGATATCATTTTCATTTGTTAATATGTCTTGTTTTTTATTTAAGATTCTCTGTTTTAAATGATTTTAACGGCCTATAAAATTGTTTCTATATTGCGTAAACACTCTGTTTTCTTTGTGATTCCAAAGTCAGTCCATGTCTTTTCTTTGCTGCTTCCACTAATTCTTTAATTATTTTTCTTTAATCTTTGTACTTTTTGCATTCTCTTTTCTTTTCTTAACTTCTTCTTCTATTGAATTAGTGTACCACGCTGTTATTTTTTCCCGATTGTCTGCTCTACAAATTTCACATATTTCAGTTGGATGTGTGAATGATAAAGTCTTTAAAAATATTCCAATCTTGGTGCGTATCTAAGTTTTTTTATTCTATCAATTTTTTTTTCCGACTTTTTTCACTTTTTTTCGATATCTTTCTGTTATTTGTTTGTAGGCTGAACATGTTTGTATCGTTTTAGTTATTGTTTCTGTTTCTTTATTGTTCTTTTTAATTATTGCTGTTAATAAATATAATTCGCTGTAAATTTCTACATCTCTGATCACTTTTACGTCTAGTAGGTATATTTTGTCTTTCTTTTCCTTGTACCAATACAATATCAGTTATTGATTTTTATTTTTTGGTTAGGTAGATTATACATGTCTGTGTCTATTTGTTGGTAACACTTTGCTTTTTCTTCTTTTCCTCTTTTTAAAACATTTTTTCAGATAAAATTCCACTTATTTTTAATAATTTTATCACCCTGTATCTGGAACTTAAAGCATTGAAGGAAACTTGTTTTTGTTTATTCATTAAAAGTTAAAATATGTTTAAATTACTTGTAAATTATAGACAAATGATGTTTAACAAAATTGAAGATAAAAATCAGCTGTGTCTAGTCCAAATTAGTTTCGAAACTTTTACAATTTGTTAGTTATAATTTTTAATAAAACTTTTCGTCATATCGTAAAAATTATAATTTTAGCTCAGTTAGGGCAACATTTTATGTGAAAAGTTGTGACCCGCGTATGATAGTTTTAGTGACACGAGCTGTAAAATTAAAAAAATTTAAAAAAATATATGAAAAGTTTCTCCTTCATTTCCGAGATACAGAGTGTTAAAATTTCTTATAATTTTTTTTTATTAATACCTAAAACACACTTGGATCGACATTAATAGTTTTGGTTTTTTTCAATTAATAATTGCTCTATTCAAGTCAATATAATAGCAATTCCTTACTTATTATTACTTTTTTAAAACCACTCGAAATGTTTTAAAAAATGAAAAATTGTTTAAAAGGATATGTAAATTCAAATGTTTTTAATAAATTTTTTAGCAGGCATTCCAAAAAACGAAATATTTTTGTTCATTTTAGATTTGTATATTTAAATCAAAGGTATAATTTTTTTTAATAGTTCCAGCTATGCATGACATGTGATGAAATGGGATGATGACAGACTTTTTATGGGACACAATTAAAATTACGGGCCGTTTGGATTTTATAACTAATCTCGCAAAAGCGCCATTCTACAAAAACTAATTCACTTTTACGTTCAACAATCCTAGGAAAATTGAAATTGTTCCGCCGTAATTAAATTTATCAGTGTACGAAATTCGTATTTTATTTTCGGCAATTTTCTCCTAAGTGGCTAATATTTCTTGAAATTAATGCTTGAACCCTTTTATATCAGCGAATATTGTTGTCAAGACGAAAGATTCTCATTACCTATATTATGTTTATAATTCATTACTGTGCCGCTACATTTTAATAAAATAATCATTTACTGTAAAATCAGATAAAACCTTCGAGGTTATAATTTGCATAAACATAAAAATTAATTACATAATTAATAGCTGAAAAAGTGTCGTAGAGTCCGATTATTTCATTCTTGCGTGAAATTCGATCTTAGGTAGGTACTATATTTAAAGAAAGTCAGTACAACTATTTCAGTACACACACACATTCATACTGAGCCCGGGTCTCCTATTTTCCATATCTGTTTTACTGATATAGAAGATGGGGAACCCATTCCACCACCCCCTGCGTCCAGACAGGTCGTCTCGGATTCACACTCTGATACATTCGTCCATATTCTTCCCTCAAGATATTACCCCAGGGACTAAGTGGGGTGATACAACATGTCCTACCTTTTTTGTCTTCCACCACCCCCTCTCTCCAGACAGATCCTCACGCATTCACACTCTGATACATTCGTCCACATTCTTCCCTCAAGATATCACCCCAGGGTCTAAGTGGGGTGATACAACATGTCCTACCTTTTGTCTTCCAGCACCCCCTGTCTCCAGACAGGTCCTGTCGCATTCACACTCTGATACATTCGTCCATATTCTTCCCTCAAGATATTACCCCAGGGACTAAGTGAGGTGATACAACATGTCCTACCTTTTTTGTCTTCCACCACCCCCTCTCTCCAGACAGATCCTCACGCATTCACACTCTGATACATTCGTCCACATTCTTCCCTCAAGATATCACCCCAGGGTCTAAGTGAGGTGATACAACATGTCCTACCTTTTTTGTCTTCCACCACCCCCTCTCTCCAGACAGGTCCTCTCGGATTCACACTCTGATACATTCGTCCACATTCTTCCCTCAAGATATTACCCCAGGGACTAAGTGGGGTGATACAACCTGTTTAAAAATCAGATGGGATTTCAAATTTTTGATCACTCTGTATCCAATATTTTTTATACATATTCTGTTCTTGACCATCGAGCCAGTGGCATCGCCATTATCTCACGAAATTTACACACAACTTCGATATTTTTAACTAGACGCCGCTTGGAACAAATCTATTACTTACTATCTGCAGCATTTATGTCCTAAACAAAAACTTAAAATAGCAGCATTGTGAATAAAATAAGAAGTGTTATGTGTAAAATCCCAGCGAAATATCAATAAACTTGATCAACATTAATCTGTTTCCGACGTCATTAGTCCACAGGTGTAGCATAGAATTATTTGAAAAAATTTTAATTTAAACATGCAACCTTTTTAATGTTAAAGTTGTTTAACAAACCAAAGGTTATTTATAAGTTGTAATTTTTTTTACTAAGCCTTCATTGCTAAAAAGTATAAGTAAACCTTAACCTGAAGTAGTTCATTTTCTACTATTACACTTAACTATTTAATCCCAATTCCATCCAGATAGAGTTAGAAGTTGCGAATGAACCCGCGTAAATTAATAGAAAGGTAATTGTCCTCGTTAATGTTTCCAGATATTTCCAGGATTATTGAAATATTTATAATTTCAGTACATCTTTTGATTTTCTCCGTAAAAAGTTTTATTCTTTTGCCTTTTCCTCCTATTAAACTAATTTTCTAATGCCTACCATTTATGAGTACTGTGGTATTTAAACCAAAAATAAAATATATTTTTCTCATTTTTTCTCTTCAATTTTAGCAGCTTTTATTTATGAAAAAACTAAGAAGCACTTGTTGCACAAGTAAATAAAAGTTAACAAGTTTCTATTAGCTGCTGTAAGAAACATAAACTAAACTGGATGATTTAAATTGTCAACGATTTGTTTTGGATGGCAAGAATGTCGAACGTATTCCCATTTACCCAATATCGAGATCGGGCTTTCTAAGAATTAACTTTATACCTTCAGGGCGAACCCTCATCCGTTATTTATGGCGTATTATCATCAATAATCCAGTTACTTTGCAAAAACTTGTAAGTGTATATTGAAAATATATTTTTTGGTTTGAATATCATATAAGAGGGGTTCAAAAAAATATCCTTATTTTGTTAATAATAATTATTTATTTTATTAGTGGGACAAGGGCATTATTAACATACGATTGCGATAGTTGCAAGACGAGGGCATTAGCCCGACTCTGTAACTACATGAGTTTAATACGAATGGTCAAGGAATTATTAACAATTACAAATATTGATAAACCTAAATGGCATTTCGATTTAATGTATTTGATAATTGGCGAATATGTCATTTAAAATCACAGCAGCGATTCTGTAGTAACACTTATTTATTGATATGGTAACCTGAAGGTTTCTTACAAATAGCGTCAAATGTTTTTTAGTTTCTAGACAATGAGTCTGAATGTGAAAATCTTGCATCGGATATTGAAGATAGTGCAGCAAAAGCAATTTAGTTACTAACTTCATAAAAATCACGAATAAAATATGAACAAGCTTATGTACATTTCAGCGAATGGTGGGAGGAAAAAAAGTCAAAAATGAAATGAATGACAAGTTATAAATCTTCATGCATTTGGGCATATTATTCAGTGATAAACGCGATGATATCTACAGAGAAAAATGTGGATATTGGCAAAGAATTTAACGAAATTAAATGTAATTACGTTTTTACAAGTAGAAATAATACGAAAATATTGAGAAAGTACTCTCTAATACCGATTACACAAGGTTGTTTGTTGGTTACAGGAATAGTAAATGCATAAAATTGCCAGTTGAATTAACACAATTGGTAGCATGCCAAAAAAATTACTTCTTTTTTGTAATTACCTCGGCCACCGCTTCAGGAGGTCATCAAGTTCACGATTGACAAACTCAGGAACCGATCTATATAGAGTGAAAAGATATGGAGGCTGAAAGAGCAATACGGTAATTGAGGAGTATATTGAAACATCCGTAGAATATATAAAACGAATAGCTACAAAAATTCTGGAAGACAAGAATTTGCAAATGGACGTATCAAACCGTAACCACAGTAGTAATTTGGACACAATTAGATCTTAAAACAGAACGGTCTTCGTCTGGAGTGAACTTGTTTAAATACAGAAATGTTGTTATCAATATTCATAAATCATTTTCAAATTTTATTAATAAACAATTAAATTTTGGTTCTGATTTCATTTAACCAACTGAGTACTGAGTTCATTATCTAACTCAGTTAGATAATAGCGCTCAATACCTAAATTTAATAACAGATTTTTATACAGGCAGTCGTAGATAAATAAATTTAACTAAATATGTTTCATAATGCCATCAAATGTTTGTATATTAATCACAAACTTCTTCATTTTTTTGTCTTCTCACTAATAAAAACTCTTGGAGTGGCTTTAATAAAGGCTTATATTATTTTCCAGAAATCAAGAGCGCATATAAAAAGCGTCAACTTTGTTCACTGATAGGAGTTGAAGGAGGTCACTCATTGGCTGGAAGTTTGGCGGTTTTGAGGACCTTATATCACGTCGGAGTCCGATATTTGACGCTTACGTCCACTTGTAACACGCCCTGGTAAGTTCGTTTCTTCCTTATGGCATTAAGTATCAGTAGACTAATTAAATTGGGCTCCCCTGATATTCTGACGGCCGGGCAGATATTAGAAAGTATATCTTTTTCTCACGATAATCGCATCCTAAATATTTATTTATTTCATGCAAAGAACAAGTAAGAAAGAGTTAAACCATGAACAATTTTTTAATCGTACTTATATTATGTTAAAAAATTACAAACGTCCTATGTTGTTGTTAAAAATGAAAAATAAAATTATGTTAAAAATTATAAAACCGATATAATGTAACTTAAAAAAAATAATTTAAAGTAATATATTTAAGAATAGTGACTTGGCTCAATTATTCGTGGGCGTAGATCCTTTGTTCGTGACACTTAATCTGGCTAGGAAATAGTTTCGATTGTATAACCAAACTATCAGATAAATAATCGGTAAAGGTAATTAAGCGCCAGGTATTTTTTTAAGAAAAATACTAAAAATACCCTGGTCGATCAAGTTGTTAATACCTCCTTCCATTTATACATGGTTGAGATAAAGTATTGAACCAAGTAAATATCTTTAAAACGAAACGGACGACATTTAGGACATTTTAAAAGTAAGTGCAATGGGGTAAAATGCAGCTGATGTAAATTTATTTGTTAATAATATACTTCCGGTTTAACCGGAAATACACTCAACTTTTTTCATTTAAATGGGACACCCTGTATATTTTTGCAGATTTTGAAAGATCTTGTTATTTTGAATTCGTAGATACTGGTTTTATTTGTGAAATTTCTAAAACTTTTTGTTTAAAGTCTTTGTATCGCCTGGGGCAAATTATTTGTTTATTATGTTTATTATAAAACTGGGAATATTGTATTTTAATTTGGAATAAAATTACCATAATTATTCTTTTATAGTTCGATTTTTGACAGTGATTTTTTTTTATTTTGTGGAGTATGTTAAACAATACAAGCTTATCAAGTTATATTCCGAAGATTTTTATACAGAGAGTAAAACTCCACAATATAAAATTATTTTAGGATATACAGCCAACTCTAAAAAATACAGTATTATTCAAAATTTTAGTTTTCGTTCTTAAAATTCAAAATAATATTTACGTAAAGAGAATGGTTAAAAAAATAGAAATATTATATAAAAGACAGGATGTTCTATTAAAAAAATCCAAAGAAAATCAAAGGGCGTTAGTTTAGGGTCACCTTATAAACAAAAGTTAAGTAACTAAAAAATTTATGAATCTTCATATAATTAAACTATATCAAAAAATCTTTATCAGTGGAAGATTTACCATCAATATTTTGTTTTAAAATATCAACGTCAACAAGATTTTCACATTAAATTGACAATATCTTTGAAAATGCCCTGTATAACTTTATATATCTCAAAATAATTTTAAAATATTCAGCTGGACACAATTTTAAAAAGAAAAACTTTTTTGATCACATTTGAAGAAATAATAAAATGATTTACATGTCCTTATCTTCAATTTCTTTATTAATTTAGAGGTGTTATCAAAATTTTGGATCGCGATGTAAAAAAATGTCTTCAACACCAAACAAAATTGAAGATAATAGGGACCTTTAAATCGGTTTTTTTAAATTCAATATTTCATATTTTCAATTGTCTGCAGTCTCTAAACCAGTCATTTTAGATTCCAAAGTTTGGATGAAATCAGCTCAAAAATACTAGAGAACCTCTTTCACAAATATTGTACCATACATTTTTAAACACCGTGTATATTACAAAATATATTTAAACTACAGCTACGATTCAAGTAGACAATTTTGCTTCAAAAACTTTGAAAGAAATTTTCCGTAAAGAAATAAGACACCTTCCCTTTAAGGGTGAAACACCCTTAAAATGTTTGGTAACAACTAGAGTCAAAACTCTAGTGCGTATGGTCATGTCAGACACTGCATGTGCATTTTTGGGTTAAATTATTTTAAAAAAACTTAAATTTATACATTTATAAAAAAGTTTACAACATTAAGAATCAAAATAATTATTATTGAAAATCTTTTAAAAACTCTAAATATCAGCGTAGTTGTCTTTATACATTAAACTAAATAAATCCGATACCCATTGTGACAAATATGTTAAAGGAAAAGAAAGGAGCAACGGGAGTACAGAAACGATATGTCATCCTCTCCATTAAACCTCTTTTGCTTGGTGCAAATTACGGTCTCCACAAACTAATGCTTCCCTTACCAGCAACAGCGACTCGCAAACTTTCTGATAAAATTAAAGTCCCGGAGTATCCCGGAACATAGATCATGTCCAAGTATCATAATTAATCACAGACTGTACTTATCGTGTAATGCTTTACGGGATACACGCGCTATGGGGTACGAACTGCCCTCACCTCCCTTCCTCATGCAACCCAACTCAAATTGCCATTGAAAAGGGTTCCGCAAAGGGATACATTTTACTTGAAGAGTTCCACTTTTTCATTTGTGAGTCTAATAACTTTGTCCGGTTCAGTGATTCCAACAAGAAAACATGTTAACGTATAAATATTTAGTTATACCCACTCGAGATGTCGGTTGGCCCATTGATTCAACGTCTAGGACTATTCTCATGCTAAAACTACGAGGGTTAGTCGAACAAATTCAGGAATAACTATAAAAAAAAGTTTATTTGCAAAAAAAATATATTATTATTAATAGACTTTGCAAAGGAAAAAGATAGAGGATTCAAAGTACCGAATTGACCATATATTAATAGAAATAAATCAGGAAATACATAAGAAGCAGCCTATTTCTTAGTAGGGATTCAAAAAAAACACAAGAAATACCTGAATTAAAGAATCCACAGAAGGCAAAAAACAACAAAAAAATTTAAACAGACCACAAGGGAGCGAAGCAAAGGAATTTGAAAACGTACTTAGAAACAAAAGAAGAGAACGGATGTTAAAACACAATATACAAGAGACGAGGAAAGAGTCCGGAGAGCAAAGAAGAAGTGAAAAAAAGAAGAATTATTATGAACACCTCATACAAGAAATGGAGGACAACTGCAAAAAAAAGAGATACTAAATATATACAAACCCATCAAAATGAATAAAAAGGATACCTAGCAAAGAGCCAATTATACAGAGATAAAGAAGGAAAATTGATAGCAGAAAAAACATACTGAAGAAATGGAGGTAACATTTTGAGGAGCTGGTAAATCTAAACAACGGAATAAAAATTAGAGGCGACGAGGACAATTACGAGACGAGAAAAGAAACTCATTAGAATACCCCGAAGAAAGAAGTGAAAAGAGACATAATAAATAAAACAACAAAAGCGATGGCAAAGACGGCGCTATGGCTGAGATGTTTAACTATGAAGGGGAAAAGCTAATTACATATATGCACAAACTAACAAAAGAAATCTGGTTATAAGAGAAAATACCAATACTATGAACCATGCTATACCCCAAACACAAAAATGGTGACAAGTCAGTCTGTGAAAACATAAATAAAGCTATGAATTTGAAAATGAGACATACCTTCTTTTTATATACTTCAAATAGGATTATGACAAAATAAAAAGAGGCAAACTATATGTAGCATTAAAGGAACTAGGTGTTAGCAAAATATTAGTGAATATGATAAAATTAACACTTGCAAGGACTGAATAAGAATAAGAAATGGAATAGAAAATTTTAAGGTGATAGAAGGATTGAAGCAAGCGGATGCATTATCTTTAGCACTGTTTAACGATCTACTTGAATATAACATCCAAAGAGCAAACATTAAAAGACAAGACTACTGTACCATAAGAGGTGCCAATGTTTGGCATATACAGAAGACATTTTCATAATAAAAAGAAGTAAACTGCAACTGCGGGAAGTATTCTTACGGTTGAAACAAAGCACAGAGGACATGAGGCTGAGAATTAACGATAAGAAGACAAAATTTATAACATGAACTAAAAAAGAAATAGAAACAGAAGGTTATCCATAATACTCAAATGTAGTACAAAGGTTCAAATTTTTATTTAAATAAAAATTTATGTGGTTTGATTTTGTATTTCATTGGATTTAAAAAAGAAATGGCAAGAGATTTGTGATAACAGCAAAAGAAAAATTATATAGTGTTGATGAAGTTAAGTCATATATCAGCTTAAGAATGTATTAAACAACAAGCTGCTAGGAGCAAAATTGTGAGTATACAAGACCCATAGTGTTATTTGGAAGCGAGACTTGGGCATTAAAGAAGAGTGAATAAGACATGCTCGCAGTATAAGAAAGTGTCTACGAAAAATATACAAAGAAAAAATGTGAATAATGTGTGGGAAAGAGGAACCAACAGGGAGTTATAGGAATTATTCAATCAACCAGACATTGTATGCGCACGGATACCTAAAAGACTGGTGTAATGTAGCATAGAAGAAAGGAGGAAACAATACACACCAAAAATGAGATGTATGGACGAGGTGCTAAAAGAAAAAGTTTCTCAAGATCAACAACTGAAGAGAAAGAGCAAATGACAGGAAGAAATGAAGAAAAATAGCACATGAAGCCATGGGTCTTCTAGATCATATATTTACTTTTATTTTAGTCGCCAATATATTCGTCTGTAGCAGTTAATAAAATTTAGCAAATATATTTTGTCAAGAAAAATGAAAGGGTTTTGAGGAATATTATTTGAGATAAAATATTTAAAAGCGAAATTTAATTTCAAAACATTTATTTTATGTACAATTTGACACAAGTAGAAAAGTGGAAAGTAAGAACAAACTTTTAAAAAAAAAATGTGGACATTTTAGTACACTTGAGATTCGTTATTTCACTGGATTACAATTAATTGCTCACAAATATGTCCTATTCTATTTTACTTAATTTAAATAATACAGGAGAGTTAAAAATATACTTTTTACATAGAATACTTAGAATGAAGGGGTCATGGGCCACCCCCTTAATTTTTGAACTCTCTAACTGCTTTTTTAAAATTCACCTTCGTTGTATTATAAGCTGTTGATGCAAAAGGTATATTTTTACATATTTGAATTCTACGGTTTCAAATACGTAGTAGTCAACTGTGCAATGTCACTTTAGATCTACTTTTTTCAATTTTTCCACTATTTAAAAAGAATTGAAAAAGTAGATATAAAGTAAAATATGTATTTGAACCCAAAGAACTCACTTATGCAAAACAAAATTAAATTTTTTGCTTTGGCATGAATTGAGGTAAAGCGGAAGTCGGTTATTTTGCATTTTTGAGTTAGATAATTTAACTGGATCTTATATAACCGTTCAAAACTTATAGGAGTAGCCGATACCTCATTTATAATCATACATTAACAACCATACTTAAACTCTATACAAAGTATAAAAAATTATCTTAAACAGAAAGTTGTAACAAATAAGAAACCTGCTTACAATTTTTTGAAAAATTAAAAATCAATACGAGCTTTTTTTTTCGTTATTCTATGGAATTCTTCATGGTTTAATTCTCCCTGCTTAGCTTTATTAATCATTTCTTGTAATTGATCATCAGTTAAATTTTCCTCAAGTTCTTTGGCCATCCTCTTTAAATTATTATAACCGATTCTTTTATTTTCATCACTATCACCTAATTTAAACAATTTCATCATTTCTTCTTTGGAATCCTTTTCCGCCATTTTGACAGACATTAGCAGGAGAAAATCATCGTAGCATATCTGTGCTGTTCCATGTCGTTCAATAACAGCAACCATTCTCTTGATTTCCTCGATTTTGGGTTCAAATCCTAAAGCTCTTATAGCTAGCTTAAGATATTTTGCTTCAATCGTACCAGAACCTTCTTTGTCGAATAAATCAAACGCTCCTTTGACATGTCTTTTCTGTTCATCACTTAATACGAATTTGCGGCCTGACGTCCTCACGGCTGTAGATTGCCTCATATAAGTTCCAGACTAAAATTTTAAAAATAAAATACAATTTTTAATTATTAATTGAAAGCTTACCATTTCAGGTTCCTCCAACTAAATCTAAACTACTCGATTAATACTTTTGTTTGATACCATGGAGATCTATTGCTAGTTTTTTATTTTATTTCAATTAAATTTGCATTGATAAATACATTAAACGAGTTAAAATCGATATATAATTATTACTAAATGACACATGATAGTTTTAACTCAAAAAATTATTGGTAGGTTAATAATCGATTATAGTTGAAAGGTATATTTATTATTAAGACTAACGTGCACCTAGGAATAAACCCCTTGTCAAGTAAAGTTACATTTACTCCAAACATAAAAAAGAGAAAAATATACAGTTAATCATTGGTCAGTGACAGATGTAAGATATGAACAGAGAACATTGCCCCAAAAGTAAAGCGAACAATTTTTCAAAAAAACGAACAGGAGATTTTCAAGGAATAATTAAATATCATTATTCTGCGGATTTTGAAATATTAGAACAACTCCAGTTTATTTTAAAAAGTTGCTTCTTTGCAATATTACGTATCCGGTTATTTTTTCAATAACTATATATAAAAATCTTAATATTCTATTCGGGGGGTTAACCTAATACGTAACTTGGTTATTGAAAATTAAACAGATTGAGAAAAAACAATGATAATTTAATTATCTATGAATACAACTAATACAAAATTTTAGGGCAACTTAATAAAACATGCACCAAAATAACAAATTTTGATATTAGAGAGATTCATATGCTGCTACATATAATTTTCTTGGTTTTTCTGGCAATAAATTCATTGATGTAATTTTAGCAGCTTATTTTACTTCTGGCGGAGTTAAAGACATTTTATTTTCATTTTCTGACTTCATTTTGTCATAGTTTTTAGTTTATTAATTGCTAAATTTGTTTGCTGCCACAATTTGACCTTTCAACTTGAGCAATTAATTCGACTTTTAGATGACAGCTGGGCCTACCAATAAAATGGGAAAAAATTGCAATCGTTATCAATCTTAAACCATATACAATCTGTAGACCGAGAGTGTGCGAGAGAGAACGGTCATAAAGATAACTAGAGAGACAGAAAAAGTAATAGAAGGGGAAATAATCATGTGTGTTTATACCGCGATTTTATAAAGTGTATGCATCTATTTTGTTTGTTTCCCCTTCTGTTTTCATCTCTCTTTTAGACCATATATCTTTCTAGTAACCTGTCACTCTATGAAAGTTCATCATTACAACGATAGCAATGCCAGAGTGACGTCATACTCCGTCCAGAATGGTCACGAACATAACTAGAGAGAGAGAGAGAAGGAAATAGAAAGGGAAATAATTATGTGTGTTTATATTGGTTACCGCGGGTTTATAAAGTGTATACATCTGTTTTCCCTTCTGTTTCTATGTCTCTCTTAGTCCATATATTTTCTAAGATCTCTCAAGTATCCTCTCACTCTATGAATGTTCATTACAACTATGGCAATGTAAGAGTAACGTCACACTTCGTCCAGTTTATACAGGGTATTAAAAAAACGTTCGAATATTTGAACAGGATATAGTATGGACCAAAATAAGTCAAAAAGTCTTCTAATATGGGTCCGCAAATTCGGAGATATAGAGAGTTATTTATTTTTGAAGCATTTTGCATTTACACATTATTTTTATTATTTACAAACAAATGATAGAAACTTATAAACAAAAGCAATGGAAAGAAAGTTAGATAAAATGTTCAAAATGCCCTCCTCCCATTTCCAAACGACGGAAGGATATTCAAACTTTCTCTAAAACTCCTACATTAACTCGGATTTGGTGACATTCTTGATTAATTCGTTGTTGCAGCTCTTCGAGGCTATGTACAGGAATAGCGTACACTACACTTTTTAAATATTCCCAAAAAAAAAGAAATCAAGAGGATTTAACTCAGGCGATATTACAGGCCATGATACAAGCCAGTCCCTTGCTATCCATCGACGTGAAAACGCTTCGTGTAAATGCTCTTTAATTGCAATCGAATAATGAGGTGGAGCACCATCATGCTGAAGCCATATTTTTTGCCATTGGTTCAACAGATCACGCATTGTGTTTTGCAAAAAGTTTAGATATGCAACACCTGTTAATCGATTTGGTAAAACAACAGGACCTAGCAACCTGTCGCCGAAAATATCCAAATATTCAACAAAAAACGTACTCGATTCCATTAGAGTATGGAAATTTTCGTCGGTCCACACATGCGTATTGTGGAAATTAAAAATTCCATTTCGTATAATATATATATATAAATATTGGAAAGAAAGTAAGGATCTTCATCTTCACTTTGCAAAAACCGTCGGCAAAAAACCAAACGTTCTTCATGATCAGGTAGAGTTAGGGCCTGTACCCATCAAACATGGTATAGATAAAGCAGCTGCTCGTGAAAGATTCTCAAAACAAGAGGAGCACTAATTCCTACATCAGCAGATATTCTTCGCTCACTGGTCTCCGGATTTTGTTCTACTCTTGCTAAAACTACCTCTTTTGCTTTAGGAGTGGACACCAACCTTTGCCTTCCAGAATTATGGGACTGTTTGTCAAATGAACCAGTATCACGCAATATTTGCTGAATTTTTACAAAAATATGATCTGAAGGGATTTAACGATTTGAAAAAGCTTCAGCATAAAGATGACGTACTTCTGTAGCAATCCCATTAGCACGACCATACATAAAATGAACGTCGGCTCATTCGATGTTACAGTAAACAACCATAGCAAAAGAAAACTTGTGCACTCCCAACGATTGTAAAATACTTTATGGGTGTTTAGTAGATTAAGAGCCGACTAGATAAGAAAAAGTCTTATAATAAATCAAAAAAGCTTAAAAAAAGAATTTTTCATATCTGATCTACCGTTCTTTCTTTTGATTTTGGTTATAAGTTTCTATCGTTTATTTGTAAATAATAAAAATAATGCGTAAACGCAAAATGTTTCAAGAATAAATAACTCTCTGTATCTCCGAAACCGTCATTTTGTGGACCCATGTTTATTAAGACTTTTTCACTTATTTTGATCCATACTATACGTTGTTCAAATCGATCTTTTTTTTTAACACCTTGTATGTGGTCTAAGTTATCAATGACTAGGGTAGAGGATTAGTTTATGAATAACTTTTTTGGGGTTGTTTTTACAACATGGGTTCATTTTTTAAAAACCACGTACATTTTTCCATAAATAAGGATACTCTTGTTGCAAGTCGCTTATAGCAGTAGTTTGCTGAACCAGTATTTGAAAAATATGAAAGTTAAATTATTTATTTTTTGATGGGTTGCTCACAGGATAATTAGCATAATTTTATGAAAAACATGTAATTTTAGTTTATAAAAATGACAAACACCTGGGGGCTATTGAAGAATAATAATAATAATAATAAGAAGAAGAAGAAGAGGTATATTTCAGGGAGACTCATTAAGCTCATTATGGTTCTGCATCGCAATGAACCCTCTGTCTCACCGATTAAATTCGACCAGCTATGGATATAATATCAAGAGCAATAATGATGGAGAAGTCAAAGTCAACCACCTGGTCTATATGTATGATCTAAAACTAATAGAAACTACCAAAAACCAACTGAATCAAATGCTCAAAATCGTGGAAGGATTTTCGGCTGATATAGGAATGCAGTTTGGTCTAGATAAATACCACACAGTCAACATTGTTAAAGGTTAGATACGTCATTGCAGATTCGAATTACAGAAAGGCCAGAACAAACCAATGAGAAAAGAGGACACCTACAAATATCTATAGATCAAACACACCCAGCAAATAGAACATGAGGCGATGAAGGTTGAGCTAATGAAAGAGTTTAGAAAGAGGCTAAGATTATTAACAAAAACAAAACTTAACAGTAAAAATCTGTTTAAGGAGGTATGGGAGCTAAGTCGAAATAATGAGATCAATTTAAAATTAGGATCGATAAAACTATATTTAATACGTGTTGTGTTAAAATTTTAGAGACCTAGGGTTCACAGTTTTTTTATGAAACGAAATTAAAATGAGGTCATTTAACGTTGTAATGGCATACCAGGTATCACACATACTCATGTTATAATAAATTTCATGATGAAAAAATAATGACAAAGCTTTGAAAAACTAAAGGTCTATAAAAAAAAATTCCAAAAATTATTGAGAAAATAAAATCATGTTGAGGGTACTTAGTTATAAAAATAACTAAGTTAAAAAAATCTAAATTTAAAAAAAACATTCATTCCATAGCAAATGTGGGTTATGTTGACGGCAACGTCGCAAATGGTGGGTCGCGCGGGAAATTTAAAGTTTTAATAGAATAGGTTAAAAGAAATGTCAAATGGGTTAGGGAAAGCATTTTTAAATTTTTGTTATTTATTATAAAACATAACATAATTAAATAATAAATAACGTATTGCTAATATTCTTAATATTGCAAAAACTTAAACATTTTATAAAACTGTCTGAATGGCATTACTACATACACACACTTACACATCACAAACACGAATAGAGTAGTGCACGCATGCGCAAACGCGGTTGGATTTGCGACGTTGCCGGAATTCTTATTAATTTTACAAAGATATTAAATTATTTTATTTAATTATTTTACTTGACTAACGAAAATTAATGTTATAATTTAATCTTAAAATTCATAAAATAATAATTTTAACATGCTAAAAGACGGTTATTGCTAGCTGAAATTTTTTAATTTTGGAAGTACAGTCTTGCGAAAAGTTTATTCTCCCTATAGGTACGTACATACTGTTGACATGTACAATGAGACGAAACTGTCTGACTGGACTGTACGTACCATACCTCCTTAAGGCTATTAATACATACGCTATATCGGTACTTGGATACTCATTTGGGATAGTACAATGGTCAATCGCGGACATCGGATACGTTGAACGGAAAGTAAGAACTTTATTAACGAGGGAGTACAAGCACCACCTCCACCACCCCAAAAGTACAGTAGAACGAACTACATTACCACGAAACCTGGGAGGAAGAGGACTCGTAGATACTCGTATCGCTACGCTGCAAGACCAACAAATAAAAAATCTTCTTAGCTATTTCCACAGGAAGACAAATGCATCAGAGCTCCACAGGATAGTTTGTAACGCAGATGACTTCACGCCATTGTTGCTCAGGGAGCAGCAGGTTGACACAGAAGCTAAGGTTATGGTGGGAGAACACCTTACAGAGGAAACATGCGATCAGATCTTATTCACGGAATATTAATGAATCACCTTGTATGCTTTAAGAAATATTTTTTTTAAATTATTATCGTATAGGCACCAGATTCCGGGCCCCATCCTGGATAAAATTACGTTTAGAGATAGAGCAGTAGTTTAATCGCCCCATTTTCTAGCAAGTTCTTTCCAATCCTAAATTATTATTTGTAATTAAATATACCTCAATTTGTCAGACTGATAAATTTGTGTTACTGTCTATATTTTTTTAAGAAATGGTCTCAGATACGATGAAGCCTTTTACGTCAAGATGAACTTTTTGTCCATTAGCAAACTTCTAGATTTATTTAGTTAAGCGCATCTTAAAATTTATACCACAACTCGTACATAATGCATTTTCGAGTTGAAATTGTACATTTTTCTCTCTCCAACTCGCTTGGGCAAGCTAATGTATGCAGCAAAACTTATTTGTATTCAAAACTCCATTCTTTTTAGTATTTTCATGTTTTTTGCATTTCAGGGCCGATTGTTCTCATGCAGATTTGCCCGGAAAAAAAGCAGAACATGGCGGACTCACCAACTTTGGCAAGGTAATTACCACTTTAATTTTCAAATGTAATTAGTCGCGACGTACCGCGGATTCATATGTACCAATTTCAGAAAATCGGATTTTCGAAAACCCAGATTTGATTCAATAGTAAATGTTCTATTCAGAACAATGTGATAAATAAAATCCCAAATTGAAAAATGGTTTCCATTTGAGTCCTACAGTTGTCACTTAAAAATGTTATTAATATTATATTTATAAATATTCTTTGGTATAATGTAATTTAGAATAAAGGATATTTAGGTAAGGTTCATGGTGTTTTACTATTTTTAAAAATATTCGCAAAAATACAGAGATAATCATTTGTTAGTTGAGGATATAAATATTAATATTTTTGCTCCAAATGACTATCCAGATATTCTTTGTGAGTACAATTTCATTTTTATTATGAATATTCCCGCTAGAATTTTAGGCGATAGCAGGACTTAACTATATTCACGTTAAAAATTCCTGTTTTAATTTTAACAAAATATTAAAATCGTATAACAGATCATTACAAAAAAATAGACATGCCATTTATGAAATAAACTAAACATAAACAAATTAAAAACTGAAAGAAGCAACACTAATAGTGTAGATAAATCCACAACTTTATATATAGGAAAAAACATGAACATGAAAAAAATGAGCAGAAACGAAAATTATGGATAACAATGGATTTAACTCACCACGTCAATTTGAAAACTTCCCATTTTAAATATCTTCCTTCCAATGAATATTATTAGCACTCTTGGTTTAACTCCCTATTGGAGTAGATGTTACTCTTAGAACCTTAAATAGAAAGGGAGTCAAGTGGTCTATCAGTTTAAGGGAATTTTCTCTCCAATGGTCTCCTAATTTATTATTTTTTAACCAGCAATTTTCGAAAAATCAATTTTTATTTAGTACATATGGTTAGAAGATTGAACGGCACTGTTCCAACCTTTTCTCAGGGGCAAAATTAGTTCCAAAAAATTTGTGTCAAAAAGTAATTTAATAGTAAAATTTCGATGGTAGTTTATTAAATCGTCAATTTTTAATTCTTATCGCTGAAATTTCACATTTTTGCTAATTCTTCATTAAAGGGAATCTTTAAGGAGCGGTTCTTTAAACCAAAATAATTATTCAGCAAATTCTAACAATTTAGTATGGTATTAATTCAATTTTACTTGCTATGCTACTCAATGAATAATTGAATAAACTGTGAAAACGGTTTACTCTCTTCAAAAAAGAATTGAAATGATTTTAATTTATGGAGAGGATGGAAAGTCTGCAAGAAGAGCAACATTTCTTTTTAATCTTTTATCGGTTTTTCTCACATACCTGGCGGAATATTTTCGATAATTTTTTTTCTCTATTTCCATCTTGAACTAATTGTGGATAAAAAAAACTGTCCCAACATAAACTTGTAATTTATTCCTGTCACAGTTGGCTCCGTACAGAAAAAAGATCTATAGATTTTTCTCTGGGACAACGCAAACCAAACATTCAAATTCGTTAAAAAAAACAACGTATTGGGTTCATTCCTGAATTAATCTAGTAAAGTCTCACATGCTATTAGTCGTTTTTCATATTCTGACCAGTACTATTTTTATTTGGTCTGAATTATAGTTTTAAAATTTTAGATACCGTGGAATATCACTTTTGGAAATTTCTAAAATTCCTGCAAACTTTTTAATTGAAATTCTGTGATTGTTAGCTTCTTGCACTTCATTAATAGACATCAACTTTTTTAAAAGAGTATTGCCATTGTTTGGTTTTTCTAGGTGCGCAGTACAACCAGTTTCGCAAAATTTTACATTCCACTTTTTAATAATATTCATAGAAATGGGATTTTACCAAATTCTCTTTTAAATATCGTCCCTGTTCAAGTGGTAGATTTAATGTTTGCGTAAATTAAGACAGTTTGAGCTTTTTCATTTGCTGAGTAAATCATTTTGACAGTGATTTAATAAATTAAATTAATTCTGTTTTTCTTAATCAAATTTGTTGATTTTGTTGTCATTTTAAATTGTCGTAGCAAAAGAGTTCATTTATTATACTATGTATAAAAGTATATTTAAAGAAATCTGACTATGAGTGTTTTACTTTCCAGTTAAATCCACAAATGTACATATGTATGTTTGGTGTGGATTATCTTAGAGAAAAATCGTTTTTTGTTAAGTTTTGTCATATTTGTTAATTTTATTTAATGTCAATAATCACATAAGGAAAACTCCAGTGTTACTTGAAAACTTTGTTGTTAATAAAACAAAAGTAATCAAAATATACAGTTTTTTAAAAGAAGAATCCGTTTATTGAAGAGTATCAAAATATACAAAATACGAGTATACCATTTAAAATATTACATATTTTTTTCTTTTAATTTGATTAAGATTAGTGAAACAACCTGTATTGATATGATAAAATGTGAATAAATTTAAAAAAAAGTTTTGGGTAACAAAATTAGTTAAACAATTGGTGAAAACCCCATCTCTTTAGAGCAATTAATAAGTTCTGCATTTACATTCAAAATCAATAACTTATTAGGGACACCTGAAGATAGGGCATTAAATGTTTTAAGGTTGGCAACAGCGTACCTCAAAATTGTCATTTCATCAAATTTCAATCTGAAGAGAGTGACGTTTACTTTTTTGCATTAACAGCGATGATTTTTGGAAATTATATCTGTTCAAAATTTAAAAACAGTTATTTTTAGAACTAACAAATAAAGAAAAATATCTAAATATGATGAATTTTAGTTATAATTATTTATTATAATAGGTGCGTTCTAAATTAATATCAAGATTATTGACAACTAACAGAGAATAAAAGGATTGTGAGAAAAGACTTTATAATTTCCGGTTTTCCTTTTTTGAAAAATATTTGGAAAATTCTTATTTTTATAAAATAATAAGCAATATGTAATCATCCATGAATTTGAGATATAACGTCATTGTAAAAAAATAAGGACGAATAGTCCTAGCAGCTGAGGCCAAATAAAATAAATAAAAAAAAATGTAAAAAAATAGTTTCTATTGACAACAAGTCCACAGATGGAGTTGCTGTCTGCATTTTCACAGTAACGCAGATCTTCCTAATAACATTGGAGAGTCCGGATGTTAAAATTAATAAGCCCAGTAGAATGCGGAGACCAGTAGTTCCGACATATCTAAAGTCGTCTTTTGGTTGGACGTGGATTCAGTTGAAAGAGTTCACGTCTAACCAAAAGACCACTATTCATATGAAAGAACTACTGGACTCCCCATTTTCCTGGGTAAAAAAATAATTTAAACATAACTAAAACTCCCAATTTCTTACGGGACTCTGGCCGACATCGGTGGTTGAGTGATCGGTGATCCGACATTCAGTCTCCGGGGTCTCCGGTTCGAGTACAGGCGTGGGCATGAATGTCTTCTTGAATGTGTAAAATGTGAGGAATATTAAAAATTATTGCAAACAGAGTATGGATACACAATGTTTCTTTCTTATGTGGATAATTGGTGAGTTAGTATCCACCATGTTTGAATGGTTGGAAACGAGTCTAATAAGATTTATATACGGTGTGATGATAAAGTTAGGAACCAACTTTTTAACTCAATATCCTCATTTTTCTTTATATATATATATATATATATATAATCGCGTTTGTCATTCAATAATATGTCCAAAGGATTGAAGATTCATGATTTTAAAATAGGTTATCGAAATAAGCTAATAACCATTAGTTTCATTTTTAAGATCCTTTCCCTCACACCACTTTTTAAAACGTCCATACCTATGCTTGGTCGTATACCTATATTGTTCGTTTGTGGAATTAATGATGAAATTACTTTCGTTGTACAATCTTCAATATCTGATGCAATACTTTCAGATTCAGACTCACTCATATTGAGGCGTTTTCTAGAAACTAAGAGAAATTAAAAATAATTGACGTTGTTTTTAACAAACTCTCAGGTTGCCATATCAATAAATAACTGCTATTACAGAATACAGAATTCTTAGAAAGACCAGTGGAAAGTACAGCCTTATTATAATATTCAAAAGAATTGATCCCTGTGTTTAAAATAGGTAGAACCAATTTTACTCCACATATATCATTATATTATTTTAATAATAAAATTATTTGAATTAGTTATACATTTGCTATTTGGGGATCAAGGAAAAACGTTTTTTTTTCAATGTTCATGATCATCAGTTGTTTGTTATTCAAATTCAAATACAGGGAATAATTTTTTGGATGCGTATAGTAGAATATTTTTTTATGTTATTGTAACTGAATAATTTAATATAATGTATAATGTAAACTTTATTATTGTTCGACGCAAGACACCTTTATCGAAGATATCTAATGCTAATTTTTTTAATACTAGATAAACTTACACCTGCAAATGGATCAGTTTCTTATGAAATATCCGGCACTCTAAATACTTTCAAAAAATGTGTTTAATTTTAAATAATAATCTCTTTTAAAATCAATCACAGAAATGTAAATATTATTACTATTTATTATATTTACCATAAAGGAACCTGAATTTAATAACTATTTCCTACAGTAACTCTCCTGATTTATCTGTTCTTACTAGCATAAAATTTATAATGGCCAATCAGTTTCCTGCGGAAATATAATCCGAAAAATATTTTCCCAACGTTATACGGGAAAGATCTTTTGTCAGTGCTACTAATCTAATTGATAATCGAAAATACATCTATCAAAAGCACGTTGATGTTTTTGATGATATCTTCTAAACCTATTATTAAAAAATTTGTAGCTCCAAATCAGTAGGGACAAAAGTGGATTTTACCAAATAAAATAACAGTAACAGACTTGCTACACTTATATTCACTTTAAACACAAAATACACTACAAAATATACAGGTTCAGAAACTACCTAAATGGACATAAGCGAATTTTTAAGTACAGGACAGCGATGTGTCCCCTCTCCCCCGAACTAGAGTTACGACTACGACTGCCGGTACGTTACTATCGAAGTGACTGAACGATGTTCCCACCTCGATGTATCCCTACTTCAAGATATTAATATACGTTCTCTCTCTTTCATAACGCGTTCTTTATCACTCGCTTGGATTCCTGTATGTCTATAAATATTTAGTATAGTATGTTCATGTACGTTCTATTGGTTGACCCACAAAAAGTGCACTTAGAGCGATAGATCATAAAGTGAAATAAAATCTCAATTTCCGATCATGCGCGCTGGTATGTTAGAGCGCTTGGTGTCGACACCTGTCTGTCGATAACGGTACTATCCTGGACAGTACTTAGTACTAACCACTAATTAAGATTCAGTCATTTGAGCTAATATTTAGGAATTTCTTTGAATATTCGTCTCCACAATACGTATTCTTAAAAATAGTTTAACTAAGAAATAAATCTTTTGAGTCAACAAATTTGGTTATTTTATTAAATTTACAAATACTAAATTTCATTAGACGATAGCCAATTATTTCCTAAACAAATGATTTTTACTGGTATAACGTATAATATAATACAAAAACATTTTGTTTGTTACGTTAAACAATTTATCAAATTGATTTATACCAAAAATTCCAACTTATTAAACTCTATATCCATATTACTACAAAAACGATTTAGACCCTACGAGGCCCAACGTCAGAGTAAGCAAATCCACTATAAAGACGGTAAATGGACAAAGCCAGCCAACACGCTTAATTCAATTTAGTGGCAATCAGCCAGAAAGTTGAACATGCTGAGATGCATACTTTGATGTCCGACTCAATTACCGCGTGTAGTCAGCTTTTGACAAAAATTTTAATAAAAAAAAATTAGATTTAATTTGTTATCCCTTCTATAAAGAAAACACATAGGCAGATAGTGTTATCACAATACGTCTGATAGTAAAAACGTACACAGGTTTCGTGATTTCATTACAAAAATAATGTTTTCAGAAATTTTCGATGTCATCTAGTATTTCAAAAACGAAAAAATGTTGAGTGGTAAAGTGGTAAATGTACCGCTCCGGTGTTGAGAACATCTATTTTAGTTATTTATGTACCAACTCAGTAAAGTTCGCCGCACTTTATATATGTAGGTATATACAAGGTGCGGCACCAAAAACGAAATAAATCGAATAATTCGAAGACAATTTTTTTATGGAAGAAATACAAAAACACGTCGATTTTATTCAAATGGGAACATTTTTCTAACACATCTTTAACTATCATACGTCTCTCCCCTCCCCAGCGTTACTATCAACGATACAATTCAAATAGGAAAAGTTTAAACATCATTGCAAAGTAAATTTATAGAATATTAAGCCATATAACTATTCGTTACGAAACTTTTCAAACATTTTCAAAACTCAAAGGAAAATTGGGAGAAATAAGTCCTTTTAGTATCACAGTCTAAGCAGTTATTTTTTCATAGAAAAGAGTGTAGAACTACCAGTTTTGTGGCCACATCTTCAGGTTCAAAATACAAATTTCGTTTGTTTGTAAATAATAAAAATAATGTGTAAATGCAAAATGCTTCAAAAAGTAAATAACTCTCTGTATTTCCGAAACCCTCAATTTGCGGACCCACGTTTGTTAGGACTTTTTGACTTATTTTGGTCCATATTATATCCTGTTCAAATATTCGATCTTTTTTATAACGCCCTGTATAAAAAAATAATTATTAATTCATTAAATGTGCTTATTTTGTAATAGAAAAATACTCACCACTAAAATATCAAAATGACAGATCTAATAAATAAAGGCTACATACTTTGAAATAAAAACTAATATTTGATACGTAAAATTAAATCCGGAAGTAGCTATGAAATATCATATTTACTTCACTTTGAGATGCAAGAAGTTTGACTCATTTAGCATCACAATTTTAAAGAATTTCATCAGAAAAACTTTGAAAAATGAATACAGAGTTTAAAAATCAGACATCCCCTGGGGTATAGAAAAAGCTGCAAATATTGCAAGTTTGCAATTAAATCCAGAAGAATCGAAATCACCTTCACATTTTCAGAAATAATTGGTACCATTTTTAATCATTTCTTTAGCATCGGAAAATAAATGCTTTCTTTTGAAAGTTATGTAACTATAAGATACACTATACCACGTGCCCATGGCCGCCACATTTTAACAATAACACAAGAAAAAATATCACCGGCCAGTATATCACATACTAATATAACAAAAACCACTCATCGGAAAACCAATTAGAACTAAAATTAATAAAAATCTGTTTGCTATTTACATTATTAGGAATTTATATCTAATTGAAATAATATAACACTTAGGCATGCAAGTAACAGGCTATATTTTCTCCACGACCAGAAATTCACTCGATTTTTCACTCATTATTTTATTTAAATTAAAATTTGTTATTATGGCGGATTTACATCTGACATTGACAGTTTTGACATCCATGGCTGTCGATATTGTTTAGAACAATTACGGAATATTCATTCTATCACTTGTTATATAATGAAAATGCATGCAAAACACACATGAAGCAAATGTTTCAGAATAAATATTCTATCTCAAGAGTGAGAATGTTTACATTCTATTATTAAAAATGATTTTGGAATTAACATATTCCACTAATGGTCGTGGAGAAAAATTTTCATTAAATTTGATATGTTTTTTTATGATTTACGCTTGTCATTTATATCCAAATTGCTTTCAACGATTTTAATTTCTTGCTTTTATTATGCTCTGTTGTTTTGATATTTTCTCTCATAATTTTCTCAATATTTTATTTAACTAATAATTTTTCCATTTTTATTTTATTGGTTTTTTCATATTATTATTCCGCGCTGTTTTGTTTTTTGTTAACCAATTTTGATGCATCGTATACTGGAAAAATTAAATATAAAGAACCCAGACAGATTAAAAACAAAAGTTTTTTAAAAGTTTACTCATAAATTGCGAGCAATAAATCTTGTATATGATGATGGTAATCTGAAGGCTGCTTAAATAAAAGGTTTAGTGGCAAAACTTTGGATGCCCTTTGTTATTAACTGTTCGCAAGAAGATTATGCAACTTCCAATTAAACTTCTTAGATCTTAAACGTGCTTTTCAAATTCTGTGCATTTATTTTCATTGACTCACTGGTTAATAGAAGAACCGGATTCAGAATGTGTACCTCCTAATTAGTTAGGAAGTTTTTGAAATAATGAATGCTTTCCAAAAGTTAGCGTTTTAAATATCAATAACATGCATAATATTAAACAAAAGAGGACCAACGTTAGACCATTGCGGATTTATTGAATAACTTAAATCGGTTGGACTGAACATATTCCGAATTATAAAAGTTATTAAATAAATAGTGCACTATTAGTATATTTTTAATGCTCAATGAGCATTTTTTCTAATACATATCCAAAGTAAACCATATTAAAGGAAACGAGCACAAGGCATTTTTTGCAGTGTAGTCCAGTCTCTTTGTCATTCGGCCATCTGATTAATTCCATCCGATTGAGACTTGTCTTTTATATTCTTCCGCTCATAATTTAATTGAAAGAGGGTTCATCCGCCTCCGTAACCGGCAGCACCAGCAGACTGGGTGTCTGATCAAAGCGGCCCAATTTAATCAACCAAATAAAGTTAAGAGAAAAGGATCAAATTAGGCTTTTCTTTCATTAGATATTTCTGACTGAAGCGGATGGTTAAAGGGATCACTAAGAATGGACAAAAAGTCGCTTGAAATATTGATTAAAATGGAACAAATCCTGATTAAATAATCAACCTATCTTTCATGAGAATAATTATTAAAAGTTTTGAATGAGTCGTCACTTATTTGGAAATTTTAAAAATTTGGCTCAAGAGCGTCCACCATTTTCTCAATTCTAAACTTTGGTGGAGGAATTACTAATGTCGGTTCAAATATTCAGGTTCAGAAATAAAATGTATGCCTTACAAATATACCTAAAGGAGTAAAAGTATACTACAAATATAATGATCAGAATTCCGCTGTGCTAGAGGTACGATCACGAGTGTCGGTACGCTACTATCAAATTGACTGGAACGATTTTCCCACCTCCAATATGCCCACTTCAAGATATTAAAGGGGAAATTGTATGCATTCTCGATTGTTAATAATGCTTTCTATTATGGATTATTATGGGCACACAATTATTTCTTAATCTGTATAAGTACAACAATGTGCAGTGTGCTGTATATGGAAAATTGAGATGTGATTATTTATGTAACTTTTTGATATTTACTCATGTTGATTTTAATATTAATATGTCCGAAAAACTTATATTCTTGAATACAGAGTCATAATTCTTTGGTTGACTTTTTTTTATATTTAAAAAATTGTTTTGAACTTAATACAGTTTATCTAGTAATTCCAGTGACGCACGGGGAAGCTGGTTAGTTTTTTTTTGCACATAAAATAGTATCAAGTAAATATAAATTATATTTCTAAACCTGTATATACTGTGCACTGGAATAGATACGACCATACTCCCCCCCTCCCTTTTTTGTAAATAAAATGACAAAAGTTCAATTTTTTTAAATGAAAAAGTACATCACATGACACATCATTTGAAAGGTTTTGATATAATAATTTCAAAAATGTACCACACTTGGATACCAAAATTTTTAAACTACCTAGTGCTACAAAAAATTTTAATTAATTTTATTGATTTTTTGTTTTAAAATTAGTAGAAATAGTCAAATCTATGGTTGTTTGATTAAAATGTAAATTAACAAAGCCAAACGACAGGTACGTAGTAAATTTTTCCTCTCATAACTCAAAATCGGTAAATTTTGAATAAAAAAATTTAAATTATGATTGGAAGCCACACTGAGATGATTTTAAAAATAGACCTGTAGGAGCCTTATGTTCATTTTTCTAAAATATTTAATAGGAGAGTAAACAATTATTCCAGCGCATTTTTAATTTTGTTAAGAAAAAAATTTGACAATTTGGCAATTTTGACTTAATAATAAAAAGCAGCACTTCTATACTTTTTTTAGTTTCATACAAAGACCGTGCTTATTTCAAAATTATTGAACTAATTATTGGCGTTTTATGAATTTTTATTTTTAGTAATCAACTTAATCTTGTTAGAAAAGTAATTTTTTTAAATAATATATATGATATTTCACAGTAACGTGTACACACGTTAATCGCAGATGTGGAAAATAGAGATAATTCAGAACCATCCACTATTTTTGTCTCTTATGCCTCCTTACTGAAATACAGAGTATTTTATCAATTATACATCAATTTTCATTTGGCTAAAACTTAAAAATTGCTCGGTATAAAAATTTCAAATTTCTCTTTTTCTTCATTTCAATAAAAAAACAAATTAGTTAAGTCTAAGTAAAATTGTACTATTTATTTCCATCTCAAAAACAACAATCTCTTTATATTTTGCAAGATATTTTAAAATAGTAAAAAAGTTTAGGTTTTTTTCAAATTTGCCGATATTGTTTTAGAAAGCTTTATGTTTGTTTGTTTTTTGTTTAGACAATTAAATTTCAAAATTTTAATAATTAATTTTGTGGCAAATAGTTGCTGACTGGAAAAGGAAAATTAAAAAATGATCATTGATGCAGACCTTACATCAAAAAAGGAAGAAGTTTAAAAGATAATTAAGGACCGAGCAAAAGAAGAAGGAAGTAAAGATCAAATAATAATAAAATATCAAATAATAATAATAATAATAAATGGTCAGACATTGGAAAGGGATAGGAAAGAACTAAATCTTAGCACTAGTGAAAAAGATCCATAAACTCCAAAAAAAATGAGTCAAAAAAGAAGGGATGAATACAATTTAACTACGAAAAGGAAAAATGAACAAAACATAAACATGACGACGAGTTACAAAAACCGCGAAAAGTTAGAAAATTCAACAATTGGGGGGACTCACGGTTGCAGCAATGGCAAAGAACAAGAAAGTATTAATAACACTTTAGAATACCTAAACAGTTTTTTGTCCCGCTAGAGGGCGCTAAAATCAAAAGTAATTACCTATAAAATTACATTTTCAATGATGTATCATACTTCCCTATTTAAATTGTATTGGTTAACGTGATTAATGGGAAGGGAATGATGTATGACATTTGGGGATATTAGAAAAATGTGCCCCCTTTGATATTAAATTTGATGTTTTTTGTTTTAAGTAAAATCAAAAAGTTATTTCAACTGGCTGGTTTTGAAATGAAAGTACTATAGCTATATGGAATATATGGATCATATACATTATTTTAAATTAATAAAATTAGCATAATACTATTATTATTGTCAGTAGAACTAAAACCAATAAACTCCTCTTAGAACTAGTACGTTCTCAGATATTAATGGATTACCGTTTGAGTTGTTTGAGGATTATTTTTTATTTTGCCACAAGCATCATGACAAGTATATATTAGACGACAGTATCTGACAAAAAAATTAGACTATAATAGCAATTAACGATAACAATTAACAACATATTGTTTAACAAACAAATTCTGGAAATTTAAAAACACTCCTAATTTGGTGGGTGCCTTTATTTTTACTAATGATTTTATAAATTTCCTATTGACAAATATCCCATATTTGAGGTTTTTTTCAACACATTTACATTTAGATCAAACATCATATTCTCCTTAGTCTTAATAACATTATAACACCAATTTTTTCAGATTATAAAAATCAGGTAATAATTTTTACAGTCGGGTCAAAGAATGTAGATGGATGGCACTTGATGTGTTTTTTACCATTCAATAAAATTGGACTTCCTAAGATTTGCTCAATTTATACCGCAGAAATGTACACAATATGGCAGGCCCATTTTAACATTAACGACAATAATATTGGTAAAAGTATCATAAGTACAGGTTCTAAATCAACTGAACAAAAGTTAAAACTAAAATTAAAAACTCGATTTTGGAATATTAAAAACTATTTGAAATAATTACAAAAACTTTTATAAAGGGCTGGCACGAAAAATTGTCGATAAATCTACCTTAAAGAAAATACGAAAATAATGGAATATTTGGAAAAATTTTGTTGAAAACTCCAATAATCCATCCTAAACATCCAAATACCATACCTCATATTATAGAATTTATTGTAGGTAAATGAGACTGAATTATGGTTGTTTTCCTTCCCATCTACAATTGGATTTAGCGACAATGCATTTATGTTTGGCAACATTGTTAATCTATTTCCCTAAGTTCATAAATAAGTTCTGTCTATAATTCCACCTTACGGGAATTTAAATATACCTAAGTAAAAATGAAATATGAAAATGAATAAAAAAAGTCATATTTATATCGTAAATGAACTTATACGAGAACATGCACATAATGTATAGTAATTACACGCCACATTATTATACGCAAGATCCTTACACGCCAGATTTTTACATGCCATTTCCCTACACACTACACAAATATTTTGTTAAATTTAAATATTCTTTACAACAGAGTCGAAATAAAAAATGTGAAACGTCTTGTCTTTAACCAAAATCAACTTATTACGTTATTTTGATAATTCTATTAGATTTGCAAAATTTTATTGTATAGTGTTATTTCTGAATGGGTTAAAAATTATATTAAGTCGGACCTGGATTTTAATTAGTTTTGTTCTATCTGTTAAATTTGAGATTTTTAAGTTTTAGTTAATATTTTGGTAACGAGAAAATAATTGGCGATTTTATTATCCGAATGTATCACTCCTACAGTAACGTATGTAAATTGCAAACTGAAACACTCTGTGTAACTAGTTCTAAGACTAATAATGGACTTATGCATATTTTATATAGTGTTGAACTGAAAATTATGTAGATTCTTCAATTTATATTCTTACGAATTGTTTTCATACGTAACTGTGCAAACTTTTTTAATAATAGTAGTAATATTTTCGCCCTCTTGTTATCTCTTTAAAGTTACGTATCTGACTAAATTCTATCTCCTTCAAAGAAAGTTTATAAAGAAAGCTTGCCGTTTTATCTGCCTTTTAGCCTTCTGTGCTTCCGAAAATTCTGGAAAATAACTGTTTGCTCATAGCGTCAAGGACTGCCGTTAACATTTTTTGCCGATAGCGGTATCAGATATGCAGATTAGTTGTAACTCGCTTCTTAGCGTGTATATTCAATGATATTACAAATTTTCCATTCCCAATCCTACAGTCAATCATGATTTTTTATATCAAGCAAATTACACTTCTATACCTATATTTTCGGCAGATTGCGAAAATCCTTTTCCTTACAACTAATTATTTATTCTATATTAATTAACGATCCCTAGAACAATTATTAAATGGAATTCGTGCCTTTTGTTTCCAGACAATTCGCCCGAAAAGGTGGATTCGTCTGTAAAGTTTAAAGAAAAAATAGGGCGAAACGGGACGCGTAAAACAAAGGAAGCGAGTACACACAATTAGAGAAAATAACAGTAACATCAGCATTGTTCTCATTATTAGGGTTCATATTTCTTATTTCAGCAACATTGCCAAGAATTGCCGTAACTCTCGTCTTTAAATCTTATCTCTTGCTCTGATTTACAGCGGCTTAATAAGAGCGCAAGATTAGCGAAGTTCATTCTCAAACAGTATGCTAAATACAAATTACCGATAACGTATTAAGAAAAATTTAATGGCTGCTTTTTATTAGTATTACTTTCATTGCAGATTTGTAACCTTCTCTATCTACTTATAAGAGCAATAATTATAAGTGATGATTTGAGGTAGGCTTGAGGTGGGAACCATCCATTGACGCACTCCATCTAATTTGTCTAATCAAATCTTCTGGACATAATCGTTGTAATCTTCTATCTACCATTGGCCCTGGATAATAACTTAATTTTGGTGACCTAAGTTTCGCCAGTTGTATGTTGGTCGAACGGAATCTTGGGGTCTTTAGGTATAGTGTGAGTGGAGCATTAGTAATAGCACAGAGTTTTTGGATTATATTGTCTGTAGTATCTTCGTGTTTGAGGGGTTACTTTGCCACAGTTCAATGCCATATGTCCAAATTGGTATATAGAAATAGAAAATGACCATCCTTAATCTCAAAATTAATATTTTTAAATAAACTAATGGAGTCTAGAAAAAAGATGGATAATATTTAAATGAACAGTATAACAAAAAAATTTTATGGAATCAGAAATTTCAATAAACACTTTAAAAGAACAAGATAGTGGAACGATGAAAAAAAAGAGGTAGTGAATGAAATCAAAACAGCGTAGAAAAAATACATATATTGTAACAAAAATACAAGAGTATAAAGAAAACTATATTAGGAAAAGATATCTAGTAAAAGTAAAAGTAAGAAAAGAGAAAAAAACTGAAAAGAATTTGGAGAACAGATAACGGAAGTACATAAGATAAATAACAGAAAATCCTGGACACAAAAAGATTAAGAGGAAGCAAAGGCAAAAAAATAAAAGCATAAAAAACAAAAGTAACTGACTACAAACAGGAATGGCAGTGATTCTAAAAACATGAATAAATATTACACCGATAAATTTAACAATTTAAGATTGGATGAAAATATAAATGGAGAAGAACTACAACAATAGCAAAATCAATAAAAAATGAGAGAGGGAATTGAAGGGAGCATAAAATTGTTAAAAATAGGAATCGCAAGCAAAGAAGATGGTATAGCAGAGGAGATGATCAAATGGATGGAAGAAAAGGGGGAAAAAAAGGGTTTGAAACTTGTTTAAAGATGGATGAAAGGAACGAAAAATGCCGACATAATGAGAAAATAACCTAATCATGCTGATATATAAGAAAGGAGATCAAACTCAATGTGAAAATTATAGACCAATATGTTTAGCACAAACCAGCTACAAACTTTACACAAGAAGTTTAGAAAAAAGACTACGAGAATATGTACGACCAAAGCAAAAATTTGAAGAATAACAGGCAGATTTTAGACAAAAAATAAAAGCAGGCTACAATATATTTACTCTAAGGAACATGACATAAAGAAACGCAGAAGTAGAAGAAGAAGAAGAAGAAGAAGAAGAATAACTTTCTTGGCATTCATAGATCTGAGGGCAGCATTCGATACTGTAGACAGGAGTGAAGTATGACAAAGACTAGAAGAAATGGAAGTATTTTCTGAACTGATAAAAGCTATCCAAAGTATATATGCTACGGTACGGGCCAGAATACAGAAGAATTCAGAATGAATAAATGTTTAAAGCAGAGAGATAGTCTGAGTCCACTACTATTTTTAATAATTATAGATAAGGTTATTAAAATAATTAAAACCCAGTGCAAACATTTAAACACTTAAATATGATGTAGAAATCTAGATCTAATAACAAATTCTAAAAACAAAAAGGAAAAATCAGTGAAAGAGAGCACCCAAGAAAGAGAGAATGTGAAAATGGAAGTAAATATAGATAACATCAAGGTCATGATCATAAATGAAAACCAGACTAACAGAAGAAGAACAAAATATTAGAAAGAGTTACGACATATGAATATTTGAGCAATACAATGACAAAAATGAATTGAATAATTCAATATTAGGCTACAAAGATATCGATATAGAAGTAGAAATGAAGATACGCAATGTTTTAACGTTACCAATAATAATATAGGCATGTAACAACTGGACAATATGGAAAATATGAAAAATAGAAAAGAAAAAACTAAGTTGCCAAAATGAATAATGATGGGTGAGAGACAAACCGGATACCTTATTCGATACCTAAAAAAGTATAAGAAAAAGATAAAGAAGAAGAGGAGGAAATAAACTAATACCTGATATTCTAATATTTTTTTATCTGATGGATTATTTTTATTAATAGAATTTTCAATATTTATCAAAGTAAGAATCATATTATTTACGTTTTTGGAATAGGATAGCTTAAATAAAAGCAAAGGGCCTATCCTTTACAGTCCATTTTATAGTTTGATCAAGAATAACTCATTAGTCATTATCTAACTTCCTAGATTAAAATTAATTTTAAGCATCTTCTGATGATGCTAACAAGGTTACCGAAACGCGTTTTGAGTACAGTAGTCTCATTTGTTTCTTAAGTGGTTCAAAACTCAAGCAGTCGATATAAACTGGTTTTATTATTAAACTGATTTTTTAATTTTTTATAGAGTATAATAAAAGAAATGAATCGACTGGGAATGATCGTCGACCTATCACACGTATCTGTCAACACGATGCGTGACGCTTTGGAAGTATCAAAAGCACCGGTGATCTTCAGTCATTCTTCAGCACATGCGTTGTGTAATTCAACCAGAAACGTCCCGGATGATACCCTAAGGAAGTTAGCATTGAACAGGGGAGTAATCATGGTCAATTTTTATTCGCTTTTTTTAACTTGCAAGGAGGTTTCTACGCTCGCTGATGCTGTTGGTAAGTGTATATTCATATTAAGGTATAAGACGCCAAACATTTTCTAGTGATTATACCCATTATTTTAATGTTGACATACAAAGTTGAACAAAGTCACCTACATTATGGAATCATACTGTGGGGAGCTGCAAAAAACAATGTAATTAAAAACTTGGAAGTCGTTCAAAAATCGATCATAAAAGTTATTTATAAAAAACCATTTATATATCCGTCTGATTCACTATATAGAGAAAGCAGACTCTTAGACATTCGTCAACTTACGTTTTTGTCTGTTTTGTCTGGTTTCAGTATAAAAATAAATTTATTCTTGAAATGGCATCTCACAAATATGACATGCAGAGAAGAAGAAATGTAATAATCTTCCTGTGGCTTAAATTTTACAGTTTATTATTATACTTGATGATTTAAAGAGAATAAACTCCATTAAATTATTTAAATGCAAAATTTGATTTATGGATATATTGAGTCACGAAATAGATAATCCATGTTCCAATCCATACTCAAAGATAGGATTAATCTATTTTCTTCTCGAATATATGTTTCGTTTTGATACACTTATGGTTCTATTTCATGATCGATACCAATTTATAATGTGTTGCTTTTTTTATATGATCTATTGTTTGTTTATTTGTAAATTAGGTCTATAAGAATTGTTTTAAATGAATTGTAGTTTTTTCTCCACATTTATGCAAAATAACATTAAAAAACAGTTAATAACCTATTTTTTAATAACACGTTCCATTCTTCCAGGCAGGACAATAAAACACAGTAAAAATTGAATTTAGGGTCCAAGGGTAGCCTGTTTCATCCTGAAGCTACGAGTCCCTAAATCCCTTATCCCTTTTGGTTACTAATATGATATCGTCCTCTTGTTTGTTCCCGTGAGTGCGAAAGAGTAAACACTATACCTTCCATAATTCATATATGCGTACGTACATCTAACACCATATTATTCGACCATGTACAGACTGTCCCAGTTTTCAAATGTTGAATATACAATGCGTCAGAAACTTTCATTTTCTCGTTCAATATTATAAAGTACTTTTCAGATGAAAGTAACCACATGAAGCAGCTTTTAAAGGAAAAAATATGTTAATTAATATTCGAAGGGGGAGATATTTTGCCATATTTAGATTTAAATATACTTATCTGAAGTAATAGACAGCTTTTTAAAATAGCTTTTCTCTGACCAAGGTTCGCTTAAAGAGCATTATCGACGAGTGACATAAGATTTCCAGATTTCTTATAAGCGTAAGTATCTTCATACCATAAACATTTCAACCAATTATTATCAAGCAATATGTACAGTAATATTCTTCTGTTCCTAAAAAATGTTTGGTTAATAATATATAGGTATTTAGTCCAAAAGGTAATCTGAAATAACTGAACATCCTAGGATTAATTGCTTATTCAATACTATACTGAGGACATTTTACATATTTTTTTATTTATATTTGATGGAAAAATCACCCTCTCACCCTCTCACTTCTGCTATCATCCCTTCCCCCATGTTTTATCCATTTTTGAATTCTTCTCGTTTTTATAAAATAAAAAAAATTAAAATTATCGAACTTTTTTTTCTGCTTTGAATTATCAAATTAGCGAAAACATTTCAACAGTATTCACACAGAAGATACAATTTGGAGCACAGTACTATTTTCCTTTTGTTACATATACTTTATCCGTAAAATTTTCCGCAAGGCTAATATTTATACCGTACGTAACACTCTGCCTCCGGGACTTTTCCCGGATATTCGTCACGATAAATTTCGGCTTCGGCGAGACAACAACAACCATTTTAGATTAAAGACGTGACTCGCGTCACCCTCAAGACTATCTCCAGGAACTTAGAAAAGGGTTTATTAGAAAATAGTGTCTGGATGTGTGCACTTCCGTTATTTATAACGCGCCTATCTCGCGACGTCGCGCATCGCTAACGTTAACGGCCCTTATAGCCACGGCAAAAAATACTCTACATACCTACATCGAAATTATACACATAAAACAACTTCCAGAAACAGAAAATGGAAAGGAAGAATTTCGCCAAAAAATATAAAACACAAAAAGTTTATGAACAAAATATAAAAGAAATAAAAAACTAGTGGGACAAGGGCCCAGCTCTATAGTGGATGCGATAACTATAGTAAAGCAGTGTCCAGCGCGTTTAGTATTTGGATGGGTGACCACCAGCGAACACCGTCGTAATATGCCCGTACAGCCTGCAGCCTGCAGCCTGCAGCGACTAGTAGCAAATCACAGCTCTCAGGCACTATACCAATGAGCAAGAGGTATAGTGGAGATATGCCGTTTTTCGGAGGAAACGTTAAACTGTTGGGCTCGTTAAAGATTCCTACCTCGGGTTGGAATACCTGGGGATTCGGCAAAATTTCAGGTTAGGGGTAGCGAGTTCCCGGCGTTGGTGATCAGCCCTGGTCGCAGAACAAGGCCGACGTTAAATGAAATAAATAAATAAAAAACTAGTGAAACTGAAAAGGTAACTCCAGCACCTTCACTAGACCCAGATATGAAGAAGATACTAAAGGGAGAAATATTGTTAGATTTATCAAGAAACTATAATGATTCGTTCACATTTAGAAGAAAAAAATGAACCGTTAATAAAGAAAGTAAATAGCTGAAAACATATTAAATAGCGCCCCAGAGGAGGACCTCTAGCAGAATGGTTATATGAAGTAAATGAAGACATGAGGAACATAAACAATACCTAAATGGAAAAATTGTGAAACAAAACGGAGTAGTTACAATAAATACGGATTGATTAACCATACAAACAGAATCAATCAAAAGAGCTCAAAAAAGCAAGTTCGTTTGATTTGTAGAAAGTTGCGTTTATGTATTTATTTCTTGGCTAAAAAACCACAATTTATTATTATAACATATAACAAGGCATTGAAGTTACTGAGTTAATCCCGCAAGTAGAATCTGGTTCCCGAGGGCTCTAACTCTCGGTCTATAACTACGTAAGGGATTAAAGCACTTTAGTCGCGTGTTATATACGCTATTTTTTGCACTTTGTGGATTAAAAGTTAAAGGATACATTATTTTTTATAATTTAAATGTTGATTTCCATAAAAATAAACCGCATGTCGTCTATGATACATTAACATCATTAATCTAAAAAGAGAAGTCCCTTTGAAATTGCAAACATTTTTTACATTTTTATAAATGTCCTACTATAATAATTTTAAGTATTAACTTCGTTTAAAAAATTTGATAAATTCTACATGATTACCTAAATCAAAATTCAAATGAATATTCAACAGGAAAAATTTATCAATCCATAAAATTTCATTGTATTTCTAATTTTATAAACTATTGGCAACACTGGTCCTAATGATAAACCATACAATTTATTAAAAATATTTCACAACACCATACAATTCTCAAAGGAAAATTCAATTTTACGGCAAAAAATAAACCAAATAGATCCATATTTCATTTTTCTACTAATTATCCTTTTCTTAAAATGCAATCAAATTCACGTGTAAAAGTATATCGAATGCTAAATAAAAGCTAATATTTTGAACCCCCAAGACATTAATATACATTCATTCTCAATTCAGTTTTGAAACGTTACAGATCTAATATTCATTCTCTCATTGACTGTTGACCGATAAACATTTCTTCATTTATAAAGCCTCGGAATAGTATCATTTATACATTTTATTATTAAAAACTAGAATGAAATAGAAAGTACCAGTAATCAAATAAGTGAAAATAGCAACAAAATAAAGAAACAACATTATCAAATTAAAATAAGGATTTAAAGCGAACACACAGTGAAACAGCGAACAATTAAGTGCATTTGTGTTTGATTACGTATTTTTGTAATATTTTATGTTAGAAGGTCACATCAAAAAACTAGACCATGTGAATTTAATTTAATACCCATTTCGAACTAAAACTTTTCAACAAACCAGCGACAGGAAAAAATAAAATATACTTAATCAAAGAATTGTTGGAAAACCATCAAATTTATTCATTAACCTAAAACTAAATACCAGTTTGTAATTGAAAACTGCTTTAACAATTTTCCAATTGTTTTATTATAATAATGTAGGTGATGTATTTTTCTTTAGTCAATTTTCCTGTCACTACCATTCAGAAAAATATAATATTTTCTCTTTGCACCATAATGATCTGATTAAAAATCTTCTATTGTCAATATTTTTTACCAGCAATTTTACTATTTTTACTCAATTCGAAGATGTAAATAATTATTGAACAATTTATCGGTAATCTTCGTTTAGTTTTGTTTAAATTATTTCCACATAACTTATTGACTTATCCAAACCGGTTTATTAACCTTGTACATTTAACTTTTTTCTATTCATGAACTTCTTATAAGAATAAACCAAAGGAGCATCGTTGTCATTGTTCAAGTACACATTTTAAATCATTTCTAGAGTTATTTCGATTTTAATTCAGTAACTTAAGTCGGATAAAACGAAGAGTTTTCCAACGTATACTAGTAAAATACAAATAGTAAAAAGTAATAAGAGAAAAGAAGTAAACAAAAAAGCGTTTGCAGAAACCATTTAAATCAGGTCCAGAACTATTGGTCCTGAACTATCTGAACCATGTGCAGGACTCCAAGTAGCACAAAATTCGTTTAAAATTTAGACCATATTTTTAATTTTTAAATGTACAGTGTTTTCTACTTTTTATATACTATTTATTGACTTAAAATTTTTGGGCATCCGTTATATTTTTGAAGATAGGACGTAGTAGACTCTATAAAATATGATCATAAATGTTATCGAAAATTAGATAATAATGGTAATAAAAATTATATATTAAATATTCACATATAAATCTATTTACAACGTAAAACTCACCTTATTTAACTTATTTTTCAGTCTAGTATAGAGATTATTTTTAGTCTACAAAATGTAAAAGAGTTTTTTAAGAAAGTGATAATATTTGCATTCTTTAATACACAATTACTAAATTACGCACCTTTTTTCCATTTACAGATGTATTCACTGATTTATATATTTTTTTTAATTTTTATTTTGAATATTTACGAACCCGTAGAGGGACTAGAGTTGGAAAATTGAAATTCCAAAACTAGATAATTTCTTACAGTTTAGACATGATTCCCTGATGTATACAACACACATGACAGTTTAAACTTTGCCTATATGTTTACTTGCCTTTTTATATTTCTTTATAGTTACTTCGGATCATTCTAAAAGCTCAGAAAATATGCGAAGTAACCAAAGGAAATCATTTTCAGGATTGACCTTATAGTCCCATTGTCCACATTACCAAGAACCATATTAGGTTAAAAAATAGTTGAATTATTTATTTGTTCGATAAATAGTTAGTGACTAAATTGTTACTTTTTCTGTTACTATATAAATGAAATAAAAAGGAAATGAAAACAAGAGAGAACGATTTGGAAACTTAAATTACGACCAGAAAAATTAAAGTTGTCTACCTTTAAAATATATATCAATACTCATTCAACACAAAATAATGAAATATTTTATTAAAAGCAAATTATAAAACTCTTTTTATGCCTATCAAAAAAAAATTAATCTCCATCAATTATAATCCATCCAGTTATAAATTCTGATTGGTTGAAAAAACGGAAGTACAATAAGTTAAAAATCATTTTTACATCTCCCTTGATTCAAAAGTAAACTTAGACTTTTTGTTTGATCATCGAGAGATTCTATCGATAAGACGCTCTAACAAAGTCACCTTTCCCAACAAAGTTCAAATTTTAAATCTTAAAAATCTTCATTTAATTAATAAACCAAGTTAATTCCTTCGACAATATAAATATTTCGATGCTTTCTCGATATGGTATGAAAATCCTCTTTTAAACAATCAATGGATTTTTGTTGAAAACATGTTCCTGTTAACTTAGATTCATTAAAATTCTAATTTCCACGGTAAGGCCCCATTATGAAACCAAATAAAAATATATGTTTATATAACTACATTTCAGAATGCTATATAATCTGTAAACCTATTTTTTTTGGTGTAAATAATCGTATCTGGCAACGTTAAAAAATTTATTATAAAACCAATTAATACCATCAAAGATTTAAAATTCCCGCTCTTTATTCTACACTACTCGAGATAACTTTGCGCACAGCGTTGCCGGATCAATAATATTTAAATTCTATCTCGAAAACAAAGTGATAAGGTGCTTTTACATTTAATTCATTTAGCATTTTTCTTTAACTCTTTATTTTTTTTTAAATTCTATACTAAGATTTTTTGTATAATAGAAAATAGTTTTACATGCTTTAAATGGTACAGTTTGCAAATTGCAAACTTTATTATCCTGGATTCGAAACGCTCAAAAATTCTGAAACTTATTTTAATTTTAAAACATGTATAGAAAAGTGGTTTTTAACTGGAACTACCTTAGTACAATTAACTACATGTGAGCAATTCGACAAGTATATTATTTATTTTATTTATCAAATATTCAACTTACAACTTGGAACTTCCAAATTTCCGACTTACATAAATTGGAATTCCGAACGATAAGTATGAATTTCTGTTAAAATAAAATAAATTATCATTGTGGTCCTCATGTGCTTTTGTAAATAATATTCTAGTGGTGTTTTTTTTTTGCATGAGCGAACTTAATAAGACAAATTCTACAAATTTTACTGGGTTATAGCAGGACAGGCAACAATATCATTCCATGAAATTTATGGTAAAACGTTTCAAGTAGATTAAGCGGTATAATACTGCGATCACCCACCGTTATCTTCCACAAACACTTTCAAACACAATTTGAATGCACAGGGCGATTTTTTAAAAACCACAATCACCGACGTTTTTATAGCCCTGTTTATTAATTATTGTACAGGATTATTCATTATAAATTACCCAAACTTTATTATTGTTATTATTGTATTACTAGGGCTACCGCTTTAATTTCGGGATAGACACAAACCAAAATATTTAGAATTCAAATATTGGATTTATTACTTATTAATTCTAACTTTTCTGTGGGTTAAATAATCAATTATTTGTTGGGCTATGTTGGGGATAGTATTATCCTAGTGCAGAATGATGCGACATCTTCTATTGATTTTTCTCATTTCAGAGAAAACTTCTGGTAAACAAATAGTTATGAACCACTCACTGCGATTTTCTAAAAGGATAGTAGAAATATATTTAATTTTCGACATAAAACAAGAAATAATCTGCTTCGACTTTGAGTAACTTTTGTTGGCTTTGCTTCATTTTGAAACATCCCAAACAGATTGTTGTTTTATTTCCATTTCATAAGAAAATATCCAACTTTCATAACCACTAACGATATTGTAGACCAAATTTGACATACCTGCCCTGATGCGTTTGCACTATTTGACTCGAGACTGTTTTTGGCCTGTTAAATTTTGTGGTATCCAAGAACACATTTTTTAAATCTAAGTAATCACTTTCAAAATTTGATTAATCTGTTTCATATGAATAGTTAAATAAGACTGAATATTTTTATGTCATATGATGATCTACCGTTATTATTTCTCTTACAGCATCAATGTTTTCTGCCGTTTTGAGGTCACTGGTCCGATCAAATTTAAGTTCTTGATACCACCTAAAAATTGTTGTTCTTGATGATGCCCATCACCAAAATCAGTTTCTAGATCATCCAAACAGGAAAATAAAACAAAATAATTTCTCGAAAATGCTCACAATTTAAATCCAAAGTTTCTTTTCGATTCATTACTTGAAACGTAAATTGTACTCGAATGGTTCACTACATTCAACTTCTGTAACTTCTGCTTATCACAATAAATATCAAATTTTACAAATGCTCGTGAGTCAAACATCAAATAACTATAGTAGTCCCATATCCCAAAATTAAAGCAGCAGCCCTGGTACATCTTGGAAAGGTTTTCATAACTTTTATTTTCTTCAATTAATTATGTAATAACTATGACGTTTATTTTCATGTTTATTGTTTTAGTGAAGTGTTTCCCTTTTCTATCAATTTTTTTTGTTAATAAATTGATCTAGCTGCATTTGGTTTATTGATATATAACACAGACAAAAAAAATATCACCAGGTCCACTACTACCTAATACCCTGTTTGTTGAAAAAAAATCAATATTATCGAAAACTATACATTATACGAAAAAAGTACAACAGTCAAATTTACTTCCAAACCGATTGTAGATTAGAAACCTTCTAAGAAAATGACATACAATTTTGGTTAAAAATACCCCTTAGTGTACTCAGATCTCCACGACTGGACAACTTTCATAAATAATTTGGACAGTACATAATGTGTAGTACAAAAACTCTTTAAAAGACATCTTTTTTTTTAATTCAACACCTGGTATCACAATAGCTATTGAGATTTCGGCATATAAATTTTTATGAGAAACTAACGCACATACACTAACTGCCGCTCAAAATATAAAGTTTTATATAAAACAAAACACTGGAAAAAAAATAGCTACTTATGTTAAAGTTTATTAGTTTTATTCAGTGGCGTTGTCAATGGAGGGCCTAAAATTATCCTAACCCCTTTTAATTAGCAAAACGTCTTTCATAATTTAGTAGTTTTAGCAAGCACAATCGTGTCCCAAATTTGAAGAATAAATATTCAGTTGTTGACTTATAGAGAAAAAACCATTTTAATTTTTAAATTTTATCACCATATACCCAAGCATTTTTTATTTAGTATTTTGGAGCTAAATATTCATGAGTTTATTTTCCAATTATTGTATTACAATTATTAATGAAAAAGTCTATATAAACCTGAAGTAAGAATAGAAAATTGTTTATTATTTTCTTTATTTATTTCGTTAGATGATTGTGTTGCTTGGAACAGGGCAATGAAAGGGTCTTGGAAATTGGTTTGAGCGAAGCAAATTCAATAATTCAACCCTAAAGCCCATTTAGCTCTAGACACGTCACAAATCGTATTTTAAAATTACTTTTAGAAACACAGTAATCATTTTGATTTTTTGTGTAATACGCAATTTTTAACCTCTGTTCATATAAATTTTAAACTAATGTGATAATTTTTATCCGCATTTTCGCAATCACTTCAGAATATTTATTCAGTGTGTAGCAGCCAAATGGAATAAATTCAATATTTCAATTATTGTGCATAATTATAAAAATTTCAAAACAATTTAAAATTATAAAAAATAACATTAAAAAACATAAAATCATTTTACTGATGAAATTCACTATAACACACTCAAAACTTAATGAAATTTTTTCATTGCAGGATGTCATTTCATAATTTAAAATTGACGTGTTTTGTGATTTTTTTTTAAAATATGCATAATAATAATGTAAAACTGAATTTATTCTATTTGACCGTTCCGCAACGTATACTCGAAGTAAATAGTTTTTTAAGTACGTGCGGGTAGATGGAAGTAATGCCAAAAAAATCCAGCAAAGTTTCCATGAAATGGTAAAAGCGACGCTTCTGTGGTCGGTTCGCAAAGCACTTTTCACTTGGTGATAAATTCGAGAGAGAGCAATATCCATTCGGGAGTAAAAATATGGAATTGAATACCGGACCTTAAGCGCCTTCTGTGCGGTCTGGAGTTCAACTCTTTTTTGCTTGCTGAATTAATTCAGTTTGTTTTTGTTTTTCAGCTCACATAAATCACATCAGGGAAGTAGCCGGTGTGGATAGTGTCGGAATCGGAGCAGGCTACGATGGAATAAACTAGTGAGTATTTTCGTATTCAATGCGGCGAAAGACCTTTGGCTGCTTTTTGCTTTTTATCGTATATCTTCAAATGCTACCTTAGCCCTCTATTCAAAGTATTCTTTTATTGAAATAAAACAGACGAAAAATATCACTAAAATTACGCATTTTTAATTATTCATTATAAACTTATTAATTAAATAATTATTACTTGCAGATGTTTTCATTTATACATGTACTACTCAGCGATTATTTGTGAAACACCCTATACAAAAAAAAATAATATCAAGGTTCACATAAATTTTATTTCATAATTTCATAACTGCTTCGTGCGAATTAAAAAAATATGTTAACAAAACCTCGATTATTAAAATAAGTCGCTGATGTCCAAACACGTGTAGATAAAGACAATACTTTTTTACGTTGCATTTTTGCAATTTTACAATAAGGTCATAGAATGTTTTCGAAACTACGGGTTTTATGCGAAATCAAAAAGAGATTCAGCCGATATGGGGTCGTCGATAAGAGAACTCAAAGTCGAGTCTTCCGCGGCGGTTAAATTTTCCATTTCTGGTATATCGGACGTATAAAGGATAAAGAGTAGTGGTCCAAGAACGCTACCTTGAGGGACGCCGGATTTAATTGGCTTAAAATTAGATTGACAGTCATTGTGTTTTACAGAAAAGTTTCTATCAGTTAAATAGGATTTGAGAAGTAGGTAGTAGTTATGGGAAAGGGCGCTTTTTAGTTTAAAAAGGAGACCTGGATGCCATACTTTATCGAATGCTTGAGAAATGTCAAGAAATACTGCGTTGCAGTATTTCTTTTCTTCATTAACTATCCCGTGAATTTGTTAGGTACTAGAATGGTGCTCTCGAAAACCAAATTGATGGTTTGGAAGGAGTGTTTGTAAGTCATGTTCCTGGTGGATCCTTTTCAGTATTAGCCTTTCAAGGACTTTACTTGTTGTAGGTAACAAGCTGATAGGTCTATATGATGTTCGTTCGTGTGGAGGTTTACCTGGTTTAGGGATCATTATGATTTCAGCGTATTTCCAAATTGTGGGAAAATAGGATAGACTTAAACTTCTGTTGAATATGGATGTTAGAAAGATAATTGCTTTTCTAAGGAAGTTGTTTTAATATTTGACCTGTTATGAGATCATAACCAGGAGCTTTGCGATTCAGCTTGCCAATTTTTTCTTTAACAGTTGAAAAATACTTGATCGGAAGGGACATTTGGCAAGGAGTATCCAGAAAGCTCTCTATCTCTTGGTCGATGGTTAAAAACTTTACAATAATTCGTTGCGCAACGGACGAAGGAACCTGTTGCTCAGACATTGCTGTACTGATGACAGAACAGAGTGCAGCTGCTGCCCAAGCTGGTTCCCCACTCCTAACATACCAGAGTTCAACCCTACCACCCATCACCTTTCCCGGAAATACCTACAAAGTACAACTGCAAAATTACCGTTTATATTTGAACCACCCTCGTATATATATATATATACAGTGTGATTAACTTATACTCCGAAGTATGATATCTCCGGTATCTTGAGAAATAGGAAAGAATGTTTTAAATAAAAGTTATAGGTAGAGTTAAGCTTCACATTTTAAAATTATTTCGTAATATACAGGGTGTCTCATAAGGTCACAGCATATTAAAGTTATGTTTTTTTAATGGAATACCCCGTATATATTTAGATTTTTATAAACGTCTTGCCATAAAAAAATATTTGATAGAGAGTGATCAAAAATTTTATTTTTAATCACTCTGTATCGAATATTTTTTAATGCTTGACTCTATGTATAACTTTTATTTAAAACATTCTTTCCTATTTCTCAAGATAACAGAGATATCAAACTTATGGAGTATAAGTTTAAGATTAAAAGATGTTGAAAATTAAGGGGCTTAAAACCCCTGTGGCATCTTATTTTACAAAATTAAAGTATAAAACCGATTCCGCTCTCTAAATTATCCGCATGGATCTGTCGAAAAGAAGGAAGTATCTTGTCGATTTCAGCAGACTTTATTAATTATTTATCCTTCTTTGTTCGTCTAACAATGTACTCTTGTACCGTCGCCTCATATTCTTAGAGGAATGCTGATTCAGACAAAGAAAAGAATAAGAGCGCCTCCGCGCCCTCTTTATTTCATTAGATACCATAATGAAACCAAAAATATAATCCGCCAATGTAAATACCAAGAGGAAAAAACGTCTTATTTCCGACCGTTCCTTGGGGAGCTCCGCGGGATTGGAATCGGGACTCCGAACGGTGCTGTGTTTGCGAAATTAATAAAACCTGATAAAAAAAATGTCAAGAATTTTGACAAAATTAATAAGGTCAATAACTGAGATGTTGAAATTCCGTCAGAGCATCAAATAAATTCGTAAATTTCAGTTTTTGGTAAATCACCGCCACCCGTTATCATGTGGTTGTTTCAAAATCACGAAACAGAAGAAATGTTTAACAATTTTTAGAACGTATGACTTCAAAAACTTTAGATGTCTTTCTAAAGTCAGTGAATTTAAGCGTAGTTTCAATATATTTATCAAAATAATATGAATGTAGTTCATACAAGATATTTATACAAATGCGTTAGTAAGATGATTACGACCAGAGGAGAATGTAATCCATCACAGACCAACATCCCGATGGATGCATATCGATTGTATGAAGAGAAACATTAAATTGAAAAAATGTTAACTAAAAATTCAAAGGCAACAGTAACTATAAGAAAAGTAAAAGAGCAGACAAAACAGTTTCTAAACATCATTTGAATACGAAAACATAATTATATACATATAGAGATCAGCATTTAGATCAGCTGAAGAAGACCTAGAGGGGCCAAGGCTTCAATTGTAGTTTTCCATTTCTTCCTATCTCCAGTTGGTTCTTTTCAGTCCTGAATATGTAGTTCTATTAGATCTTGCTTCACTGAATTCATCCATTTCCTCTTTCCTCTTCACAATTCTTTAAGTTTACTATATACCTGTTGGAATGTATCCCCAAGTCCTTTTGGACACACCATACTACGATTGCCGACAAAATACTAAATAAAAACAAAAAAGGTTGCGTTTTTTATTATTTAATTAGAAAAAAATAGTACTAAATAAATAACTTGAACATGTATTTATAAATCCACGATGAATAATAGCACCACTACCCATTCTGAAGCTCTCTTATGTCAAAATGACAATGGTGGAAGTAGTGTAATAAATTTATGAAACAATCGAAAAAAATGTACCTTTCGGAAAGGAAATTACAAATGAAATACCAGTCAAACTACTTAAGCAATCATCAATTCCATGAAAATCTTGCCATTATAAATTTAAAGGATCATAATTAATCTTTACCAGTTCCTCTCGCAGGTTGGAAGTTCACTTGATATACTTTATCCAGCGTTTTTTTTACTCATATATTTACTTGTACTCCAACAATGCTCACACCGTAGGAGTTACTAAAATTGCAAAAAAAATTTCAAGGATCACTATAAATATCATCAATGACTTCAATTTGAGAAGATATGCTTTGGCAAGCTAATTTGGAGGCAATTTTAAAATTATTGCCTCTATGACAATCAAATATTCATCGTTTTGCTCCATTCCAGCATCATATACTACTTCTGGTTGTATCGAAAGGTGACTGTAATTTCCGTATTTTGAATGAAATACCCTATATATTATTACGTATTTCGATAAAACTACTCTGACGGATTCTTTCAATATAGCATTTTGATACCTTACGCTGAATGTTTTATGAAATATAGCCATTTTTATTACGAAAATGTAACGATTTGTCTTTATAATTAATGAAATTTACTCTGTTTTTCGTACTAAACTTTTTTATTATTGTGCATTTTGATTAAATTTGGATATTATTTGAACAAAGAGATTATTATTATACCGGGTGATTTAAAATGCACATTTAAAAATTTCTAAACTTTCTTAAATGGATCATCATATACCTATATTATTTACTTTTTAAAAAAAACTATTTTTAAATTTTGAGGTTTTAACGAAGATTAAACAGGTAGCAATGACTGCTACATTTCAACGAACGAATAAATGTTTGCGGCAAGAGTGAGATAATTTTGAGCATTTACTTTTAATATACTTTAATATTTAAACTTTTTCATTCTGATTATTTTAATTTAATACAAATAAAATACAGACTCATAATCCATTCGTTCAAAACTAAAATCTCAATAAGGATTCCATTTAGATATAGGGAGTGGCTAACAAAACTTAAAACAGTTAGAGTTTTTTTCTAAATAAGTTATAATATACAGGGTGATCCCTTTAAGAAAGCTAAGAAACTCAAAAAACTTTTAAATATGCATTTTGAATCACTCGGTACAATAAATAACACTTTATTCACAAAATATCCAAATTTAATCAGAATACACAATACTAAAAAAATTTGTACGAAAAAAAAAGAGTAAACGTACCTCAAGTTTTCATATTTTAATTATATCAAGTTTTTCTAAAATGTCTAATTAGACCTTCCAAAGAATCATCCTATGTATTACTATTATTATTTATATTTTTATTATTGTTATTAGTTATTAAATTCTCGTTATCTGCAGTTGTCCTTCCTCGACATCTAAATCTTTGTAATGATTGAGTATGTTTTTACATTTTTCTAGCCGGGAAAAATTCTCGATAAATACGATTTTTACTGAAATTTACAAAATATGGAGGTTATGAGGTATAGCAATAACATAATTACTAACTTTTATGTTCTATGTAAACTAACTTTTTATTTTTTACGTTAAAGACAATAAACTACAGTTTCCTTATTTTATTTTTCTCTTTACACGTATTTTTTTAAAGTATTTATCAATTGATTACATTTTAGTATGAAATACACAGTATTCAAATACAAAAAAATAAAATTTCACTTTTGTATTGACTCCAGTATTACGATTCATTATTTGAAAAACCTTTTAATAAACACATTTTAAATAATTTTTGTATTAATTTAATTATAAATATAAAGCAGGACGTTAAGACAAAAATTGTTTGTGCTCCAAAATCGAGACAATATTCCTTTTTTCAAAACATTTTTTGCGAGTTATAAAAAATAACTTCATCTCAATTTTGACAAGTGAAATAATATATATCTACTAGAGCGTAAGAAAATATTACATTTTTAAATTTATTATTCAAAATAGACGAATTTTCCATTTAAGTTTCCTTTATGTTTTTGTTGCTTCCACAGATTTTTATGCAAAAAAAATTACCATAGAACAAAGTTGTAGTAATTAATAAGTTTTATGATAGCAATATACTGTTGTTCTAATAAAGTTGTAATAATCATGTATCAAAATTTTCTGCTGGCTTTTTATTATAGATTTTGATAAGGGATTTTTCAATTCAGTCCTATAAAAAACTGTACTTTCTCAATGTAAATATTTTGAGAAAAGTTGAACCACAAAAATGTATTAGATAATTTTTTAATCATACTTAACGAGCCAATCCTCTAAACTGCTTTAAAAAACAATAACTTTCAGAAAAGATCGTTTAATTAATTTCGACATGACAAGAATTTTTCATACTAAAATACCCTTACGGTATTTCATATATAGTTTCAAACATGTTGTATACTAATATTACATATTTTTCAGCGTTCCTCAGGGACTCGAGGACGTCTCTTCTTATCCCAACCTCTTCGCCGAGCTGATAGGCACGGGGAAATGGAGCGTTGACGATCTGAAGAAATTGGCCGGCCTGAATTTCCTCAGGGTGTTCCAGGAGGCCGAGAGGGTGCGAGATGAATTCAAAAAGGCCAACGTACCGCCCTACGAAGACGTCATGCCTCCTAGTAAAAACAGGGATAATAATTGTACGTCACAGAGTAACTGATTCGCGGTTTCGATTAATGGTTTACATTAAATATTGGAGAAAAGAGTAATATTTCGGTGTTATGTGAATTTTGTCATACAGTGTGGTCATAAAGTATGGAATTTAGGTAATAACTTTCAAAGTAATTCATTTTTATACAATGTTCGAGCTATGAGTTTTTCTTCATTTTTTTACATCGGTTTTACAAATTTGTCTGAATATATTCCATTTTTAAAAAAATGCTATGTTCAATGTTTGAGAATGCTATTTTTGCTGAAAGATAAAAGAGTAAAATACGTCATAAACGCAGTCGATTTTGGTAAATTTAAATGTTTGTCGATGAGTGCCAGGTTTTATAAAAATTTAATAAACATTGCCAATTTTTATCAAAAATTCATATTTTCCCATTAACATAACGTTTTCAAATTAAAATTTATATCTTTAATAAAAGTAATTATTTAAATAGTTGACATAACTGAAAAATTTTAATTTCAATAAACCTTTTTTTTTCATTTTCTAGTTTTGAATATGAGAAGTTGTCTAATTGTATTATAAAACCCTTTAGATTGGAGAACAAAATATTTTTTTTCCGAAAACACTCATTTGTTAAAATGAATTATGTTTTTATTGAAATTGGGGTCAGAATTTATTAATATAATAAACATAAAGTAAAAAAAACATGTGTCATTGAGTTGACCCGGAAACATCAGCATGAAAGCGTGGTACGAATATTCAATAAAGAACATAAATAAGGTTTTCTTTACCTTAACGATTAAATAGTTTTAATCAATTACTTCAAAAGTCATATTTTAAAAATTTTTCGCTCTTTGTGAATACTCGTAAAGAATTAGTTAATAAAGTTTCTTCTAAAGGTAATAAATTTGACACGTTAGTCGATTGTGTTTGTTTTCGTGCAAATAGTATTATTTTGTGAAAAAAAAAAAAATAAAGTAAATATTTCTTGATTTTGACTATGCTCGACATTGCTAAATTTTCAAAAACAAAACTATGAATAAATGCTTATTTTTGCTCAAATTTTTTTATTGTACTCAACGTTATAAAATTTATGAAGAATACTATTAAAACAAACGTGAACAAATCATTTTTATTAAGAATTTTCGAAAATTAATAATTTGTCAAAAAAATGAACCTATTATGAATAACAGTTTTTATTAATAAAAACATTAGAATAACTGATTCCGATCTTTGGTTCACCACACTGTATATTTTAGGAACTAGTCTACATAATAAATACATAAAAAATCATTCTCGTTTTCAGACTGAAATTAAAATTAAGAATAATATCACACAATTACTAAAAATTAAATTGGGAATTTATGTAAATAATTGTTCTAAATGTATAACAAACAATTATAATACTATTTTTTCCTTTTACGTTATTTGTTTACATTGTTCTATTTTATAATGTTAATAAAAGTTTTTCAAATCTACGTTCATGCTGAAAAAATTTTTTCATTTAAGATGCTCTCTCCTGTAAAAAATATTGTATAAATGTTTTAAAAATATATAATTTAAATAAATGGTGCTAACATAAATTACTGTAAATATATAATTTTAATAATTATTATAAATATCCTCACATATTTTTGTTGTTAATAACTAAAAAACTTTATCCTATTTGTAATACCACCTGTTATATAAAATATGTACATTTTAGTATGTCTTTTTGTAAAAAAATAAGACATACTATATATCTTTGTAGCAAGTAGACTATTTTTTTGGTTACTTCAAAACGACAAAGTTTAAGTTGTTCTATTTTAAAAACTCGCTCGGGGAGTTCATGTAGATAATTCTAAAACAAGTATTTTAGGTACTGCGGGTGTCAAAACCGATTTATTTGAGTCAGTACTGACCTGTACAGTTAAATGTAATGTATTTATTAATAATAAAATAGCTGTAGATATCTTTGTAAACTTATACTAAAAAAAGATGAAATACGTTCTTTATATAAATCTATCTTCGTTTCTTACTCAAACTCATAGAGAATACATTTGACAGAGTAAATGATAAATTAGAGCTAATTTTTAAAAAGATTGTATTTTTTAAATCGTAATAATTTTGAAATTTAAATTTGAATTAACCCAAATATTTACATTTTTAACATGTTTATAAAATACAATTTCAATTTACCTAGTTATTGATCATTATCTCTGTAACTTTAGTTGATAAAAAAACAGCAAAACAAAACTAAAAACTATTCATCTCCATGTCCAAGAATAATAATTATCGTTATTACTCCAATTACTAACCAAGCAACACTCATCATATTATATTCAAGATTAAATCGAATATACAGCGGCTATGAAGGTTTATTGAATTAATAACTTTTCTTGTGCATGGTTGTGAATGTGTTATTTTTAAAAATATTTGCACTTTCATCTACATTTTTGGAGACACTGGAATTTTAAATAATTTTCTTTGTGAAAATATGAAAAATGGCCATGTCAGCTATTTTTTCCAGTTTGATATTCCAAAATAGTTTCAGGTAGCAAATTACATTTTCTAAACTATACTTTTTTTAAAAAAACAATCTGCTTTTAAATCGTTATATCAGATTTCCCATAAATGCTAGTAAAATTATGAAGAAAGAAACTTCAATTAAATGAAAACAGTTTTCCTTATTAAAAGGACTCATAATTGTACTATAATTATATGTATAAATAATGTTTTTACTGAATGTTTTTCTATTATGACTTCATAAATAAAAGGTAGTAAATAATATAGGAAAATATATAGACACATATTTGCGGAAAAGTACTGATGTTTTTACATGTTTGTCGTAAAATTTCCGCTGGAAAAAATCATTGTATATAAATCCATAAGAAAAAATTATGCGGTTTCATTAGACTTGTAGAATTTGAAGAAATATCCCAAAAAACCTTCTGTGTTCACAACATTCCTAATATTAGTGCAATTTCAAAAATTTCTGAACATGTGACAATTCCGTTTAAAAGAAGTTATTATATTTATTAAAACTTTTTAAATAATAAAGGTTCAGAACTTTTTATGCGCTAATACAAAACATTAGCGAAATCTTAGAAGCGGTATTTATTTTTTTTATATTGTTGGAATTATACTTAATAGGTAATAAATGTCAATTATTCTAATAATTGACAGATTGATTTTTTTTGCAGATATATTAGTCAAATAATTTGATTATATATTGACAGATCTATATTAAAATTAACATTTAAAAACAAATTAAATTAGACAAGAGAAAAAGCCGTTATAATTCAAAACACTATATAATACCTACTAAATAAATTAATTGAATATTAATAGCTTTGTTATAGAAATTATATGCGCTGTAGAACACTTTTAAATATATTCTGTTAGGTTTTCCGCTATTCTTTATAAAATTCTTTATTATAAGAAATTGTGAAGTTAGTTGGACCAATTTCTTACTGTTTATATATATATATATATACATAAATATAATGAGTAATTGTACATATTATAAACTTGCCCAACATATCATAGTTTTAGGTTACATTTAATGTAATAATGCCTAAAGGCCCTCTGATTGTACTATATATTTGTTTTGATGTAATTGTCGTATGTTTTAAATAAATAATTTTTATATGTAAATATTCATTTTACTGTGCATCCTGTTTAACATCCCAGCTGCCAATATAAAAATATATGCTTAGATTTGAGTTAGTTATATAATGAAATTACGCTTTCAATTTAATTGCTATATATGGTATACTTTACTAAAAAAATCCCCATTATCGATTTCATTTTAGTTGGTGGAAAAAGCAATGTAACTATAGGACTCCCTACATATACATTCAGAAAAATTTACTCCATATTTTTTTGTAAAAAATTATTTATATCATTCAATTATAAATTTTTATTATTCATTAAATTTTATAAAAAAATTTGTTTTTCAAAAAATATTTTGTTTTCGAAACTTTAATTCACGACAACTCCAAAAAGAATACAAAAATTAATCTACAAACAAGAGTATAGGATTTTTAGTACAAATACCGTTGCACGTCAGGAGTGACGTACCTCTTTCGTCATAGTACTGCCAACTAATTAAAATTTCCCTAACTAAGATAAATCATACGAAACATCACGAAAATTCACGAGGACTCATGAACGTAGTCACAGTACTAAAAAACCGAAAAAGTAATCGTAATTATTTTGATAATTTTAGAATTATTTCAATTATATTGGCTTATATACGTCTTATTCTTTATAATATAAAGTTTATAAAGCATTATTATATGTTTAGTACTCAAAAAACCATAATTTACATTAAATAATTTGGAATTTTCTACGCCCATGAGACTCGTATTTATGATGAAGAAATGACATTGTAGCGATTGGCATGCCTTGATGCGACGTTGTCGAGTATTTAGATTGAAATATTTCAACGATTTCTGACGTCCGGCCGTCAACCAGTTGTGTGTTTTCACCACGTTTTCGGTAATTTTTTAATATTGTCTTTATTTTTTGTATATTGTTCATATACGCTTCAATAAATTAATTTTTCATAATAATAAAGCTAAACAACATAACCTAACCTTACATTTTTGAAACTTCCTACATTCCTCGACAATTTAGACAAGCCGACAACACTGCAGGGTCGTGATCTCATAATTGATATATGACGTGCAACGGGATTTGTATTAAAAATCCTATATACACGTTTTATAGTACGGTTAGAATTATACCGTTGACTGTAATAAGATCCTAATTATCCCTTTTACCATAAAATGTCACAAGTTTACCACTTTTCAGAGTGAGCCGGACTACATATTTTATTTACCTGCATCCCTTGGCCTTATATTATTTTAAAAAGGTATAAATTCCTAATAAAAATAGCAAGTTGATTTTTTATTAATTTTAGTTCTAATTGGTTTTCCGACCAGTGTTTTTTGTTATATTAGTATTAGGTTTACTAGCAAGTGTTATTTTTTGTTGTGTTAGTGTTATAGAACGTGGCATGTGCTGATAAAGGGGCCTCTTATAGTAACACCGCTTTCAGAAGAAAGCATTTATCTTTCAATGCTAAAAAAATAATTAAAAATGGTAACCAATTATTGCTGAAAAAGATTTTAATTTAAGTGATGCTCTAACAAGAACATCTTTATCTTCGGTAAAAGGATGTAGTACCGAAGCTTATCATTCTCAGAAAAAAGCGAAGTGATTCTGGCATATTTAGAAGTTATGACGAGAATGAGATTTATTAGGAAGGAAAATTGATCAAATATATTAAGAACAGTCTGTACTTACCATGGTTTCCCTAAAAAGAGGGTGATCAACGACGAAACAAACATTTCTTGTAGCACTTCAAGTCTAAGAAAAATTTTACTTAAAATGTGTTATAAAGATCACACAATGGATAAAAGATAAACCTTAATGGAATCTCAATGTTTACGGGATTGGCGTCATAAATAAAAAAAATATTTAACATTTATTAAACAATATGGAGTAGAATCATTCTTTGTCCAGTGAAAAAACAATCCTTTATTTAAAAATGTTAAGGTAAACTACTAAAGGGGTAGTCCACCCCTGATTTTTAATAAAAAAATCAAAACTCGTTTTAACAGCAAATGAACTAGACCCAACTAATCTCCATTCTCTGGAACTTTCAATACAATCCATATGGTGTTAGAGATTTTATTGGCTCAGTCGTTTTCGAAATTGACAAAAAAACAGTTTAGTGTTTTTTGATCCAAAGTATTCGACCCTTACGTCCAATATTCTGACATACCCTATATAAAAAATAAAAATTTTGCTTTTTCAAAAAATCACCATAATGCGCTATAATTCTATAATTTGGATGCGTTCAAATAGTCTTGTCTGATAAGAGGTAAGTTGTGATAGATTTGCCCGAGGGATGAGGTAATCGCTTTATTTTATTTCACTATGAGACAACTATACATAACTGTTGTACATATATGTGTTTTGTTGTAACAGATTCCTATTAAAAAGTATAAGTAGACTTTAAATGTTTTTGTTTTCTTCATCACATCTCTCAGTTATCTTTCCCTTAAGAGGGGTCTTTAATACTAGTAACATAAATTCAATGGCAACACTGAAATTATGCGATATTTTGTGGATACAAAACTCGATTTTGCAATAAATTTATGTTAAATTGTTAGTCATATTTTATTCTTTATAACTATACCTAGGAGATGAGCTTTTTTGGTCTAAAATTAGAGTCTGATAAGGAAGATATTCATATCCTCATTTTTGACAGTTTGACAAGTTGTGTTCACGAAATGTAACGAAAAAGCTTCTAAACTGAGTATAGATAAGTCGATTCTAAAAATATGAAATGTCAAATATTTTTATTTTTTCAAATTTATATTTTCTATATATTTTTCATAAAATAGAAAATTATTGATTTCCTTATTAAAATAACCCGGAAACTAGTAGTTCATGTTATTTTGTTTCAAACCCCGTCCACGTTTCTTTTTTTATTTTTAGACAAAAAAAATAAGGATGATATAGCATTCCAGAGAAAAACAATTTCCATGTTTTCTAAAAAATTAATTTAAATGTTCAGTTTAGTTATTTTGATACATTAATCATAAATAATTTCAATAAAACATTCACATGAATACTAATGTCTAACATTTATTTACAATGAATATTTACAGTTTAAACGTCAAAACTACAATAATTTTCTTCATTTTGAACATAATGATAAGCTTATCAATAGCGATATTTGCTTTCTTTTTTCTATGTGAAGAAAATATTTTCCAATTCTTCTATAAATAAAAACTGCTTGTCATCAACCATTTTGTTTTCCAGTTATTCCATACTTTATTAAATGATTTCAATGAATTTCTATATAGATATCTAAAAATAAGAGTTTATTTTAAGTAGTTTATTAAAAATTATTTAAGTAATTCCTTACATGAATATAATTAATGTTCTTAGTATTTTGTGACCACAACAATAAATGTAGCCTAAAAATGAAAGTTATTTACCCTAATTAAATACACATATTTACTTATTTCTGTATCCGGGGATCCTAAAAAGTGACTACATTAAAATAAATCAACAAACAGAACTGTATGAATTGAAAATATTCCATACTTTATACTCTTTTTAAAAAGTCCTTAGTCTGTTTCCAGTAGGATAAATCACTGCCACCCTTTTTTCTGATATTTCGAAATTACTTCCTAAATATAGGGATCAATGCATTTTTGTCCTCTCCCTTTACAATTTCGTACTATTTCTGGAGCAATGGATTCACTATAAAATTGTTGAAATTTCGGTAACATTGTTTCGTTTATCATCTTAATGAATTTCTTCACTATATGGTTCATTCAACATTATTACTTTATAAACACAACACAAAATATTAACATTTGTGTTTATTAGTTATATTCAATTGGCCATGGAAGAGATTGCTAAAAATATTTTAAGCAGGTACTGCGATAATGTGAAAACTAGTTAAAAAAACTTTACATAATTTTGTTCTGTATACATTTGTTTACAACTGTCTATAAATGTGTGAATAAATACCTGATAGAAGTAATTATGAGTTCTTCCCAGTTATTTGATCGCCGCTTCACAAGGGAAAAGGCCTATATTAGGCTAAAAAACCTTCAAGTAAGATTTAGTAAAACTGCCTATTTTTAGGAGAGAATTTATTTTTGATAATAAGGGAGCAGATCATTTAGGGAAAACAAAGAAGGAAATATACTTTGGCCAAGGTGTAGGCACTCAGAACACAATTTTTCCCGGTACTAGCGGTACTTCACATTGATGCAAATTTTTAAAATTTTTTAACCATTACAAAAAAAAAGTAAAGACGAATGAACATCAAAAATGTTTTTATTTTAAGATATAACCATCAAAAAAATGTATTCATAACAAGTGAAGTCTATTAATATATACCCATATTTTTTACTTGAACATTGTACCCCCATATTTTTATAAGTTATAAGTTTATATAAACTTTATCTTATTCTATATCAAACTTTACATGTATTGTTAATATATATCTAGAGAGGGTAAAGCTTGAATATAAAAATAATTAGCATAATATATAAATGTACCGACCTCTACCTTGTAAACGTTTCTTGAAATTAAAAATCTAGAGAATTCGTGACTAACAGTCATATTATAATCATTATCATTATTAAACAATAAGTATATTTAAAATTTAAAAATCATGTCTTGATACAATTTTATTTCAATTTGGCAAGGCCGTTTTATTATTTGTAGAATTCAGAAAGTTATAAATTTATTCCTAAACACCAAAAAAATATAGTGGTTTTTGTAATTCGCTTAACGCACGCGCGATGTTAACCTCGGGACGCTAGGTACTGGAAACTAGCCCTTTTGCGAAATATAGGCGGAAACAGTTTTTTATATCTTGGGTAAATTTTCTATCATACAAAAATTAATCCCCATCGATAAAAGTTGCAAAAATCAAGTTCAATATTTTTTATTTTTCACCGTAAGAAAAATATGCAACCAAAATAACATAATGAAAATTTTTGCGTCATCTTTTAATGAATAGTGGCGACCTTAGAAGATTGGAGCTATTTTAAAAATTATAAAATGGTACTACTAACGCCGTCTAAGTAATTTCTGTAACAAATAATTCTTTAAATTTAGGGTTCATTTTTTGCGAAGTTGGTAGCCTTAAAATCACTATTCAAGGCCCCTCTTAAGTATCGATTTCGCCTACCTCAGTGGTCGAGTAGGCTGAAGGTCATACTCGAATCTGAGGTTCCAGCTTCAAATCCTGGCGCAAGCATATACCTGGTATGAATAGTTCTAAATGTCCTCGATCCAAAATCATAAAGGAATAATCTGGGTAAATTTTCTAAACATAGATCATAAAAGCATGATTGAATGAATGATGAACTATCGATTTCCAAACTCACACCTATCTACTAACATAATCGTTTAATATCGATATACGATACAATAACAATTATCATCTAAAAGCTGCCTCTACGGTATGCACTTGAAGTGTGTAATAAATAGAAAAGTTTAAACAAACATTTATTTGTATCCGTCGTTTAATTTGAAAACGGCCCTTAAAAATTATAATCGATCTAATTGATTGTCTTCCGAATTAAAAACAGAACCTACCTCGAATTGTCAGTTGTCTTGTCAGTGTTAAGGTTGTCAAGTCAAAATAAACAGAAAGGAAAAAGTATATTTATGTCTATTAACACTATTGTGGAAGTATTTATATAAATTAATTCTGATTTTAGTATATTGATTTTTTTATAATGAGTAACCCGTACATCGACATGTCTATGTTTTCAAAGCCTCCACCAAATTTTAACAAAAATGTAAGTTTTTAAATATTGTACTGTTAATTGGTCTCTTTTATGTTATAACTTTTGAACTTTTTAGAGAACTTCACAATGTGGCAATTTCAAAGTTCCAACATCACCCATATCATCTAATAATAAACCAAGTAATAGGGGTTCACCTATCAGCAACACTCCTAAACCAACTCCTTATACAAATTCTAGAAACTACTCATCTCAATCAAAGAGTTATTCTTCTCCTCCAAAATCTCAGGGTGTATCAAGAAATTACTCAACTAGTGCAAAGCCAAGATCTTTTCAGAACACTCCACCTCCAAATTCTGTTAGAGATTACAAAAATGAGCCACCACCAAACTATCAACCCAACAAATCTGAAACTAGTTCGCCTCCTGATAGAAGATACGATAATTTAGTTTTTAATCCTGTAAGTATACATTTTATTTTGGGAAAATAAGAACTGGGTTCTTTATTATTATGGAAAAATTACTCAAGATTCAAGTTCACTTTCGAGAAGTAGATATATAAAACCACAAACAAGTGATCAGTTTTGTATAAGTTGAATAAAGTTAAAAACGATTTTTAGTTGATTAAAATCAAGGGTAAACTATGATGGTTATTTTGTTATACAGCCTTTTGGCATTATAATAGACATAAAGTAGCATTACAGATAAGGCATTAGTGTACAAAATAGTTACAATATGAAATTACCCCTTGAATAAAAGTTTATACATACCTCAGTTAAAAATACAGTTATACAGTATCTTTCATATTTAGATGCATATAGTTTAAGGGGACGTAAGCCAATTTAAAAAAAATAATGTAACCATTATCAACTGTTTATTCTTTACCAAAAAGATAATGCTCCAGGTGGATGTATACAGTACAATTCATATAAAATAAACGCATTATTTCAAAAAATTGATTGCATTTGAAAAAATCCTGAAACAAATTAATGTTATATTTTGAAGGGCCTTTTCATGATATACATGTAAAAACGGTACGTTTCGGGTGTTGGTGTAATAAAGTAATTGACGATTTTTTTAAAATATGAGCTAGGTTCATGCGGTACCTCATTTGAAAGGTCTCCTAAATAGGTGTCACATAACCCCTGTTTGTAATTAAAAAAATTGTCGATTGCCTCATTACGCCCACCCTGATTACAACGTCTCTTAGGATTTATTTTCAAACTTGTCTATTTTTTAAACAATAAATGTATTCCATACATTTGCATTTACTAAAACTATTGGAATATATAAATTTAATGCTGCATAGGAATTCTAGAGTAAATATGCGGCATAACATCGAAATTTTGAATTAGAATCAGTTATAAGTTGATGGGCAAGATTGTTCCAATATGGCCCCTACTTGTTTTCGTTTTAATTTTTAATTTATGTGTATATGGAGATTAAGGAAATTGCGTCTGCAGCTTTATGTTTGGCTATAGTTAAAGAATGAACATAATAGCACGGCAGCACCTGGTAAAGCTGGCAATAACTGATAACAGTTAATAGCCGGTCAATGATGGTTCATTGTATGAACATAACACTTTTGCGCCATTTGATTGCGCAAGCTGGACTTCTTTGATATGGAGAAAAAACCGCTCCCAAAGCCATCCTTAGCAATCACCATTTCCATTGTTCACCACCATTGGCCAAACCATGTACAAACTTTACTAGGTCAAAAAAAATCCAATGCAATTTCAACTAAGATACCTACCAAAAAAAAAACATTTTTCTTATTGTCATTGCATTGTTTCAAAATAAGATCATCTGATTAGAATAAGAGTCAAAATTTTCAGTAAAAAAGAAATAATCATAAATAGTTAATAATTATATTGTATTCCCACTTAAAAGGGTCATTTTAAATCTGGACGTCTCGTATAATAGTTAGCTTATCGTCCTAAGTATATATGTAGTATACTACTAATTGATTCTTTTATATATAAGGTTGGTTTAATACGAACACCGCTATTCAAACCAAATATTCCTCCACCAAACATCAAGGCACCTGCCCGAAGTCCTCAGCAATATGACATGTCCATTATGTCATCAGGTGCTCAAAATCAAGCTTTAGCTATAGCCAGTTTTGATCAAGGACGGCAAAATTTTTACATGAATGTGGGATATAGGTAAGAACATTTGTTTTCAGTAACTATGTTTATTTAAGAGGTTTCACATAAAATGATTAACATAAACGAATCAGCTCTAAAATCAATAAAATATTGATGTATTAGTTGTAATTAAAATTAGTCTATTCTATTCTTCCATATTTCATAGGTATCATCAGGCTGGCGATTTTTCTCTCCCTCAAATGTCATATTCTTCACCTTCTCCACAACCTCTGCCACCAAATTATCCTCCCCCTTTACAGCCGCCTCTTCCTACTGGCGCACCACCTCCTAATCTACCTCCTCCTCCTCCTCCGCCGATGTCTTTATCACCAAAAAACTCCTCGAGCTTATCTCCGGGATCTATGCAAAAACAATCAGGAGGAACTCAATTAAGACCATTCAATCATCAGAAACCTCAGTTGTCGGGTAACCATCAAATGGGCGGTTATCACACAAGGATGCCTCCCCCATATGTTGTCTATAACCAAAATTACAACAAACATCACTATAACCAAAAACGAAAGTATGAAGGTTTGTATTTTTTATTATATTTTGTAGGAGCGCTAAAAATCGTAAGACAAGACGTGTTTAATATTTTTCTAATGCTGTACACATTTCCAGGTAATGAGCAGAAGAAACTTGCTAAGAAAAAGAAAAAGCCATTGTCTCAGGTTGTTCCCCAGAGGAAAGACTGGACATTAGAAGAAGCAAAAAAGGCGTTGGAAGTTGAAAAAGAATGCAACAAAAGAGCCAGAAGACAAGGTTTAATTATAAAATTTCCAGATTTGGAATTGAATAGAGATATCGTTACAAATTTCCATACCAGTATTGAATCGGTGCATTTTCAACAGCCCTCAACTCCAAGATATTGTTTCGTCACTTTATCTGTTAGTTCGTCTTAATTAATAATTGAAATAATTATATTTATATTTTCAAAATAAGTACTGTCCAACCGAAATAACTAAAGCCGCGACATGCGCGAATGAAAGTAAGGAAGGAATAAGCTATTACCCATTGTCCATGTTAAATCGGACAGTCTATAGTCAGATTTCCGTTGTTCCAGTAATAAGTTTGATGTTCATTTAAGTTGTTATCAGTTAGGTATTAAATATATCATAATAACAAAAAGTGTTTAAAAGCAAATTTTACCAATACAATTTTAGATTATTGAAATATTTCCAGAACACTATAAAGTCATTACTAAGCAATTCTACAAACTTAGAATAAATATGACAACACTGCAATGTACTCAATTTCTAATACAATGCTAAAAGTATCCAAATGAACCCATCGAAAGACGAAGTGAAAATAATATTTTCCCCTATTGGTTTGTGCTATCTATCGCGCACACGTCATTGGAAGTCTTCAGTTATTTCGGTAGGACAGTAACCTTACATTATACAGTGGCCACTTGTCTTGATACAAAACGGCAGAAATAATCACTAAAGGACCCTTAGCTCCTGATATCCTTCTTACCCACTCATAAAGGTTGTAGTTTTCAATTCTTAGTACAGAAAACAATTTATTATTACTCCACTTTCAAAATTAGACTATAGTAAATAATAAAAGATGTGGTATCTGTTAGAATGGTAGTATCAATAAACTTACAGTAATTTGGCGAATAGCATTAGGCAGGTGTCATCCCTCAAAAGACTGTTTTGCGTTTCATGAGTGTCATTAGCCACTTATACTAAAATTAAATATGATCTTTAAAAATTTGATATGAAAAACGAAAATTGTTTTTCTTAAAAATTGTAAATTTCAATATAGGCAAACCTTATGCATTATTTCATTTGGACCATGGGCGTATAAAAATTATAATTGAAAAATCTCAACCCTAGCAAAAATTTTGGAGTGGTCTTTGAAATAATACTTTATTATTTATAAAAAAATTAAGTTTTTTCAAATCTTAATCATAGTTTGGTTATTTTTATGATTCTATTATATTTCTTAGAACCAATGCCAAATCTAAGGAAAGAATTTAATACAAAAAAATGTAGATGGCAACACTTAAGTTGTTAATTTTTATCATCCATGTAGGCGTAAAAATAAAATTTTATCAAAGTTACTTTAAGTAGATATTTGTTATTATTATAAAACCAGAAAATAGTAGGGGTTCAAACAATGTATTTAAAAACCAGGGTCTTAATTAAGAAAATATTTGTTTATAATATAATTGCAATCACTTTAGTTTCATTTGATTTGCTGTTTTAAAAAAAATTAATTTTTAATATACATTTATTTTATATGTACGTTCTACTTTGAATTTATTTTCTTTCATAAATACGAATGAGAGATTTAAAAGTAACTCAAAATTTCTAGTTGACATTGTATGTTAAAGTTATTTGATTTCTGGTTAATTCAGTTTTTTGTCATTCGTAAACCCAGCCGCCTGTTCACTTACCAATAATTTTACTTATTTGTGGTTAATCCGGTATAAAATCATATTTTTTAAAATTCTAATGACACTTTCAAGCATTTTCAAAGCCCTTCAATTTTTTCAAACTGACATTTATTGGCTGATCTTTGTTGTCCAGACTAATTTATTGAGGTATTTTCAAGAATAAAGCGTCAAAGAGAGTTAATGACGAGCCATCACTGAATTGGCTAATATAATCAGTAATATTATTTCGAAAATATTAACGCTTGAGTTTTATTAGGGTTCAGCAGATCCAGAAACCGTTATGAAACAACTAAACCAAATCCCGTTCGGCCTCGGCTATCTTTGTGCCGAATTTAAAAAAGACAGGGAAGATGAGTTGAATCTAAAGCCTTCAGACATCGATCCTCTGACCTTATATGTTGGGAATTTGGCGCAAGAAATTACTAAGGAAGACATGACGAAAACATATCCAAAGCAAAAGAGGATAGATATTGGTTACGCAAAGAAAATGAAGTACACGAGATACGCTTTCGTTTCGTTCTACACAGTCGACGACGCCATTGAAGCGTACAAGACGACACATTCATCACAGATGTATTCAAAAAGTCTTATCGTAAGGTAAAAAGTTTTCAATTCTGAATTTCTTGAAGGTTAATTTTCTAAATTAGGTTTAGGCGATTGCACGGTACTGTAGGCCTGCCTGGAGAATCGAGGCTGCAGAATACTCCACGAACTTCAGTGGAAAGCGACACCAGTACTACAGAAGAAAGGGAAAACGAACCTAACCCTTGGGATTTGGATATTTCCCATTGGGGTGGCGACGAGTATTCCAGTCTGAAATACTTGTCTGATGAAGAAGAAGAAGAAGATGTCAAGTTCAAGCTTAATTTTCCGATGTTGACACAAGAACAGATAGACCTTCCATTATCTCCTCAGCCAAGGCTCGTGAAAATTGAGGAGAGGGATGATGAGGTAAATTTACAAATCATTAACAGAAGAATTGTCGCAAAAACGAAAACACCTTGAGACTAAAAATTTATAACTTTGGACCGTATTCCTACATTAATACATAAAAACTTGCTTTTATTTTCTGCTAAATACTTGATAATATGTAGAAACTAGAATTAGTACTGTTAATGGCTTTTTTATTCAAAGGCACTTGTTTGGTGTTCTCCATAGCTCTTTTTAGTTGAGCGCGCTCTATTCGCGTTGTCACGTTTTTGTTTTTCAATATTTTCTGTTCAGCCAGCTGCTACAATTAGTCTGGGCTATGTCTAAGTGCCATTTTTTTCGGTATCATCAATGGCATATACCCTAAATTTTTTTATTATCACGGAGCAAAGCAAGCGTCTTTTTGAGGTCTATGGTTCGACTTTTGCAGCAATCAACTCTTAATACTTTCCAGTAACACACTTAGGAATTTTAAAATTTTTCCAATCACCATCTCTATTTTATAATAAGCTCCACAAATTTGTCTCCCTATAAATTCCATTGTAGTACACATCATAAATCTTTCTGCTCAAAACCCAAATTAGGGTATTATTTATATGGATTTATTTTATTTATTTAATTGTTCTAGAATAATATAGTCTAGCAGTATTTTAGATGCTTAATAAACGAAACGAAAGTAGACCTTCATTTGGTTTATTATTTTTTAATGGTACTAGTTTAGTTTGTTTCTAGCTTCTATGATATTGTCCAGATTGTAAGCAATAGTTAGACAGAGACAGTCTTGCATTCTCTAGCTTCTGTCGGAGTACCCTCCAGAAAGAGTGTCTTAATTCCTTGGACCTACTGGGTAAAAGGAATTGAGTTAGATTTTTGTGGTTGCCAGGACACCGTAATATTACGAGAAATGGGAATGAAGATCTTTCCGGATTTCTAATCTGCCTTTTTTTTTTAAATATCGTCGGGTATAGTATTTATTACCTTTAACCATAAAAAGAGTCTTTGAATTTAGTTTAGGTTTAGTGCTTTGATGGTAACTTAGCTTTACAACTTGATTATCATTTCTTGTTTTCCATCTTTTTTCCTGTATTGAATTAGACACATTTCTCACTAGCCCGAATTTCCTCCTTAAAATTTGCCAAGGGTTTTGGGAATAATTAATTCCAGTTAAGTTCCAGCCAATTTATTGCAGGTTTGTTGAGCCATGTGTCAACTAATTTCTGTTCAATTCGTTCTTGAAGCCCAACCCAATCAATGTTCATTCATCAAACCTGAGTATTGCGAAAATTCGCACCACTTATCTACATCTACATCCATCCCATGTTTATAAAATATGTTTCTGTGGTAAACTATACATAGGAGAAATACCATTCTCTTCATTTCGAAATTAAAAGTCCTAAAAGATGTCTGGGACTGTTAACAATTCACAAAACATCTATTGTAGAGCAAAATTTGAATACTTAATTTAAAAAAAATATTGTACAATACAACAAAAAATGTTATATTATGTGCTTTTCTTTAAATTTAATTTATTTTTCTACAAACAGGACATAGAAAATAATGAAAACTTGGAAAATGATTCCCAGTCGTCACAAGAAATAATAGACCAAATGTCACCGATTTCCAATAATTCGCAAATCGGAAACTCTGATGAATGTAATGATACTACCGATCAACAAGAAATTCAAAGGACGATAGCAGACATTAAACTGGAAAACATAAAACAAATAAAACAAGAATACGTCGAAACAGTCCGAACTCGTTTCAGAGTCATACCCCAAACTGTTAGAGCTACTGGTGCATCTATACTAATAGAAGATAGCGTAAGTGATGCACCGGAAGAGGTTGCTAGAGCAAAAGAAAACACGTCTTGCTATAGAAATGATTCCCAACCAAGCGAAAACAGTTCCGATGTTCGAAGTAAACGTGATAGTATACCCAATAAAAATTCGAAAAGTTCAACTAGCAATATTCAAAGGAAATCTAATGAAACTGCTCCTGAGAATATACCTAAAATGGTATTACCAAAGCCCATTGTTATCAAAACAGATAAAGACCAACCATCCTGGAAAGAAACAGAAATCAATAAAATACAGTTGATGAGCAGTAGTACCAATACTCAAACTAATACAGACAAACAAGATAATTATAGCGCTTCTATTGATTCTAATAGTGTTAATAAAAGTAACGAGATTAATACTCAGTCATCAAATGATCAGTCAAATGATTTGGAAACAGCACCGGAAGAAACAGAAGATGAAGATAACTTTAGTTGGATGAATATGGAAGATGATTATTTAACTAAAGAAATCAAGACTGAACAAGGTAAAGAAAAAACTTTGCTAAAATCTAAATCATTCTTTTTATTAACTCAGAAAACTAGTAAAATATTTTTTAATTTCTAGATGACTTCGAAGGAGATGATGATTCAAGTGGGGACGAATTGGTAAGTATTTATAGATGTTGAATAATTTTATTGCTAGTTCCAAAACCGTTAAAATATAATAGTAAGCATGTTCAGTCTTCCCCTCTGCTAACTCACTCTCGTCTTGTCCCTCCTCAAAACGCCTCGATTGATAAATGCTGAGACGTCGTTCCGTGAAAAGAAGTGTATATCCTCTATCTTAATTTACTTGACACCAAATATTTCCGGGGTTTTCCTCTTTCTTCAAGAGCTCTAGGAGCTTGGGTCCCAAACAGGGACGGATGCTTTTCATTATTATGAGCTTACATAGTTGGCGAGAGTTAGCTGCCTGAAACAGCCCTATCCACCCCACTTTTCGAAAACAACCATCCAAAGACAGATTACCGCCCTTCGCAATAGACTAAGAAATCACTTTTGGCACTGTCCATCTATAAACAACGCGTTTTCGGTATAGCCCTTATGGACTGCCCTTTTCTTGTGAAATTCCTCCTTCACGTCATGGAAGAACGCGATGGCTACTTTCTTATTCTCTAAAAGCTTTTCCGTTTTTTGGTACTATAGCATGGAGGGTCGTTTCTATTCGCATGGAGGGATTCATTTCTGTTCGCATGGAGGGTCGTTTCTGTTCGCATGAAGGATGGTTTCTGTTACATGTATATTGGTATTGTCTGTGCTGCCCTTTATGAGATACGTTTCAACCATTATTCTGTTGTTTTAAATAAAAAAGATGTCCAGACTGGCTAACTTTATTCATCGCTTATTGTAGTGATTACCATCCTCTCTGCAAGTCGCCAGGCTGTGATAGACAGCGATCGTCAAGATACCCTCTCTAGGAAGTAAGTTTTATGGAGATATTCTAGTGACTTCTCCTTGATGATGGTCACTATCTCGTCCTTCTTTTTAAGACTGGTCGGCTGCTCGCCTGCTACTTGCATCGCAAATTATAAGGACCATATTTGACATTTTTTCCACATGTTATGCACATAGAAGGGTGTTTTAAAAAGCACGACGTAAATTATACAACTAATAATACATTAGGGTTGGCTTAATGAACGTATGACCGGAGACTATTTTTTTGTTAGAGAGCGTTAAATTTAAAATTTAGAAACAAGATTATTTCACAGAACTTTGAATGGTATTATACATTTTTTTACTAAACTTATGGATCAATTTTACACATAATTGCAAAAAATCCGTTTACTCTCTTTGTCAGGGGCGTACACCAGCAGTACCCGTACCGTAAGCTCTCCTATTTTGTACGACACTACTTATATTTATATTTTGTTCTATTTTTATTTTAGCAATACTTTTTATTTACGTGTAAATATTGTATCATTGTCCCACTTTAAATAAAATGGATATTTTTAGAAATATTCTTATAAAAAGAATGGTCTTTACTATAATGCAAATTAAGTAGTAAAAATAAAGAAAATTTAAAACAAAATTGTTACCTGATCAACGTCTTTCAGACGAATTCTAATTTTTCTGAAATATTTATGTTATAATCGACTCTTTCAAAAATATGATGGGTTGATGGGTGTTTATTAATATGTCGAGTTTAATTGTTTTTTGGAAACATCATGAAGCAAAGTAAAACAATCAGCAATAGTGTTGTTAAAAGTGAGAAATGAACATAAAAATAATTATACAAAGATATATAATATGGTTAAATTTTTATTGTTAACTCTTTAAAATATTAATATGCAACTCAAAAATAAATCACAACCATTATAAAGCTGTCCCTTCTCTGTCTAAATCATTCTTTTAATTATTTTTAGAAAATGCTACATAAGTAGCATGTTGTTTTTATTAATTAATGATAAGATGAACTGTAGTAATAGCGAGAAATTATATTTTAGCCACCCTGTATATGAATTATCTAAAATAGTTATTAATCGAAGTAGGAGAACGTTCGGAAATAATAAAATAATGCTTAGATTGATTTAATGATCAAAAATTTATTTGAAGATTGCGAAACTATTATGTACAAAATCAAGTTTTTCTATTCACCCAATCAAGGTTATGGAATTTGTTTTTGTATGAGATTAATTTTTTTTTTTTTTTTTTTTTTTTTTTTTTTTTTTTTTTTTTTTTTTTTTTTTTTTTTAAATTCAATTTTGCCTTTACATGCAATTTGAATTAATTATGACAAATCCGGCTAATTACTTATGAATCAGTGTATTATTACCAAATGGTATTGAATGAAAAAAACGTCAGAGGATAATTTAAGACAGTTTTCCTACTTTCTTCTATATTTATGATGATATTGAGATTTGAAATTTAATATCATATTCTGAGTCTCATCTCTGTATTTATATAATGTCGCATCATAAGATCTTTCATTATTTTGTAGCAAGTAATTTAGGTAGTTTAGAGAAAAATCAATCCATAAAGTCTAAACCAAGTTAAATTTACCTCTCTCTTAAACGTTTGTACAATTCATTTCCATTTTTTGTTAGCAGCTACATGGGCTTATTGTGTAATCTGTCATCTTGATTTACTACGCAAAATCAGGGGTGTGGTGCCTTTTACCAAGTTCTTTACTAATTGGTTGCAATCATTTTCAGGGTTTATCCTGCAATCTAAGACCTATAATTTGCATAATTTCTTAGTTAACAAGTTAATGTGATTCAAAGGCTAATCAACCAAGATTTGTTCTTCACATTTTGTCATCTATTAACAAATTTTGTGAATCGTATTTTCTGATTCTCTATTTCCTCCTTTTATCCACCCACTTCAAAGTCCATTGAAAGGCTCGGCTTACCTTTAGTTTACCTTGATTTACCGCACACAACCGAATAATGTGCCGTCTACTAGATTGCTCAGGGTTTTTTAATAATTGCTGTAGTTTTCTGGATCTACACAGTGTCATGTACTTACATAATACAGCTACATAGATAGATTCAAAGAGAATAAAAACAATAATACATTTAGTTTTACGCCAGTTGGTCACTCGTTTTAAGCAGACATTGAATTCTCTATTCAGACATTACTTGTTTATTAATGGGATACGAGGTTTGTCGAATTTTCGACAATTCTCGACAAATCCAAATTTTTCAATTAATCTGCAATATGTTGGACCATGAAAGGATGGTCAAACGCGATTGGAGAAACTAAGTGGAGAAGTGAGCATAAATGTATTACTGTTCTTATTCTCTTTGAAGTGTTCAATGTAGTCCTTTTCTAACTTATTAAAATGTGAAGGGCGTTATGATTTGGTTGTATCTGTAAATGCCTAGCTATCTTAGCTTCCTTATTGCATTGTTTATACCATAATAGGCGTCTTGCCAGAGCCCTATTTTGTTTGGGTTCTTTCTAATGAGTAAATATCTTATGAGGCGTCTAATGCATGGTACCGACTCGGTAACTGCAGTTTCTGTTCCATCTTATTTTGACCCTCTCTTCCTTTAGGTCTTAAATTACTTTCCCTTGCTCATTCAAGTATAACATAAACTTCTGCCTGAAGTATGTAATCCCCGACAGAATAATTTCTTGGTGTGTATCTTGTTAACAGTAAATGCTAGACTCTAGTTCTTTTGCAAAGTCTGCGATTTCATTAGATTTCGTTTCGGAGATTATACATTGACCAATGCGTGTGTAGTTTTCTCTATGGATCATTGTATTCTGCAGTAGAAACAGTAATTAAGCAGAATTTACATGGCATCTTTTATTCTTAGACATTGTTTGTTTCATCTGCAGCCTTCACAGTAGCGATGCGTACGTTAGCATGGGTCAAACTGCTATTTTAAGACTGAATGAACTTGGCATTCCACATGTATGATTAAGAAGGTTATCCGTAGCTTTCTCATCTATAGTGAATTTGTGGTATTGATATTGAATTTTATTTTGTTGAATCCACATGTTTGTCTGGCTAGTACTAAGATAATCGCCATCTGTTTTTCAGCATTTGATTTTATTGATTCCAGGCGTGTTTAGTATGACTTCAAAATATTTTTCCTTCTAGATGAATTATTTTTTTGGTTGAGCCCTTTTCAATCTTGGTAATACATCCCTTTACTTACTATTTTTATATTTCTAAAGTTCAACCCTGTTTTTCTGAATTTTATCACCAATTTTGAATTAGTGTTTTTGCATATCACTTTCGGTTTTAATTTGTAAATTAATAAATTTATTTTTAAAATCCATATGATTCCATTTCTATTGTTTACTATTATCTTTCTTCATTCATATTCATATAAATAGGTTGGTATTTTTTCCGTGTTTATAAGTATTTAATGATATGTTCTTCTCCTCATCCTTTTTCAGCTTTACAATTATTACAAAATAGTTGGTATTCCGTATCATTTAAAAATATTTCAAAGTTCTCTATTGACAGTGTGGAAAAATATTGGTGACATTTGAAATTTAAAAAAATATGAAGCAATATGTTTTACTTCAACATATTTTTCTCTTCTAGACAAATTAATTTTTTTGCGCTGGAACCACGTCTTGAAGTTGATTGAGCGCTTTCTGTTTTTGGTAAAACATTTGCCTTACTTCGTTTATTTTTCCCATTCTGCTATACTATTCGTAGATAGTTTACTATTTTTACATTTTCAAAGTTCAAACTATGTTTTTTTTTTGTATTGTCTCACCAATTTTGTAATAGTGTTTTTGCATATTACTTTCAGTTTTAATTTGTCAACAAACATTGTCAGAATTTTTTAGCTTTTTCTAAGATGTTTATTAAATTTTATTCCCAAGGGAAAATAGTAAAAATATATCATTAGTTAATGTCAACAGGGGGTCATATTATATTCTATATTTAGATAGAATATATTGGTGACATTGAAATTAAAAAAAAAAATTATATGAAGCAAAAGAAAGATTGACTTCAACATATTTTCCTTTCTAGACAAATATTTTTTTTACGGTGGAACCGCGTGTTCAAGTTAATTGAGCGCTTTTTATTCTTGGTACTACATGTGTCTTACTTCCGTTACTTTCCCCATTGTGTTATATTACTATTCATATATAGTTTTCTATTTTTATATTTTCAAAGTTTAACCATTTTTTTTCTGAATTATGTCACCAATTTTGTGTTGTTGGTTTCAGTTTGAATTTGTAAACACAGATCGTCAGCAAAATGTAATTTAATTTTAAAATCTATATGATTCCATTTCTATTGTTTACTAGTTACTTTGTGATTCATATTGTGTAAATCGTGTGGGTCTTGCAGTACATCAATTGAAATGTCTTTTAAATATCTATTCTCCCATATCAATATATCTAAGTAATTCATTTTTGTATGTTGTGAAAAAATGATTTATTAAATTTTTAATGTTACAATAAATGTTAGAATTAAGTACAACCAAATTTAACGTAATTGCTCAAATTGTTTACCGTTAGCTAAAATACAATGCGAAAGACGAGCAGGGAACTCTTCTCGAACTGTCGCTATAACTTCCGAAGTTATTTTTGCAATCCCAATGCGTATTCGTTCTTTGAGTTCATTAATAATTTGTGGTCTATTTATGTACACTTTACTTTTCAAGTATCCCCATAAAAAGAAATTGAGAGGAGTTAAATCAGGTGACCTCAGTGGCCACTCAATTGCTCCTCTTCGACCTATCCACCGATTTGGGAAGACGTTGTCCAAGTAGTTTCTCATCAAGACATCATAGTGCGGTGGTGCATCATCTTGCTGCAGCCACAAATAATTTCTGTTTGGGAAAAACCGGTTTAATTCTGGGAGCAAGAAGTTCTGCAGAAATTGTAAATATCGAGGACCTCTTAAGGTTCCTTCGAAAAAGTATGGTCCTATAATTTTAAAATCTTATATTCCCGCGCAAACATTCACTTTCTCTGGGTATTGAGTACGGTACTCCTGCATCTAGTGTGGATTTTCTGTAGCCCAATACTGGAAAGTATGACGATTCACATGACCGTTTAGTAGAAATGTTGCTTCATCAGAAAAAATAACTCGTCTATCAAAATCTTCCATAAGATACTGCACTAAATTTACTTGACAGAGATGCCACTTCTCCTTTTTTAGCGTTCTAAGAACTTTTTGATGGCCAACCTCATTGTCCAACGCCACTTGCCGTAAACTGGTATGGGGATTATCTTCAAAGGCTAGCAGAACATATAGTTTCTTGTTTTCAGATATTTGTTTTCTACTACCTTTAGGGAGTTACATGACTCGTTTCTCTAATGTTTTTCTCAATTTTGCTTACTGTGGACTGTGTAATTGGTTCTCGGTTGGGATATTTTTTATTGAATAACGTACATACTTCTTTCTGTGTACTTGTTTTATCTCCACAACCAATTAATATTAGAATGCCAATTCTTTCCGTTTCAGTCAGCTTCATGGTCATAAAAGAGTCAAAAAGTTTTTGATTTCGTCTACTACAATATCATTAACCACTTGACAATAATAATTATGTTGAATCTCAATAAAGGAATTTTGATAAGGTAACTAGTTTTTTTTTTTTTTTTAACGGTAAAACGTAGTTTAGACAACATATTTTCATTGTCAGTGACGGCCTTTACCAAATTTATTTTTGGGCATCAATAAATACATCATAACAATACTTAATAAATTAAGAAATCTGTTCGAATGTAATTAATACTACTTTTGACAATAATATTTAGACATAATTGATATGGGTGAATAGATTACCTATCAATTTTATTAATTGTTGCGTTCACGTGTCATTAAAATGATAATAGCAATTATTCCACGTTATCCGGTATCCAAAAAACTAGTCTGGCCACATTTTTCATTCCCCAAAATAATTCCATTAAAAAAATCACTAAATAAATGAACAAAAACTAGTTTTAAATTAGGTTTAATTAGTGTTAAACCGATATCGTTTCCGGTTTCCACCTTATTAATCAAATTATCTTTGTTTTTTTACTGAATATACTTATGAGTCAAATCAACAATTTTTGTGTACCTTAATATAAGGAGTTGTAACATCATGTCTTATTGCACTAGTGGCATAATGGTCGTTTACAGCATAAATAATATAAAATTACTAACGTCACAATAAGTATTGGTATCATATAAAACATTTCTGCCTTGTTTGACAATTTTAAAAGCTTTACCACCAGAGCCGAATTAACTTGTTGAAAGATTTTAAGCAATGTTATTTTTGGGGCTATTTTTTCTATTATAAAGGCGTCGAAGTATTATAATTTACTTAAGCACATATTACTTTTTTGTTTTTTTTTATAAATAAAAAATTGCGGTATCCTTATTAAGCTGGGACCCTAAGTAACTGCGCTTAATTTGCTTATACTTTAATCCGGCCCTCCCAGTTTACCACCACCAACTTACTATTGTTTTACTAATCAATATATTCTTTTCCAGAGCATAAACAATATTTTAAAGAGGACAAGGAAAAATTTCCAAAAGGTCGATGTCAATTTACAATGATGTGTTTTTACCTTTTTAATTTATTTTTTAATTAACTGTCAATCTGAGCTCTATTTGAGCTTCTGAATGTGAATCTTTTATGTATATACAAGGTGTCCCAGAAAAAGGGAACAAACTACGTAAAATATTGACTTCATTCTCATGAACGTTTATTCGGAGTATTGACGAACTTCTAGGGTTCTAAAAGTAAACCCATATAATTGGGATTTTTTCGTATAACTCCAAAACGACTTTGTATTAACTTCACTAAATTTGTTGCATCATTTTAAAGCAAATCAAAAATTAGAATCAGAATTTCACGTTAACTTTAAAAATATTAGTCTTTATTATTGTTTTGTTATGCAAAAAAATCCACTTTTTTTAATTACTTTTAACACCCTTTAACTTTATTGATCTCCATCATAAAGTGTAGGCTCATTAGAACGTTTTGTTTTACATAACGAAGTTTGTACCCATTATTGTGGAACACCCAGTATGTTGTATTTTATGCTACGTAAATAAATGCGTATATTTTTATTGTTTATTGTAGTCGTTTTATTGAATACGCCCAGATTTCCTAAAAATATGTTTTGTTATGAAACATACACGGTTCAAAACCATTAACTTAATTTAATGCAATTTCTCAACTACTAAGTAGAACCTTAAAAATGTATGTTCACCCAATAATTACATATAGTTTTTATAAACTAAAAAAAGAACAATGTTCTTCTCATCGTTTATCTTCTACTCATGAAAATGTAAATTGTGATACATTTTTAAATCACATTTATTGGGTTTTTATTTGTTTATATTTACGGAAAATATTTTTAGAAATAAACAATGGAAGACCAATGTAAACTTGTGCATATGAGCAAGGCACCTTGTATATATCTTTGGAAGATAGGGAAGCAATGGATCCTATGCAGAGGATAGATATTCACAAATTTTTCTTGGAGGGTTGTATATAGTACGAATTACTTCCTTACGGAGAATTTTACCGATACACTCTGTAACGGAGCGAATATAAGGTAGATACAGGATCGGAACTTGGAGTTGAGGTTCTAAAGAGGGATCTTTGGTCTAGGTTCTTGGAGTTTGGAGATGGATTTTTGAATATGAGATTTTTTGTAGCCTTTGGAGTGGAGTGCCAATTTGATGTGATTCAGTTCATGTGAGATATTTTCCGGTTCAAAAATAGAGATGGCCCGTGTAACTAGTGAGTTAATGACTGAATTATTTTGGCTAAGGATGGTGATGTGAGGTGTAGTGAAGGTATCTGTCGGTGTCGGTTGGTTTTCTAAACACAGAGTGACCTAATGCAAGATCTGCGTCGATAGTTTGTTCCAGGGTTTCTCCCGGATTATCCTTCCACAAATAAAGTAAACCTACCTTTAATTTTTAGTTTGCAAGGTCATTTATATATAGTAAGAATAGTAAAGGTCCCAGGACAAATTTGCGAGGTACTCCATAATTCAACTCAAATTTTTGAAATTTAATGCCATGGTTTTCTACAAGCTGGTCCCATTGAATAAGGTATGATCTGAAAAAATCCAGTTCAACACCTCATATTACATAATGGTTTAACGTTTGCAGAAAAATCTTGTGAGTCAATATAAATTGAGTCAAGGAAGTTAAATAGTGCGTCTCTAGTAGATTTAAGCACTGAAATTTATTTTCAATCAAAATATTATTGTAATTTATGCAAAGGTTGAGTGAAGAGCAATCGGTCTAAAGTTACTTCCTATGTAGGTTTCTCCACCTTTGTGTTTTCAATGTAACATAACCACCGAAAAGATAATAATTTTTTTATTGCACAGTTGAAGAATGGAGGTGGTTTAATTATAGTTTGGTGCGGGATAATTTTAAATGTCCGAACTAATCTTGTAGTTATTCGTCAAGGATCGATGACGGCAAAGAGATACTTTAACGAAGTGATTGAGTCACATATTGTACTATTTACTAGAAACTCGGGTCCACAATTTATCCTTCAGCATGATAAGGTCAGAACACACGTGGCGAGGACAATTCAAATTTGTCTTATTTGCCACAGTATCAAGTTATGTATTGTCTAGCGAAAAGGCCCGACTTAAATCCCATTAAATACATTTGGAAAGCACTTGATGGATCGTCAGCCCCTAAGAAACCTAAAGTTCGATAATATTCTCGTAGATAAGTGGGAATAGCCAAGCCAAGAAATAATTCGAAATGTTATTGTATGTGTGTCTCGACATTATGCAGAAGTTCCAACAGTTAGAGGAGCTCATATATACTATTAGTTTTATCTTTAAAGCAGTTTTTATCATCACTGTCATTAAAATCATAAACCCTATTTTTCATTATCCGTTTTTTTCCACAATGTTTTAAAGCCAATAACATCATCTATAGATATATATATATATATATATATATTTTTTATTTGATCACTTTACATTTACAATTATGTTTGTGACGAGTCAATTAAAAAAAAATGTATATAAAATAACAGATTAAAAGAATTCTTATAAAATGTACATACAAATTAAAATATGTTATAATATTGAACTACTACAATTTAAAAATGCATCAATAGAGTAGGAGCAGTATTTTAGTAAGAAATGCTTCACTCTCCCCTTAAATCTACAGTTAGAACAAAATGTATCTATATGATTATATAAAAAAAAACTGCTACTAAAAACATTTTTATAATTGTAGAAATATTAACAACAAAAAACTTATTAACCGAAACACCTGTGTTATAAAGATTTCAATTAGAAATTCACCACAATTAAGTCGTAAAAAAGAACTGTTCGAAAAAAAAGCTAATTTGAAATGTTTTACTATTCAAATCGTACCTAAAAATTAAAATGATGGGTTTTTGTGATTTTGTATTTAAAGGTAAATAATATCTAATTATAATTTGATCAAAAAGTAGAACAAAATGTTGGGCTTTTCCTAAAAGAAACTTAATTAAACTATCGAGCAATTTTAGGGGCAAAGGTTGTCAAAAGTTCAAGGTAACAAATCCAAGTGTATTTTTTTAAAAAAGTGGAAACATCAAGTACAAAATTTAATGAGATATAATTTACTAATAATAATTCGTTTTTCATTTTTTTTTTGATTCTCTAAGTTAAATATGCTAGAACGAAAAAATTAAAACGGCCTAATTAAATTTGCTTCGGATGTCTTCTGGAAAGTTGAATTTTTTTGGTATCTACATACCGTTCTAATACTATAATACTGTCTCAGAAATTGGGGGCTACTTAAGTGACATAGTTTGGTTGATGAAAACAATAAAATCTTGTGTAAATTTTTCTAGGACGCTGCTCTTCATACAATTACTATGAAATATACAGCAGTATTTTATTAAAATTATGAAGGTATACAGTCTAAGTGGATCTAGTTCAATTGCTTTTAAAATAAATTTACAATTTTTGCAAAAAATATATATATATTTTTATTATATACTTCTGAAACGTTCTGCATAAATCAATGAAAAACTGCTTTTGTGTCCTTTAATTTAAATTACTAAGATATTCAAGAAATACTTGTAGTAGAAAGTTGAATGTGCTGCTCGGTACGCCTCTGAAAAATTTCTGATTCGTCTTAAAAATATATTTTGTCCTAGGTAAGTTAATTAGTTAAATACAGCCGTGAAGCAAATTCAACCATTAGTAGGTATTGTTTAACTTTTTTATTTTCAACTTTCTCATCAAATTAAATGTATACATACATGTTTGTTGATAAATCGACCAGTTAGATAGTATGTAATAGTCATTTTTATCCGAAAAAGATAAAAATAATAGCTTTGAAAAATATATAAGTATTCGAAGTTAAATTACGGAACTTTTACAGTTATTTAAATTTATTCAATATATTAACCTAGAAAATCAATATGTCTTAAAAGTATTCGACGTGTATTCGAAAAAAAATTCTAAATTGGAAAAATATTCTAATTACAGTAAATGTTTAACACATGAAAAGAAAAAAAAATCGCTCAAAATATTGATTGATTAAAGCGATACAAATTATGCATAATTGCTTGTATTTTTTTTTAAATTTAGTGTAAGAAGCAAAAAGAAAGATTCATGTGATCTAACGTGTTATCTATGTTTTATTCATATTTATATGTATATATATGTTTATATTGCATTATGGAGTTAATACCTGTAGAGATATGAAGATAAAAAATATATTTATAGATAATAATTTAAAGTAAAATTGTTAAACCTTATACTACTTTAAAGTATAAAAGTACATTATATCCTTATTGGAGTATTAAATTAAACGGTCAGCGATCTGGAAGACTTAATAAGAAAATACAAATGCATTAAAAATGCAACTAATAGGCATTTAACCCGTTATTGCGTAAAAACAATGGATTTGACGTTTTTATTAAAATCTATAAAATGCTAATTCAATTAAAATCAAAACTCGTAATTTTTTCATTGTTACCTATCATCATTAAAAAATGTACAAGGTGAGAGAGAGAATATTGAATATAGGTCCAATGAATATTTATATAGTAATAATTGATTTATTCCGATTATTCCTTTTTGCTTTCTGCAAATTTGAAAACAATTAACTTTGGGACTTTTTTAAATCTTTTAGACTATGTAGAAATTTTTTTATTGTTCTGGCTGATTTTTAGGAATCTTGGACGTTTGCTGAACGTCGGTTTTTATTTTTAGATACTCGTTGACAATTTTATACAGTTTTGGTTAATTTTTATCAATCTTGGACGTTTTTAGGACTCGTGGACATTGTTTTACAGTTTATCCATAATCCTTTCTATTTTTGTACTGGTCGTTCTGTATCAGCCGAACTCTTAATAATTAGCTACTTTTTTTCATTTAGGGTAATTCGGAGATAGGAAGTACTCTCTTTAGATTTCACTCTATAAATTCTATAATGTTATCTGGAATAATTTAGTTTTTGGACATAGGTAAAGTAGTTTAGACATTTTTCTATACATATACAATAGTATTTTAATATAAATACTATTGTGAAACGAATAAAACTGTTAACACACTCCCAGGGAGCAAGTAACATTTTAAAACTTTTAAAAACTTAGCCTAGACGTTTATGAAAACTTAATAGAACGTTTGAGAAACGTGAGCATGTCACAAAAATAAAACGTTAATCTTAAACGTTTGGTAAGCGTCAAATTTATGGGTATAGGTATATTTTTATTAACAGAAAAATTCAAACATAATTATATTCTACTTATTTTTGTAATAAATAATACTAATAATTTAACTAGAAAATTGTTTTCAATAAAACATCTAATTTTTATAGATTTCTCGTATATGAATCAATAATATTTTTTGATAAATATTTAAAAATAAATATTTTTTAAGTTCAATGAAATTTGGCAAAAATTATCCTAAAACATTTTGAATATTTTTAGCGAGATTTTTAAAATCTTAAGCGGTATATTACACAGTCAATGAAAATCTGAATGTTGTTAATGCTTCTGATGCCTTCAAGGCTTTTATTTTAAGTTTTTTCCATATGATATTTAATTATCACCTAAAAAAATAACTGAAAACGATTTACTGAACCTTATCGCATGGAAAAATTCATAATACTTGCTATAGGGGAATCAATCAAAAGAATTTATAAACGTTTAATTTTATTTTAATTAGGAACATTTTATTTTGCTAATTCAACCTTGTTTTGTTCAATAAGATATGTTAATATAGTTTCACATAATGTTAAAAAAGCAACAATCCTTAAAAAAAAAATGACTATATAAAACATCTAATTTCTGTTTTCTTATATGTATTTAGTACTTTACACTTTAGTTTTTAATTCCGAGAAACAGCAGTTTATATTATCTAAATGAATATATTTTAAAAATTTTAAATTCTTAGTACAAATTTACCTAATACTGTTCTTCCAACTCATAATTATTTAAAAACAAGAATCATCTTCCAGTTCGACGTGAGTCACATATTTCTTATGAGCACATTTTAAAAAATAATTTTATACAAATTAAATCATGTTAAATAAAAGAGAAAGCTCTGTCTACAGTTTCCGCGGAACGTCACTAAAATTACAGCAGAAGAGGTCAAGTACTTTTTTTTGTTCCGGTAAATTTATCGAGAAGAAACCAAACAATTTCAAATTGAAACGAGAATACCTATCCTCGAATATTTGCAGTAAAATAAATGAGCACAAAATGAAAACCGGATACAGATAAACAAGTTGCAAGATTATACAGTCACAATAAAAAATTGTTATGAGGCATTCCCAATTATGTCTCGGTATTCCGAAATATAAGTCCAAATTTCGAGTTATAGGTCGGATCATAAGTCAAAATTCCGACATTATCTTATATCACGTTTAGATCAGCAGTGTCGAAAAATGATTGTTAATTAATGAGGGACACTATGTAATTACGAGTTATAAGACGGAATTCCGGTGATAAGAAAGATGTAAATATCAGTGAGATAGAAGAGAAAAGGTAAAGAAACATAGTAGATACAAAACAAAGGAAAATGAAGAAAGATATGGAAAACGCTAGCAAGAGTTAATTTAACACCATCAACTGACGTAGGCTTATGGTTTAGATAAGTTGTACAGTCCATAATTATTATGGTAGCATTTCCTATGTAGAGAGGAGATAGTTTTTCACATCGAGTATTATTATGCTCCTAGATTTGTTAAAAAACTCTATAATATATATTTCTCCACGACCAATTGTGGAATGTGCTAATTCCACAATCATTTTTAATAATAGAATGCAAAATTTCTCAATATTCATTCCGTAACACTTGCCTCTTATGCGTTTTGCATGTATTTTCATTCTATAACAAGTGATGGAATAACTTTCCGTAATTGTTCTAAACAATATCGGCAGCCATGGATGTCAAAACTGTCAATGACAGATGCGCAGATGCAAATGGCGGCGTTGTAATAATCCATTTTCAGACAATATCGATAGCCAAATTTTAATTTATATTTAAAATATTGAGTGAAACATCGAGTGAATTTGTGGTCGTGGAGAAAATATAGTCTGTTACTCGGTTAGAACGAAAAACATTCGTTACTCGTGGTTCCTCTCGTATCGAATTTTTTTCATTCTAATCTTGTTACAGAATCTACTATTATCACTTGTGGATGAACTACCTTCGTCTATGTATATACAGGGTGTGGCATTAGTGCGTCGAAGCTCGATTAGTCCGCTATTATTGAAGTTACGAAAAAAAAGTTTTTATAAAAAGTGTAGGCAGTCTTGAGACATTTTAACATCAGTCCCAAATAAACAGGGTGTTCAGGAAAGCAGTGCCAGACCAAAGCTATGTTTTTTTAAATGGAATACCCCGTATGTTTCTACATTTTTATAAACCTCTTGCCGAGCTAATTTCAACGATGTATCATACTTGATGTCTATTATGTTTATTAAAGGATCTACAGCCACCTGAAAATCATATTTTTTGAATTTATTTGTCTGTAGCAGCCAAACCGTTGAAAATCAATAAAAACGGCTTACATGTCCCTATCCTAACTTTTAAAGTTCTATGCTATGCTATGCCATTAAAAAATATTTGATACAGATTGATTAAAAATCAGACGGGATTTCAAATTTGGGACTGATTTGAAAATGTGAATCTCAAGACTGCCTACACTTTTTGTAAAAACTTTTTTATCGTAAATTCAATAATGGCGGACTAATCGAGCTTTGCCGTACCATGTATGTGTATAGGAAAATGCAGCCAGTGTTTTACATTTATTTAATAATAACAATAGATAAGTATTTTTAATGATATATAGTTGATAGTTTATTTCTTTATTCTGCTAAGTGTTTTTATATATAATAAATATAATTACAGACCTGGTCAAAATTAACGCATTAGCAAAACTTTTCATAATTACTTGTAATTTTTCAAAGTTTTAAAATAAACATTTGATGTAAGTCGTGTCTGTCCCTACTGATAAAAAAACAAATTTGTTTGATGTATGTTAGGTAACATTTTTCAATTGCTTATTCACAAGACATTTAATGTTATTTAAAATGATTTGTAAAAGGCAATAAATTCGATCATTAACTAGTGATTTTCTAAAATATAATGTCATTAATTGAATGAAATATTTTGTCAAGTGGACTTAGAGTAGAAGAAAAGAGTCGTCAACGCGGTTTAAGAACCAGCGATACCGCATGAAATAAAATTTGCAAATATTTCGAAAACGGTTGAGATAATTAGATGATTCAAAAACGTAGATGCAGATTTTTAAGTTTAAAGTTTTAATGCAACTTCTTTTATATTTCAAACACTTAACATTCAAATTTCATTTCAAGTACTGAAAAAAATTAGACAACAGATTACGAATATACAGTAGAAATATACAAATCTATAATCTGGCAACAGTGTTACAGGTTATACTTTCAGTTTTACATTCACACCATTATACTTTTTCTCTCTTTTGGTGCGTTTATTTTTACCGCGCTCTGTTCATCTATTTCTTGCTTGGCATTCACGTTCTCAGTAGAAGTTGAGTTACTATGTCTGCAGTATCGTTTGTCGAAATTTTAAACAACTTGAGTAATCGTGGAGTATTTAAAAAAAATATTTTATTGTGTATTTTTTAATATCCTATACGCAGTTATTCAAAATTGTCTAAAAAATATCAATAAAATTTCAATTAACAATATAACTTTGTTTTCATAAAAATGTATAAAATAATTTTCAGACGAAATTACTCGTCCTACACGCTCATCATTTTTCCACAAAAATGAATTCATGCGTTTTTGTAATACCATATTTTCATTGTTAATTAAAATTTGACTGGAAAAACCATTAACGTTGAGATTATTGATCAATTCTTTTAAACTTTCTCTTTAAATTATTTGCAATGCCCCACTTCTTCATATATTTAACCCATCGCAAACATATTTTTTATTACACGTTTTTCCATCCATTCGTATGTGCGACAAAAAATTGAATATACTTTCTATGAAGAACCGGGCCTGTGCAATGTTCTAGTCGATGTGTATATCACAAAAGAATGTTGCCATAGTAGTTTTGGTTGAGATCGTATTCATTTCTTTGTTTGTTTCATGTAATAAAATCAAAAGAAAAAAGACGTGTTTATATCTAGTGTATTTGTAGGACTACATATTTTTTGAAGACGTCAGGGAGAAAATGTTTTGAGAGAAGATGAAGCCGTGAAACCAGTAACTCTAGTTAATGATGGGCGTAGATAACGATATGTGCTCAATTTATTAGGAGTAATCAACAATTAGTCGGGTAATTAAATATTTTTATGAACTTGGAAGTTACTATAAAAGTAAAACCCCAGGACCAGGTCCTAAGAAGTCTACAGATGCAAGAGATAAGCGATACCATATGGAAGTCGCTATAAAAAACAAACCACATGAGATATAAGCAGAGCCCTCGCAGCAGCTCCAAACGTAGCAATTTCTGCACGAAATATCGATAGGAAGGCTTTATGAAAGAGGATTGGCCACTAGAAGACCAACTACCGCACCACTGTTTACCAAGGACTGTGTTTTGCGAGAGAACACATCATAAATTAGACATTTGAGAACTAAAAGCGAGTTTTGTTTTTCGAAAGAGGAGGGAGATTTGCCGCCCGCAATATTTCTCATAGATCCGAGGATTCAATTTTTGGTTTCAATAATGTTTTGAAGAGAAATTTGATTCGATGCTCAAACAGATTTAGTGCCTATACGGGGGAGATCCATGATTGCACATTTTTGCTTAGAAAACCTCATGGAGAACACGTGATGTCATTTGCCATATTTGTAGGAATAAAGCTATTTTCATATAAGATAACGCACGGCCCAAAGTTGCTATAAAAGTTCTGGACTACCTTCAATTCGTGAATATTTCAGCTATGAATTGGTCACCAAGAAATACAGATAAGAACCCTACAGAGCATCTATAGGATACACTTAAACGATCAGTTAGGCGTCACATACCCGCTCCTATTAATCTTAGAGAACTCTAGTGAATCATTCTTTTCGAAGAGGAAATTTTTTTCCAGGAACTAATTAAGAATTTGAAGGATTTTTACAGGAATTAAAACACTGATAACAGTTAGAGGAGGACCTACGACCTATTGAATTCAAATTTCGCTTTCAATTCAATTTCACTTTCAATTTTGTTTATGAATTTTTCAATGACACTACTTTCATTACATGTGACACTATTGTTTTTTGCTGATATTTATTCATGTTTTTTACCGTTAAAATTTATAAAGCATTGTTTAAAATCATTTATTTTTAATCTCACTTAGGAACTATGATTTAAAACATTGCAAATCATGAAAATGCTGATGCGTTAATTGTGTCCAAGAGTGAATGTCAACATTAATTATAAAGGCCATATTGCGTTTATGTAGAAAAACATTTGTAGAATATTTTCTATGAAAATAGGCTATATTTTGTAGGAAATCCATATTGATTCGGTGGAAGTAAGTAGGGTAATCTTTCATAGTTGCAAATTATTTAATAAAACACAAGGTAATCACTCAAAATGGCCTCTTTTTTAATTATCATAAAGGAATTAGTCCTATGCTTGACACGTTTATTAGTGGAGAATTTTTGGTTAAAAATATCGAATGTGATAATTTAATGGTGATCAGATGAAACGCAGAACTTAAGATAAAGATGGAAAAAACATCTTAGTAGAAAGGCAAATGGTAGGTAATTGTCACCGTTTTGGTAAATCTCATCTGCAAAAGATAAGATTAATTTGAACATTTTACCGTGAATCCCTAGATACAGCCATTAGTTCTTTTTTTTTAAATTATGTAAATCAAAAACAAAAAGCTGCAAAATATATACCGAAGTTCAAGAACGCCCAGATTCCAATATTTATTATTAGTGTAATGACCACAATTCAACCACAACGTACAACCGGTATTTTAAATATTGTAATATTTCTTTCAAAACCGTAGAAAAAATAGTAAAACACCCCTCGTATACAATTATTTTTCTCTATTGAATAATGAAGAAAACTTATGTTATGCTGCTAAAAATTTATTTGGTGAGACGAGGCTTTAAAGAGTTATTCCTATTTTTAAAACAGACTACTATATTTTTTGATAGTCAAAAATGTAGAGATTTTGTTAGCGATTTTTTTATCAAATAATTAGTATGTCACTCGATTTAAATGGTTTCCAAATAGATGTGCCCAACTTTTATTAAAATATGTTAATAATAAAAAAGTTATGGGATGGTATAAAAACGAGCACGCGACTGGATTCAGATTGCACTGAAATAGATGTGACCCAACTTTTATTAAAATATATTTATTAATAAAAGAGTTATGGATAGTTAAATTTTCAGTTTACAAAATTCCAACTTAAAATTAACTTTATTAATAAACATATTTTAATAATAGTCACGTTAGATCTATCGGGTGCGATCTAAATCAAGTGGCGTACTCGTTTTTTTGGTAAAAAAATCCCTGGTTGACAGTCAAGTTATATCTATTTGGGGCATCTAAATCCAATGGCGTGCTCCTTTTATTTTGATAAAAAATCCGCTAATAAGATTTCTGTATTTTTGACTATGAAAAAATATCGTGTGTGCCTTGAAAACTGGAATAACTCTTTGAAGCCTTGTCAACAAATACAGTTTTTAATGCATAACAAAATTGTTGAAATCGGTTCAAATACTATGGTGGTGTTTCAAATTTAGGTTGGTCAGACTGTATATAACTCAAAACAATCCCAAACTCCAGCCATACTGTTTTATAAACCCAAACGAAAACAAAGAACACCTCATACATCTCCCCCAACCAGTAACAAATACCAAAAGTATTAAAAGAAAAAAGACAACTTTGTAAGTAAAACTAAGAAAAATATTTTACAGTGAGGTCCATATATATGGAATACATTTATTTTTAACGTTAATATGAACTTTTGGGGAAAAACTTGAAACAGATTTTTATTCTGAATTTTACAAGTTATAATATAAAAAGATTACCCTCTCTGAATTATGGCAAAAATTTTAAATTTTTAATGAGAAAAGGGGTCGTGTTATACCTCTTTTGAAAGTGATTTTAATTCTCCGTTCAGCAATATACAGGTCTTTAAATTTGGTGCATTCGTAACTATGAAAATTTAACCCTGAGGATATTTAAATGTTTTAATTTTTAAATGACCGATATAAATACAGATCAAATATCAGATTGTATAAGTTTTAGTGACTCAACCTATAAATACATTTCCAATGAAATCTTCTATCTTTCAATAAAAACATATTTTGCTATATTTTCTATGTCAACACAAGTTTTATCTAATTTTTGACAAAAAAAAAAGAAATAAAAAACCATTCGGGTAAACGAAATGAGAGGAGCCGTAATTTACGTAGCAAACAATCAAACAATTTATCGTATAAAAGACTGGAATATCACGAAAATTTAAATACAAATTACATTATAGCTAAACCAATAAAAATTAAATAAAAACTTTCATATCTTCAATACAACAGCCAGTTTGGTGGGATAATGAAAGTTCACAAATTATTTTAAATTAAAATACGCTTACAAAAAATTTAAACAAACGACTAATTGGGAAAATTATATAAATTCTCAAATTATTTTTGTTTTCATTAAAGCTCAAAAGAGTTCATTTAAATAAAAAATCTCCTCCTAACAAAATATTGGCTTTTTTTAAAGTTTTTAATAAAAACGTTTGCAAAAACAAACAATGGAAATGATAGATAACCTTCTAAAATATTTTGCTCCAGATTCAATAGAATATACCTTTCATACTTCCATTTCAAAGCAACATTTTTTTAGACACACTTTTCCTATACAGGTTTAGAATCAGCTCTCAACATTACTCAAAAGAGTTCATCGGGTAAAGATGTGACTATTTACAATATCATAAAAAATCTTTTGGAATATTTCAATGATTGATGGCAGAAAGGTGAAATAAAGGAAAAGGGTTCATATGATTCAGTTCATCTAATAATACGGCAATTCATACTAGGTACAATTGAAATTATTCAAAATTATTCAAAAATAACATTAATAAACAAAGTAGTACAAACAATAAGAGACAACAAAAAATATTCAAAGACAACCAAAACAAGAATAATTAAAAAATATCCATTAATAGCTTATTTTAAATAGGGCTACAAAATTTATTATAATTGAGATTCAAATAGTTAATTTCGGAATTAAGTGAGTTAGGTGCAACATAAGAGAAACAATCCTGAAATTTTGTAGTTTTGTGTGCAGCAATGTTAAGCAAATTTACTCTAAGTTGTACATTTAGGGTGCTAAATCTGCTACTTAAAATATTATGCAAGTATTGCGGAGTTTTTGATAATAGCAGTTTAAACAAAAACACAAAATAAAGAAATTTCACTAGACTACATATTTTTAGCTCCTGTAGTCTATTAATGTAAGGAGTAACGTGTGTTCTGACAGAAATATTACAAACATACCTAATACAAGAATTTTGTAATCTTTGTAGTTTGTTTCTATTGTATTGTGTCAAAAAAATGAATATACCATACAACCATAATAAATGTGAGGATATATCAGAGACTTAATTAATTTTAATTTAATGTTCTCATTTAAAATACATTTTAAGTGGTATATAGATTTCAACTTCATAAAAGGAATACTTGTGACGTGACTAACATGCTCCGGAAACCCTATTTTGTTATCTAAGATAAGTCTTAAATTTTTACCTTAGATTTATGCTCAGCACCACTCATAAACAGACACTAGATCTGAGTGAATAGAGTCAATGTCCTCTTGCACAGCATCATCCAAGCATTCAGTATAAAGTTGTAAATCATCAGCATATAAATGATACTTCATTTTTGATAAGACTAGTATGAGTGAAAATGGAAAACAACAGTGGTCCAAGCACGCTACCTTGTGGCACTCCTTTAGTAACTTCTTTGAAATTTGAAAAACTATTAGCGATCTTGACACGTTGCATACGCCCATTCAAATAACTCCTAAACCAATTAACACTACCCCTATCGAAACCCATATATTGAAGTTTAGAAATCAATAAGCTTGAATTCACCACATCAAAGGCCTTGCTTTGATCAAGTAAAACCAGCACAGTACATTTGGATTGATCAACATTATCAGCAATATCGTTAACCACTTTAATAAGAGCAGTGTTAGTACTAAATTTATTCCTGTAAGCAGATCGACACATTGGCAGAATTTGTTGTTCATCTAAATACCGTGTTACCTGAATGGAATCTATTTTTTCAAATACTTTAGCAAAAGAAGATAACGAAGATATAGGTCTTAAATCATTAAATTGAGTTGGATTACCAACTTTAGGCACTGGGAGAATATTAGCAGATTTCCAGGTTTCAGGAACAATTCCCTGGCAAAGTGAGTCGTTAAATTTAGTCGTAAAATATACTTGACAGACCATTATAATAAATTACAAGGGCCAAAATGTGTAATTCAAGGTATACCCTAAGGAGCTGTTTTGAGCCACGTCTTTTAATAAAATTTATACACATGATATACATAATATGCTAGATAATTCTATGAATGTATACACAACAAGGAGATTTTTGTTTTTACCTATACCAAATTCCTATTAAATTTGTGCCAATGTCCTTAAAGTATTGCTTAAAAAACTACATTGTCTCTTATATGGTAATGCAGCTAAATGCCCTCCCTGTAAAGTTAAAACAGTACAGTAACTTATTGTTAGAACTTGCTTGGGAGCTTTCTGATCCAAGTACTCCTTGAAGAACCTTTAGAACTACCACTTTATATAGTACGTTCTTAACTAGCCTCTAAAGAAATAATCAAACAAAATTTTTGTACTAATTATAAGCTTTGTTCCAACCTGCATCAGTAATAGTTTCGGATAGCTGTGATTCTGCGCAGAATCTGAAATGCGTTCCAACCCGAGTCACTAACCATTATTAAATGATTTGTATTCTGTACCAATCGAAATCTAACCGTAATTGGAAACTATCAGAAGAGTTTGTGAATTTTTCACTTATCACTTATCCGAAGCATGCGCATTGCGCATAACGATGTTTTGTTTTGACAACATAACCTAGATCACAGACTTCGTTTGTTGTATTTCTGTGTTTTACTTAAATTTTAATTGAAATATGGATAATATTATTGAGAATGGCGATAGTGATGTATATAGTGATTCTTTAGTGATTCTTTGGTTATTCTTAGGTTAGGTTAATTCTTAGGTTATGTTAAATGCTAACAATAACAAAACATCTTTGGTACCAACCTACAATCAAACCATCAGAAATGGACCGTTTTGACAGTCATGCGCAATAGAAACGATTGGTAAACAGTTAGAAATCTATTTGTAATTTCAGGTTGGAACAAAGCTAATATATTGCGAAAAACTACTGGAAATTATAAATACTCTCAATTTTCACTAACGCACGAAAACTAATAAAATTTGAAGTATCCAATTTTTTGTTTAAAGGTATTAATAACATTTTTTCCATAAACTATCCGTTTTTTCAAAAATTAAGGATAATTTTTTTTTTACGGTGTACAAGCACTACCCGTTGTAATTTTTTTGTAGATAATAAATTTAATAAAAATTATAACTTTATTAATCATTTTTATGGGGGCTATTATAGTCTCTAAATTATCAAAATTTAAAATTTCTTATCAATTAAATTCATTCAATTTTTTTATCTATTCTCATGTGTTCACGGATGGAGTTCACAAAATTTTTTTCGAAAAATATAATTGTTGATAAAAAGTTTTGCTTATTCTAAAACTCCATGAAATGAAAAAGAACATGTTTTACCCTACCTGCTTCATTTTATGCGTCAATTATAGTCTTGTTTGCCTGTCCATACTTTACCTCAGAATTGTTAAATACTTTATTATCGAATATTACATTATGTCCTTGCTGAATATGCAAAACCAATATACAGGTTTTGAAAGTATCTAAAAAGACATAGGCGAAACCTTAAGTAGTAAAAGGATACAATTTTTATGTGTTTTATGTATCGGAGAGAAAGCACAATAATGTGTCTCCTCTCGGCCGAACTAGAAGTACGACCACGGCTGCCGATACGTTACTATCAAATTGACGGAAACGATGTTCCCACCTTGATATATCCCTACTTCAAAATATTAATAATATGTTCTCTTTCTTTCATAACGCGGTCTTTATCACTCGCATGGATTCATTTATGTACTTACATATTTAGGCCAAATGTGTATATTCTATCAGTTAACAAAATACCTAAAAAATCTCATTAAATGTTTAAAACAGGCCCATTCTCATTTTAGGGTTATAATTTTCTAAAAATCTGTGGCAATTGGCTTTACCCATTTATTACATAAAAGACGAATTTTCAAATAGGGCTGGTAATTTAGTATTCTACCTAAAAGATAATAATTGTAGCAATTCCAATCGGGTTGTGCTATTTTGACAGTTATTGTATAAAAATAAAACAAACTTTCTGTTAGAAAATTTTCTATTTACTGGCGACATCGATATGTAGTTCACTTACGAAAAGTTTTTAATGTTCTAAGGTAAGACTTTTGCTTACACCATGTAATACTTTCACCGTTGTTTTACTTTCTTTTACTTACTTATCAGTTTGGATGTGTTCAATATTACGCGATAGTACTGACAATAGGAAGAACCTTGATGTCGAACAATTGGTCTATTATTATACATTTATTTTCTATTTAAATTGGCTCCAATTTAAAAAATGCAATATAGAAAATAAGTCAATTAGTTTACTTGTTATAATATATTTAAAATTATTGGTCATTAGGTAAATCACCATTATTATTGTTTTGACTATTGCTATTTGAACAATATGAAATAAGTATTTGAATTAGTTTTTGGTCATCTCCATTTATTCAAAATTAATCATTGTTTATTTATAATAATTAGGTGTAAAAAAATAAGAAGCATAATTTATTTTACAGGGTGTCTCATTGATAATATAGAAAATGAAGCAACATTTAGAAATAAAATTAACTCAAAATATGACTATTAAACCACTCATGCTTAAGTAATAGTACATGAGTTGTAAACAGCGCTTTACATTTGTCACGTGCTCGAGTTTGTATACTCACGTACTATATTTTTTCCATAATAGATACAAATAGCTTTTATAAATATACAGGATATCTTTGAAATGGTGTAAAAACATTTGGGGGTGATAATACTCCTAAAACTAACAAAAAAGTTCCTATAAGTTGTTAAATGCTTATTAAGGAAGTTAGGGGCGTTAAAAGGGTAAATTTAAAAATTGTTTTTTTTTTAAATTATAAGCTTAAACTTTGAATTTTTTTTGTTTTCCTGCTCCGATCATTTCTTCCTATTATAATTGTTTATTTGGTCTATTTGCATGGGAAGGAAGCGGGGGATTCTTGACCTGCAAAGCAAGCAATTGTTGGCTGGATCTAACTCCAGCTGGTTACTTGAAAATCATTCACTGCTGCTGCGGCTAATCGTTGGATCTGTCAGTAAGTGGAGCACCCAAACTGTCGAAGGAATGGAGAGGAGGAAGTAATCTTCTACCACTATTTAGTAAAGTGTAAAACTTTATATCAACATCTAATCGATGGATTACTATACCCATACCATTCTTCTGTAATAATATATTTTACCAGTTAAATTAAATTTAAAATTACTCGTCTGAATATATTAAAGTGTCAAAATTGTTCGTCATAGGTAACCACATATTATCATTAAATATCCACCACTTGCATGTTAGATAATACAGAATGGGCCACTCAAAACAGTCCACCCTGATATTTGGCAGTATTCATTGGATTTTAAGAAAATGCTGAAACACGTCCATTTTTATTCCAAAGGGCATACATTTTCACATTTTCACGATGCAGACATCTTTCATATGTCAACCTCCCCCCCTTTCACGTCTCCAACCCCTGGGGTTTATACCATGTTTGGCACATCAATAGAAAGGCCAAATATCAGGGTGTACTGTTTTGAATGGCCCACTCTGTATAGTGTATGTACTTTTGTATCTGTATATATTTAAATATGTACTCATACAGTAAAGTGAAGATGAACGTAATCATTCATTTACAATAATGGGGTGGAAAATAAATCAATGTATCCACTGGTAGATACATTAGTTTATTTTAAGTCTGTTAAATTAAAATATTGCAAGGCTAATATAACCTGTTACCTATTGTCCAGAAAACAATTGAATTATAATATGTAAAGCACTCCTAGGTCACATTTGTAGTTGGTCTGGTATTATAAAAAAAAATAATTTTTATTAATTAATTAATTATATTTATCTTCATCTCTCCCTGATCCCATTCTACAGATTCAGATGGAGGATCGTTTGGATTAATGTATCGACTTGTTCCATTTCTTCCTGTCCTTGATCACTCATTTTCAGTACGTTCACTACGTTTCACGACATTTTCCGCCGTTTCAGTCCTATTTCACTAATTTCATTCATCCAATTCTTCTTTAGTCTTCCTTTCTTCTTTTTTTTTTGTTCATTCTTTCTATATACCCAAACCAACCTTCAAATTGTTTATCCTGTATTTTACCTAGTATTGGTTTTTATTCTAATGTACCTATTTTTTATTTTATTCTGTTTTATTATTTCTCATTTAGTTAATTTTGGTCCATTTTTTAATTAATGTTTCTTTTGAAGTACCTTTGTTTCGCATCTATAAAGTTATTGTCGGTATAACTGACATTCAGCTTGTTCTTTTTTCGATTTTTTTTCTTAGTACCTACCATTTATTGCCTAATTTACACCTGTCCCTATAAACGCATATGGTTATTGGTTTGAAATTTTTATAGACTATTGTTGTTTGATTTCTTTTAGATCGTAGTCTCGTGTCCTTTATAATTTTTTCTTATTATTATAAACATTAACGGGCTTAGATTATCTCCTTTTTTTATACCTTTTTCCAACGCTTTTGAATTTTTTTTTAATATTTTACTTTAGCATATGTGTGAGATTTTATTTCCAAGTTAGCCTCGCGCATCAAGTTTTTGTTTAAACTATGGATTAGGTTTTGTTATGCAAGACAAATACAAAAATAAAAAATAAAATTAAAAAAAATATAATCAGTTATTATTGATACAGTACAATTTGTTGGTCTAAATATTTCGCAATGTTACAAATAGATAAGTTGAACAATTAAAGTTATTTCTAATGTAAATAGGTACTTTAATAAATACATATTTGTTCATTAAAGACACGCAGTTTTATTTTAGAAAATTGGAAAGAGTTCAAATATTCTCATATAACTAGCATAATACTAATAACTAATAATTAAAAAGTTATTTAATACATATTGCGAGATCCTTCAAGTCACGCAAAAAATGAGATCAAAAGAAAATGTTAATTTATTTAAAGCCTAGTTTATTAAAATGCGCACTAAAATGTAAACAAAATTAATTAATATAAATAACTTCTACTTCTTCAAGTTGAGAAACAAGAAAAATATTAATTATGTAATTATCCTATATGTAAAAAATGCATGTAATTAAATACTAGAATTAATTAAAAGTAATTAAATCTAAAAAATGTATAATTTCCTTTTGTTTTTAAAAAGTTAATAAGCAAATGTTTACAATTTCGGTAATAGCATAATTTTAACATCAATTACTGATTTTTTTATATTAAATAAAAAAAAATAAAAGTAAATAATGTAATAATAAAACGCATAACTAATATATTTCAAACATAGGTACTAAAATACATATTCATTTTTCCTTACTATTTAATGTTTTTCTATTTTTTATTTTTCTCAATTTGATTATTTTTTACATGAAATGCTTTTCATACTTTCATTTCAAAAATAACCACTCCAAATAACTTTGATTTAGCGAAAATTTAAAAAAACACATAAAATTTGAGGGATGTTTTATAAAGGTCCAACAGAAAAAATCTCATAAATTTGCCACATAAAGAACTAATTTCCTTAAATGAAGAAGAATATTTTTATACGATTGCACATCAAAAAATTTTTGCTCTTGAAACAAACAACATTCTATGGATTGTAGTAAAAAAACCCGATTACAACATTTACACATTTCTCATTAAAGTTTTTGAATTCTGTCTAGAATAAAGCCACTTCCCGGAACAATGGAAGAAACCAAACATAGTTATCCTCAAACCAGGTTGATAAGAAGATTAATATCTATAGACCCATCACCCTTCTTTCCGTTTTAGACAAACTTCTCGATATGATCAAAATTTCTCTTGTGTTAGATAACTTAATTCCCTGGTTTCAATTTGAATTTAGAAACCAAATGTCTACTACATTTCCCCCTTCTAGACTTATGTCTAACAGTACCTCAAGGGTTTTTCAATCTCTCCTTTACTCTATAACATTTTCTGTTATAATTTCCCTCCGGCCAATAGAGAACACACTTTTTCCAACTAGACACTTAAATATACAGATGATCACATCATAGCTCTTTAACCCGTACTCTATCTAACACCAGCTGAATATTGGTTCAATAAACGGAAATTCACCAATACTACTTCCCTCCCAAAACGTTCCGATTCCTCTTTCTTATTCAGTGAAATATCTTGGTATACAATTAGACAGTAAACTAAATTTTAATACACTCAAAATCTCAAAAAGAAAGCTAATGCCTGAGCAAAATTCTTTCGGCGTCTGACCTATCAAAATGAAGGCATAAATACTAAAACACTACTAACTCAACTCATCATTAACAACATTCTAGTAGATGAACCATCTTAGAATAATTACCAAAATGAGACAACTAGGCAACCTTCTGCATCATCCTGCTAATGAGTATCTACTCAGTCAAATAATGATATTTATTACCAATCGATGAATGAAGGATAAAACTTGTACGGAAAATCTCTAAGAAACCATCTAATAGAAGAGTTTTGGATATGTTTATCATGGAAACAATCCTTCCTTCACGAACAAGGTTTAGAAATCCTATCGAAATCATACAGAAAATCCTGTCCATTTGGAAAGTGAAGAATGATCAATACATTTGAACTGTTTTTATTTTCAGATAAGCTGTAAATAGTTGTTTAGTTGGTATTATAAATTTTCTTGCATTCCATTGTAAAGTGTAAATATATTCGGGTAATTAATATTACAAGCTGCAGGACCTCAGCGGATGGCTTTTTAGTTGTAGTTATATTTGTATAATAATTGTGGCCAATAAATTGCTGTTATTATTTTCTCGTTAGATTATCTTTTATAAAAAGTGTGCTCTCATTTCCAAGAACACCAGTCTATACAATATTGATTCTTCAACATTTTCAAGAAAAGGTAGGCGGAGTCGAGAGGGCGAAACTCAGAAATATGTTGATGTTTCTAATCTTGACGATTTTGAAATAAAATACGAGTTTTTGTTTTTCTTAAATATACGTAAAATCAAATTAATTTCAGTAGCAAATTTTTAAGGGAGAACAACACTGCGATGGATTAAAAATTAAAAACTAATAAAGAGAAAGAAGATGATACTAAAGAAGCACCGATATAGTAATTCAATAGAATAGATATATTCAAAAATCAATTGAAAAAAAACGACTAGGCGATAGCCATGGTTATACAGGCAATATTTGGTTTTATTTCTTCAAATGATTCTTTGAAAAGATGTTTAGTGTACCAGACCGAGACGATTTTTCTAGGAGCCACCATATTATATTTGATAACTAGGTAATTTTTCAATATTTTTCAATAAATATAATTCAGTATACACTTTTTACCATAACCTTTCCTCAACCCAAAAATAATTCAATGATTTGCAATAGAAAAATTGGCAAATTTCCAGCCTTTCACAGTGTTGTTCCCCCTTAAATGAATGAATTGTAGGTAGATTTCAAATTTTCTGAAAATGGTAGGGGATAAAAAATATGCTAGCAAATAAAATAAAAAAATTTATTAACTTTTGAAACAACAGATGTTTATATAAAATAGTTATAAAACTTTTAATAAGCAATACAAGAGCTCTGTTTAAACAATAACAATACTCTAAAAATAATATTGATAATTTTGGTTAATGAATATTTATTTCTATTGGTAAATATTACAAATGTAATTATTAAACTTGACACACTTTTAAGAATGAATTTGGTAATTAATTATTTATATAAAATTGTCCGCTTTTGTTCGTACTTCTCTAAAGACATTTTACTCAAAATTAGATCATTTTAGGAACATAATACATTTTTTGAGTAAAGCAGCCTGTAGATATAAAGAAACAATTTAGAAACTTAAATAGGTAAGCTATTTACTCACAACCGCTTAAGCAAAAAGATCAGTTGCATTTCTTGGAATAAATAATAAATATCTGGCAAATAAACAATAAATAAATAAACGAGAAACCAAATTTTTACCTTATACGACAGTTCTGCAATATGTAATCAAACCGCAAAAACAAAAATTAAAACTATTTCTAAAATAGACAAGTACCGAAAATATCGCTTCAACAATTTTTAAATATAACATTATTAAAAAAAATGGATTTTATTATATCAGGCTTTCACAGCCACTTAAACTGCTATTTGGCACTTTTTAGTTTTTAGTTTCCCCAAATTATTGTAAAAAAATGACAAGATAGTATGAATGATTTTATTACATAAGCGAGCGCAATTGAAACATTACAATTTTTATACATTACATTTAAAAACAAGCAAAAAAAAACTGAAACTAGTTTATTGCAAAAATTGATCCAAACATTGTAGTAGGTACTTATTATTCTAGCTCTGGAATAACTGGAAATAAATTAAAGCATTTTAATAAGTTTCACTACACATTGCACAGAAAAATATAATTAATTTAGTACCACAATTTAACCAATTACTTTTTTAATATTAAAAAATGTACATTCTCAACATTGTTTGATAATATAGATAAAAGTTTGTAGTGGTATAATATTGAGAAAATAATTCTGTGTACACTTACACACTTTCGATAACTTTAGACTATTTTAGGAATTGGGGCAAATTAAAAGTTGAGATGAAATTTTAACTTTAATCTTTCTTGAAAACGAATGAGTTTTAAGGACCATATCCATATTGATTTTCCTATTTTTAGAAATATAACGTCCTTCATGTTTGGGAGACTTATTTAATATAAATAACGACTCCCAACTTAATCATCCTACTGTATATATGTCAATAACGTACGTGTTTTGCCCAGAAATATTGGTAATTAAATGTGAAACATATATTTTGTGGTAATAAATTAACTGTTATGATAATAAGGTGCACAGCCTTTCATGTCTCTTAATTATCATGTAACAAAAATTAGACCTCCTTGCATATGGAACAATAAAATCCATGTACTTCTAATAAGTACCTGTGGTTTACAATATTCGCAACATTCTATTTGAGATGTACTAATGTTATACATTTTTTAATGACACTGTAAAAGCATTTATATGTAGATAGTTTTATGGATAACTTTGTTGTAAATAGCATAATTATTACTTAAACTTTAAAGCTGATGGGTACATTTCAAAAAATGTACACTGCTAAGTTTTTCCCTACTTTCATAGATACGCAACAAATCTAAAAGTTAACATAAACCTAGTGACTAGTTCTTTTTCAAATAATATAAATTATAGAATATAATACAGCCTAATTACATAATGTAAGATAACAATAAATTTTGTATATTTTAAAGGTTTCAATAACATTTCAATTTTATATCATTCTAAAATTAAATCAACGCATCCTAAAGAAAATAAGCCACCCAACAAATCAAAATTATCAGGTACAAGGTTTATTTATAGATATACCACAAATTAGATAATTATCCAATTATATATACTTTTACCTGAATATTCAATTTTTAGAGTGAACTTAAAATACAAAATCACCTTCAAAAATAATCTTTTTTTGGAGCAGTTTGTTTTCAGCAGAATGCATTGTAAACAGAGGCATGCAATATATATGTTTCTATGGTCCTTATTCATAATTAATTTAATTTAATTTTAGGTAGGTTTAGTTTTCCTAAAAAATCGATTTTCTTAATGTTAAAACTGCTTGGTTTAGAGTTGCCAGTTACATTATATAAATTATAATAATTTAATAAACGATAATAATCTATTATAAATAAAATTAGTATCTCAAATAATAAAATCATATAGTATAGTTTCCATAACAATATATTGTGAAATTTACATTACTGATTGGAAAAACCTGACCTGAATTTTGATACATACTGTTAGAGAACTTGGTAACCTTGCTTATATAAAATTTAAAAAATAGGTGTTCACAACTGTCCTACTTTTATAAAAGTACAAATCAAAGTTCAAAAATTGTAGTAAATCTACAACCTTTAAAAATCTTAAATAATCAGTAATATTTTTTGATTAAAATTTTTAAGTAATTGCCAGTAAAACACTGCAATTCCATGAAAAAATAATATTTACACTATATACTTAATTTGACGGGATTTTGAAAATAAGGCAGCTTATTAAGTATCTACCTGCATGATAATAAAAAGGAGCGGCCCACAAATTTTAGCTTTTAAACAAAACAAAAATATTTTTTTTATAAATTTGTGAACTTTGTATAAAGGAGATTAAAAAATAAATAAATAGTATTATATAACCTGTCAAATAAACAAATATTTTGTTTACTTAAACATAATTTTTAATGACTTATTAATTCACAGATAAATTAAATATAAAATCAAATTATATTACATAACACTCTATATATGATTCAGTTAAATTGGGTTAATTTTAACATAATCAATTCAAAGCCAATTTTAAAGGAACACATTTTTGAAGATTTATCTACTAGACACCACAACCAAAAATGTTATATGAAGATTCAGGACCTCTAATAGCTAAGCTAATGATAGTTTTTTATTCTGTATGAACTTAAAATTGAAAAAATGAAAAAATACAAACTGTAAGTCATATATTTTTATATATTTTACAGTATTCAAATAATAATTTATTGCTTTTTACAAGTTTCATTGTTTTAAAATTTTAAGTACCTATAGGTAAAATTTTAAGCAGATGATATGAAAGCACTGGCATAAATCTTAAAAACTTTATTTTGTTATTTACCTAATTAGAAATACATTTCTATATAATACTAGAACTCTGCATTAAAAATAACCATAAGCCCATTTTTTTAAGATATTCTAGATTCAAAATCTTTGGGTAAACATTATTTTAAATATACAAATATTGAATCATACATTTTATCACAAAAATATATAATTTTGTACAAATAATTAGTTTTCCAGTTTCCTTGAAATGCATGAGATTTTTCTGGCAACTATAAACTGCATTACAAAAAGAATTATTCTTTTTAGATTCAATGCTTGATTTTCACAATTTTATCCGGTTTTGGTAAAAATTTGGATGGAATAGTCACTTTTTTAAATTCTTAACTATTCAAATATAAAACTACTAATATAAATAAAAATAATAAATATTTTAATTTACCTTATCACCACAAACTAAAAATAAAAAAATGACTGCTGGACTACAAAAAGTATTTTTATTTTTGGAATGTAAGCACATAAGTAGGTTTTTAATAATAATCTTATTGTACTTTTGACTTAAGCAAAGGATAATCAGCAGTAACAGGTGCGCTTCTTTGCTTTGACTTTCTTTCTCCAGACATATAAGCTTTATAGAAAAATCTGGCAAACAAAACAAAATAACTGAAATACATAGCAATTGACAATTTAATATTAAATGGTGTTATATGACATTCTTGTTGTTGTTGGAGCAACTGTCTTGCCCATAAATTTACTGCACAACCTATAATCATTTGAATTAACTGAAGAGAAGTTATAAGCATGGCAATTTGTCTGGGTGGGCTGTATCTCATAGCTCTCAAGGCATAATATGAGTACATCACAGAATGGACGCAATAATTCATCACAATAAACCATCTCGCACTTGCTGTGTATTCTGTATAACTAAACCAAGAATACAGCAAAACTGTTATGTGATGGTACCAATGAAGGAATATAAGGGGCTGTTTTCGGAGCACTATGAAAATAGTATCCCCAAGTTCCGGCAGTTTACTAAGTACAAACATAAAAGTCCAGAACCCTGACACTTTATCTTGTTCAATAAACGAAGGAATACATACAGAATGGTATAATCCGTGTTGAGTTATAATGTGCAAGAATTCTGGTACCGTTCGGCAAGCACCCATTATACTAAACGCTGCTAATAGGGTGTTCCAAAGAACTAAAACTCCTCTCAATTCAAATCTGGGTCGATTCTGCATTAAGTACTGTCCACCGAAAATGAGAACCATATAAATACCCACATAGTAAAACCCATAAGTCCAGTTATCCTGCATCCACATGCGAGTTTTCTGATGAATGAAATCCGACTCAAAATTAAACATATAGGAATAATTAGGCATTGTAACTTGGGTATACTCTTTCATGATGTGTTCGTTGTTCACTCTCACTGTTGAAAACCGGCACAGGCGGCACACTTTTTAATCAGAAATTCACAAAAAAATTGTGATATTTCGTTTTACTCGCGCTACTGTCAACTCGATTTTAACGGTATACCGCCGACAGATGATTCTCAAGTACGCCCAAAAGTGGCCCAAACGCTGAATAAATCGTGTAATAAATTCAATGTGCGCCTGCGTTACCATAAAATACAGCGCGATAAATTGAACTTCTGTATTTAAAAATACACAACGATTGTAATTAATTTAATCATATGGTTATATCGAAATAAACGATACAAAGCAAATATAAATGTATTGTGATACTCTTACCTTACTATCATTTATATTTTTTAACCTTAGAATTATTCCGATTTATAAAGATAAAAATTAACATGCCACAGAACTAGAATAAACGTCAATTTTCTTCTTCTCAGATACACAAGGTGATAAGATGCATTTACAAAACATCTGGGTTCAGATAGGGTTCACATTTCGCAAAACCTTAAAATTAGCTAGATTAATCTAAACAAAAAATTCTTATAGGTCATTCATAAGACACCTTCAAAATCCTCTCTTAACCATTAAATAACCTCTGGAGTTCGATAATAAACAATGATATCGTAGTCAGCGCTTCAAAATTTGATCGAAAAAATGTTTTTTTTTCACAAAAGTTTTTAAGTCGGCACGCTTCTATTTTATTAATGTCAAAGAATAGTATGCATTTTTTTATTGTCAGTGCTCGTTTATATTTTATTATTTTTCAAGAAATAAAACATGGCTTTAAATTTTAGTATAAATATCTCGCAAATTAAGAAATTTTGGCGAACAGACTATATATAGACAACTAAAAAGTAAGTTTTTTATTTATAATTTTGAATATGTTTTAGTATCTACCTGAATATTTTCGTATATGTATATATATATATATATATATATAAATTGTTAAAGCTACTCCTATGGTCAATACCTCCGGTATATGTTGCTACTTTTTTAAGAATTATTTACATTTTTAGGTATTTTTGATTTGCTTTAGTTGGTACTGTTGGCAGTTCTGACCTGACTCACCTACCTAACCTGCAAACTTTCTTTTACGAATCTGATTGCAGATTGGAGTTTACAAAAATGTCTACAAATTCTTTGGAAAATGAGGTAAATGTAATCTATATAATATGATATTTATATGTTACAAAAATAAAACTTTGATTCACATAGTAGGCGGGTAAAGTTTTGAATGGTTACTAAGGTAACAAAAAAGTTATTCCCATATTGTGTTTCTAGTAAAAACTGTTGAAAAGAAATCGCATAGTCAGCTATGAGGCCTTAGATACTTAAGTTGATTTAACAAGTGACTTTATTTCAGATCGAGAAAAACGACCAGAAAAACGATAACGAATTAGAGATTCCAATGGATTTTTCAATTAAACATCCCCTTCAAAACACTTGGACGTTGTGGTACTATGAAAATGACCGGTCTCAGTGCTGGGAGAAGAATCAAAAAGAGATATCCTCGTTCCAGACTGTAGAAGACTTTTGGAGGTAAGTAGCTGAATTTTACTCTTCAAATTATCATCAAATATAAAAAATTTGATAAAACATATCTGTTTTACTAAAATTATAATACAATTGTAGATATCTCATTGCTCTATTTAATTTACTAAAGTTTTTGTTAAAATGGAGTATATATTATTCTATAGAAGATTTTTCATACATTTTTTGGGAGCCAAGAGACAAACTATAAAAATGGGGATTTTTTGCAAAAAAAGTACACCTGTACTCTCAAATTTTATTCATTTTTGACAAATATTTTTTTGCAATGGAGGTTTAAACAAAATGGCGTATCTCTTAAGTATGGAGGTCGATTTCAGCTCAAACTTTCATTTGTTTTTTCCCCGGAAAAATAGATATAATTAGAATTTACAAAATCGAATCTGTCAACCACAAAAGAAAAGTAGATCGATTGATCCTTTCTCAAGTTATTACAGACTTGGAAAACATAGTTTTAAGATAATCGCGTTTTAGAACATTTTTACTGGATTCTAATTTCACTTGTATGACATTGTCAATTCCTGGGCCATACAAGAAATGATTCTCTTTGTATAACTTTTATGCCTGTTCATCCTGATACCTGTTCAACAACGCTATAAAGACAACCCTTCTAGTTACAGGCTTCTATACTCTGACAAAACGTGTTGTAACTTCTTTATTCATTCAAGTTCAACAAACGGTTTTAGGACAACATTCTTGGAAGATTCAAACTGTTAAAAGTGCAAAAAAACAAAAAGCTGTTTTTTAAAATTGACAAAACATATGTACCCGCTTATGTAAGCTAATAACTATTTTTATTACTAGGGAAGCCAGTATTTATTTTTCTCTCATTGATGAGGCTTCTTCATATGAAGGAAGGAACTTTATTCCTGTGAAATACATGTATTTTTTTTCTCCTACCTCTATAAAAATCTAAAACTATTTGAATTTTGAATGCCAAACAAACAATATTCAGACTGTTATTTTATTGTATACATAAGGTTCAGCTACTGAACAGATGGATGCACTATTTGGCAATGTTTTGGGTTTCTTTCCTACTCACTAAATACCTCCTCTGAACCGAAGTTCAAATCTCGAATCTTATGGTAGGGGTAGTGCAAAGCTGTCGAATTGTAGGTTGGTCAGCATAATATGTGAATTCTCAAATTGGTTCTGTCCAGAATAAAATTACATAGTCTTTACAACAAACTTCTTTCTATAAGGTACCAATTTCTCTTTTCTTATTATTAAATATACATATTAGTAATATATTAGCTATTTCTGATCACCAGTCAGCAATTGCAGATATTTATTTCAAATACTTCTTCTCTGGTCATTTGACTACCTTGGTTACAGTCAATAAGTTTAAAATGTACAGTTATCATTCTGGATTTTCTTCGTTTTATATTAAGATTCAATTTGTTATATAAAATGTTAATAAAGCATATCACAGATAGCAAATATACACTTTCTGCGGAGAAAAACTACTAAATACACATCTTGCTTATTTTTTACAACAATATTGTTATTTGACAATTGATGGAGTATTTTGCATATTTATGAAATCTTCATTTAAATTATATTTAGCCTCTACAACCATATCAAGCCTTCTAGTGAATTAAGGCAGGGAAGTGATTACTCGCTGTTCAAAAAAGGGATTATGCCCATGTGGGAAGATAAAGCTAACAAAAGAGGCGGCAGATGGTTGCTGAGTTTAGAAAAGAAACAAAGGAGTAATGATTTAGATCGTTATTGGTTGGACATAGTGAGTAAATTTTAAATTTCAGAAACCATTTTTAAAAGTTTTCAGTTAAGCACAAAAATATTATTTTTGTGACATTTTTCATTTATGAAATTAAAATTAATATTGTGTTACATTATAAAATATTGAATTCAAGTTTAAAGTATATATCTGATTTTATTCATTATGTAATTGCTAATTACGGTATTAACATATTATTAGCTTTTTAAAATGAGCTTATTTTTGAAAAATAAAGAAGTTATTAAATTTGTAAATATTTTGAAAATCTTATCGGTTGAAGAATTTTTCAGGTCTTCTCAGTTAAAAACACATACCAATACTTTATTTTTCTCCAAACGTTCCCCTAGTATAAATATATATGGTAGGGTGTGACTTTCAAGAGAGGGAGAGATGGAGGGACACCCCACATTGTTTTAAGAGCCTTTATAATACGCTTTACAAACAAATTACTGTTTTTTCTTTGGAACCAATTTACCATCTAATTTTAGCTTAATCAAATTTTCATTCTGAAGGTGTGATACTCTAAAGATCCTTTTTTTCAATTCAAGTTTAATGAGTGGTTTCACTTAACTAGCTCAAGAGTGAGTCAAGTTTGGTCTCTTACCTGTTATATTTTACAAATGTAAATTATTCAGTAAAATTCAGTAAAAGTTACATCCGAATTGAACAATAGGGCGTTTCTTTGAGAAGGTTAATTTTTTATATAAAGTGTATTTTTTGTAGGGACCTATCATTGGTATTTGGTAAAAATTCTGCTATAATAAAATACAGTTGCGTAATTAAAGTACTAACACATTGTAACAAAATTTAAAAATAATCGACAGTTATAATACAGAGAATACCAAAACTAAGCATTATTGTTTTTAGCATGTTTTCTTTTATTACTAAATTAAAAAAAAAAGGGAAATGGTAACATTTATTCGATATTATCTTAGATCTGCAACAGTATCGATAACTATTGATTTTGATATAATTTTTTAATAAAATATCTTTATAACTTCAGAATTTGATAGTTCTTGAAATACTAAACAGGGTGATATACAACACTTAGATATAATCCCATATTTCTGTGTTCTAATAACCACGAGTTTTATTTATTGTTATTTGTTTAAGTATGAAAGGATAATTTTGTGTTTATAAATTAACTAAGGAGAAATCTTTGCAATATTCGAGGTGGTTCTTATTTAGGCGAATTAATTTTTACAGCATATTTCCTTTCATATAATAAATAACATTGACTACAGGAACATCTTAAAAAAAACCAATCTACAGATTGTTAGAATTTAGAAAATATTGAACGTTTTTTAATTCTACATTATGTATATTTTTTATTAAATTGTACATAGGCTTGCTACTTGATTATATTTTCATTTCAAAAGGAATTCCAAAATTTTAGATTTTACCAGTGTCATGTGATAAGCTATGGATGACACCTTCAATTTTGTCCCCCTGTAGTTTAAGCTAAATAATTTTTTATTCAAATTTTACATTAGTTATAATAATGCATAAGGTTTGTCTATGCTAAAATCTATGATTTTTAAGAAAATATAAATTTTTATTTTCAAGACATTTTTTTAAACCTTTAATATCTCATATAAGTGGCATCCCTGTCCTGGCACAAAACATTGGTGAAACCTAAAATTTTGGAATTGCTTTTGAAATAATCATATTATCCAGTGCTATTCAAGTATGTCATTTAATTAAAAAAATATTCATAAATATAGAATTTCTTAAAAAAGTGTGTATATTGGTTATTTCTAAGGTCTCCTTGTTTCTAGAGCTAATGTTATTTTATGAAAAGGGAATTTTCTTATTTTTGGTTATTTCTCTATTACAATGAACTGTCAAGTGTATTTATTTTTTTCGGTGCACGTTAATTCCCGTCAAGACTTAAAATTGACCCTTAATTTACACTTCAATTCCCGTCAAGACATAATAATTTATGTTTAATATATCTTAACAGTAACATTAAACACTAGTATCACGAGAAAAAAATATAGTTGGTAAATTATTGAAACATAAATACACACTATCAAAATTATGCCAACAAATTTTATTACAATTATTTCTGTATATGTATGTATATATTATTATAAAAATAAGTAGGTACTATTACAGCATAGTATTTCTAAATTAATAGGATACGCATTTTATGAAATCTAAACGTCCAATTTGTTTATTAATATATTGATTAATTTTTGAATTTATACATTTTTTTCGCATTGGACGCCTTTCCCGTATGTTGCAACTATTAATTCTTATGTAAGTATATGTTTGCATTCCTTTTAATGACTCTAGAAATACATATATATTTGGATGATGCATAGGACAATATTGACCAAATTTATTGTGAAAACTTTTGCAGGAGTTTGTGGTACATGAAAGCTCAGAAGACATTTCTGGCCAAATTTATGGAGGAAATCTTTAGTCTTAGCTTATATAATTGTCTATTAATTAATCTGCAAATTTAGTAACCCGTGGATCAATAGGTTGCTCTTCGGCCAGTTTAAACGAAAAGGCATCTCCTATTCCTTTTGCAGTTAAATAGGTTAAACCGAAGATATGGTGTAGCCATTTTCCAATTAGTGAACTATTGTTTCCGCAGTCTTTGGCCAATCCAACTTGTTGAACCTTCCGATCCGTATATTTCAAGAAAAACCCAAATAAAAATAATTATCGTTATTAGGTATTATGTTATATTATTTTGATCTTACCATGATTGTGCAAGGTGACATCTGCTCCTACAACTTTGACATTAGGAAACACTTAGACACACTGAATGAATTGCTTCTTCAAAATCAGTCACTATTGATTGTGGGTTTAAACGTAAACCAATATCTTTACATTTTGTAACAAGCGTTAGTAATAGTTTTTTATATGTCGATTTTTGCTTAGTTCTTAACAAACACAATACCACTGGAACGTATGTATCATTTCAAAATACATGGATTGTAAAAAGTTGAGTAAAATACTTTGGACAGTACTCGCATGTCCCATCCATGTAAAGAACTTGTTGCTGATACATAAATGATAAATTATTTGCGCATGAAAAAATCACAATTTCTTCATTGATATCTTGACTAACAAAAAGTTCTTACTCTTTGACATATTAACGTTTATTTTATTTAAGATATCTTGAACTTCTTTCGAATTTTTGGGCAACTTACAAAATTGTTTTCGTCTTTGTTTTCCCATATTATTTCTAATATAAGTGATGTCCTTACTTGTAACAGTTTCCAACATTTGTGGACTTCTCTGCTTTTCTCCTTACTTCATTGTTTATCTTTTGTCTGTTTAAAACTGTTTCCGACACTGCTTCATGTTCATGGATACCAGTTTGTTTCGAAAAAACAAAATTATTCCCAAGTGTGTACACCTTAGCTCTGCACGATTTTTTTATACAACACCAACATGTTTCTTCAGTTGTTGTCAACACGCGGAATTTCTAAAATTTATAACTATCAAAAATTATTAAGGGCTTTCCCTTTTCGCTCCACATAACTTGAAGAGCCATTTCACAGTACACTTTACTTTACAGAAGTTAAATAGGTTTAAAATAGAAAAATTAGTCTGTCTAAAATACTTTAATTTATGCATACACTTTATTGTATTCTCTCTCAATAATTTCAACATATTATCAAATATTTCGATTTATGCGTAGGGTTAATCGATCTTTAAATGATCCTCGAGGTCATTATGGGGTTTTGACGGGAACTAACGTCGGGGATTAACAGCTTAATATAGTCCCTGTCCCGAATAAACGTTGACGTTCATGATTCTTGCTATTATTACTAGGAACTAGAATCCAAACGTCAGAGTATGCAGTAGAAACGTCACAATCTCCGAAAGCTAAAATATTTCAATCCCAACCGTATTTTTTTATTACCAAATTGTGCTGGTCTTGGATTTTAAAGAACCCAGTGAGGTAAAGATTAGTGTTAGAAAATGGTAACCGCAAACAGTCGTAAGAATTTTACCAACAAGAATCTATAGACTAGTCCACCAGTGGGACTCGTGCCTCAATGCTAATGGAAACTTCTTTTAAATTCGTTCAATAAACACTAATTTACAGCCTCTAAACTATTTGTTTCAAATGAACTATCCTCGTGTTAACATTGTCATGTATTTTTATATATTTTCATTGAATTGTTAGTGATTTAACAAGAATTTATCATAGCTGAAACAATATTTTGTAATTTAAGATTTATAAAATTCAAACCTAAGTTAAAACATGACTGAAGTAAGTAAATCAGAGGTAAAATTTAAAAATGCTTCACTTGGAATTGGAAAATATGAATAATTATACCTTGAAAATGTACTTTTCTAAAAAGTATGTATAATATTATGTAATTTTTATAGATCAGCTTATTAAATGAAATATGCTCTTTGAGGTGATGGAGAAAGTACCTATAGTCGTTAATTGCCGTGTTGAAATGCAAAAATTCAGTGTTCGTTGTGCAAAAAATATTCATTCTAATATTGTTACAGAACAAACTACTGTGATATATTGTTATTATTTTAGATTCTTTGTCTTATTGGTGAAGCTTTTGAGAATTCAGATGAAATCTGTGGAGCAGTGGTTAATATCAGACAGAAGGGGGACAAAATAGGTGAGATTTTTTATTAGTATAGTTTTGTACTGATATTTTGTACAATTTATCTAATGTAGATTAGACTTTAGTTTTTTATGGTTATCTCTCTAAATAGTTGCATTTTTTAAGCGGTCTGGACAGCTGATGCTCAAAACAACAATGCAGTCTTAGAAATTGGACGAAAATTAAAGGAGCGCCTTCATATACCACCGAGAGTAATGTTGGGTTACCAGTTACACAAAGATACGATTGAAAAAAGCGGATCAGTTTCCAAATATTCATATACTGTATAATTAATATGTGGAGCTGTTTTCACAAATAGAAAACTTGTTGAGTGCGAATTTTTATTTTAATACTATAGTTACTTATTTTAATTTTTGTCAATCGTTGATGTGGATCAAGTAGCAAAAGAAAAACGTGATTATTGGTGTATTTTTACCAAAATTAAGAGAAATTAACTTATTGTATTTAAAGGCCTGCCAATATGTTTGATGTACTACCAGTATAATTTTTATTTCTCACTTTAAAATTTTTAAATGTGTAGATTTAATTTTCTTATTGCTATTTGCCCATCAACTTCTAAATTACCTTGTTCTCAGTTGCTGCAATGTTTTATTAACAATTTAATTTTCTTAGAGGCACACATCAAGTTTTTGAATTTGTGCTGTAAAATTATAATTAATAACATATTTTATTTTGAAATTGTATCTTTTTTCTAGAGTACTCATAAATATTTTTTAGTTGAATCGTTTCATTTCTTGTTATATTAGTAGAAATAATTTCGTTTGTTTTTGCGACATTGGGTTTGTATGAATGGTTCGTTTGTTTTTTTTTTTTTCTTTTTTTTCTAATTTATAATTACAAATTTTTATAACTTGAGAAAGCTATATATATCTTGCTTTTGTGTATTTATATGCATAGAATAAATAATTAAGGAGTTTATTTTTTTATTTGTGCGCCAAAACAGTATATTATTTATTCAACAAGTCTTTTATAATGGTGGCTGCTGTAAATCATCGGAAGTAATTGCACCATATACTAGTAAGATACTATTATTGATATATGGCTTGTGAGCAATTTTTTTTTTTTCAAGTTTTATGGAAATCAGTGCAATTTTTGCTGTGAGTGTAGAAAATTTCATTTTCACTACTATTTTTAAAATTCTTTAAATTGAAGGGGTTTAAATAAGTATTGAAACCACTTTTTAACGTTTCAAATTAAAATTGGCACGTTTTTACCTTAAAGCTCAGTTGAAAAAGTGAATTTTTATTGAGAATCCACAAAACAAATAATAGATTAGTCAGCTTTATTAAAATATTAGATTCTTAAATTTTGAATTCTTACAATTAATATCATCAAATAATTTCAGAAATGATTGAATGATCTTATAACGCGCAACGCTTCCGGCGTTATTTTGATATGTAATGCACTTAAAACTATGAATTCTATAATTTATAAAAAGGAAAAGTACGCCCCGTGGATCTTTATCAATACGTCATTAATATTTGATTATACAGATTACTTATGCAAACATATTCTACAAGTCGTGAAAAGCAGAACATTTATATTTCAAATCAAATAGCAATAGGAAATGCTATGGATTTTATGTTGTCTTTACTGAAAATACCACAAGTAATATGTTATAGTTACTAACGAATGTCTTATCTTGAATAAATGCACATACTCAGAACAGAACTGCACCACATTTGATATATTTGGCGTGATTGGTCTGGTATTTCACGTTTTAAAATTACTATTATCAGAGTAAAAGTGCGTTGTTCTGATGTCAGACGCTCACTCGCTACTCTGAAAAAAAATCAACTTTATAAAAGACAATGTTTGGTCTCTATATATGTATATATTTTTTTCATTTTAAAGTTCTATATTCATTGTAGTTCTCTGTTGCCATTTTAGTTTTTGTATTCAGTTATAGACATTGTGTTTTGAAGTTGCATCTAGTTTTTTAATGTATGTAATGTAATAAAATAAACTAATTATTTTGTTTGTATGGATTTGTTATTTCCATATTTATAAATGCTTCGATTGAGTTATGACACATTGGTGAAGATCTGGTAGGTACAATTTTAAAGAATTTAAAGTAATAGAGAAATTGAACAGTAAATTTTACATATAGCCATTACTCGTACATACTACATTGAGAACAGAGATATGGCAAAAGTGAGGTCTTTGGCTCTATGATTTTACATCCCATACATATTGAGTATGCGTTGAACGTTGTGGCGCAAATCTTTGCGACGTGCTGTATCCAACGCATTACATAGAGTGCTCCTCCAATAATTTTCTGGACACATTTCGCGGTGATACTGTAAAATTTCTTTAACGATTTCTTCCAGCCTTGGATAAAGCAAAGAAAATTCGTCAATTTTTCCTTCTGAGATGTCCAAAGCTCTAGCCAAATCTTTCCATTTTTGCCCAATTTCTGCTGCAACTAGGTCATAAACCCTTTGTATTGGATCATTTGAAATAGGTGGTAAAACTGAAATAATAGATATTTGTATAACTAGTTTGAAATATAAGATTTGGTTAAGTGGGGTAAATTTTTCAAGTCCTTATGGTTTTCAGGTATTTTGATTTTTTGTTAACATTAAAACAAATTGAATGAAACAATTTTTTTATAGAAAGGAAGATCTTAATACTATTAGCAACCTATAATCTGGTAAACATCACTAATATTAAAATTGGCATACTAAATTTTTTGTTACTAGTTAGGAAAAGTTAAAACCTTTTCATAATTGCACATTCTCACTTTAATGCTCTCTCTCTATCAATCTTTAGCCAAATGTTCGTTGAATATACAAAAATCGACAATGATATCTCAATAAAACACTGATGAAGTATTAAGTATTTCAAGCTCTTATGAATTAAGAAACTGAGCGTGGATATAATAAACACATTATTAAAACTAGAAAAAATTATTTTCAACATTTTACTTGTTTCTTTCCAACTTTAAAATAAACGAACATCAATTAAATTTAGCTTCATTAAAATAATTACCTTTTGGTAAATCAGGAGTCCTCTGTACTGAATTTAGTTGGCTTGCGTTTATATTTAGAGTTAAAGGTAGTTTCTGATCCAACTTATCCAAGCAATCACGTTTTAATAAAATTATTATTAAATCCTTTAAACTTTTAATATTGTCATAACTTCTTTTTGAATCGATGTCGCTTTTAAAATAAATTTTTAATGTATTAAATTGAGATGGTGTGCACTGAAAATGTCTATATTTATCTAAAATTTCTTCGTAGACCATTTTTATATAAACAGAATTAAAAATAAACACTGTACAATTTCTTCCATCAAATAAACAAAATTCTATAGTAACTATGTATAGTAAAGTACCACTTAGACGTCATTTCTATTGACAGCGCCTGACATTTTTAACTATTTTTATGAGATTTTATTAGCCTTGACTAATTTTGTACTTAATATGATTTAAATAATTATAAAATTTATTTTTATCTCTCTTAAGCACTGAGTTTGGTTATTCATACATCGTGAAAGGTATATATCTAAAGAGCCAATGTACAAAAAGATAAAATACTGTAATTGCTTATGAAAGTGTAAGATGTGTTGCCTCTATAGCATGTTTTTGACAAAAAACTAAATCTAAACTTCGATTACACTAAAATGTCTACTTACTCTTTGAATTAAATGCTGCGTTCGGTAATTTTATTCTTTTAACTTCCAAATTTGAACTAAATCTAATGATAAAATTTCACTCGCAATGACAATTTGGCCATAACGATTTACATGACCAGATTTTCTGAATTCTAATAACAAATTAAATGAGTAAAAATTGGTTAGTTGAAAGTAGCGCTGCAAAGCGCGGACAAAAACAAAATGAATAATATGTTTGGGATTCAGCAAGGACTCTGCGAAAATTTGATATTCTGTGATCTTAACCTACCTTTTAAAAAGTACCCTCATTTTACTATAACTAAAATTAATATTTTTAAATAAGAGTCATGAATCGAATAACACATAGAAGTATTTACAAAAAAATTTCAAACATTATTAAAGTAAGTTATTAATATAGCATTGAAATATAAATATTTAACATATCCTTATTTTAGTTAAATTACAAATGCATGTCTGTTTATACAAAATATAGTGAACATAAAGATATAGATAAAATTAGAAACATTGGAATTTCTGCTCACATCGACTCTGGTAAAACAACATTAACAGAACGCATCCTTTATTATACTGGTCGAATAGAAACAATGCATGAGGTTAAGGGTAAAGACAATGTCGGTGCTGTAATGGACTCTATGGAGTTAGAAAGACAAAGAGGGATAACTATTCAATCTGCAGCAACTTACACATTATGGAAAGATCACAATATCAACATCATAGACACACCAGGGCATGTTGATTTTACTGTAGAAGTTGAAAGAGCTTTAAGAGTTTTAGATGGAGCAATTTTAGTTTTGTGTGCAGTGGGTGGTGTTCAAAGTCAGTCACTAACTGTAAACCGCCAGATGAAGAGGTACAATGTTCCTTGCTTAGCTTTTATAAACAAGTTAGACCGTTTAGGAGCAAATCCAGCCCGTGTTCTTTCCCAAATGAGATCTAAAATGAATCACCATGCAGCTTTTGTGCAGCTTCCAATTGGCTTAGAAACAGAGTGTAAAGGTGTTATTGACCTAATAACACAAAAATCGATTTATTTTGATGGTAATTTTGGAGAACAAATTCGTTATGATGAAATACCCAAGGACATGAGAACTCAAAGTGATGAAAAGAGGCATGAACTGATAGAACATTTATCCAACTGTGATGACACTTTTGGAGAAATGTACCTAGAAGAAAAGCCATTTACTGAAATTGATATCAAAGCAGCCATAAGGAGATCCTGCCTCAATAGAACCTTTACTCCAGTATTTGTGGGGACTGCTTTGAAAAATAAAGGTGTACAACCACTGTTAGATGGAGTATTAGACTATTTACCAAATCCTGGAGAAATAAGCAATTTTGCGTTAAGAGAAAAAGAAGGAGAAGACTCACAAAAGGTACTTATGGATCCAGCTAGAAGTGGAGATAAACCCTTCATTTCACTAGCATTTAAACTAGAAGCAGGTAGATTTGGTCAATTAACCTACATGAGATGTTATCAGGGAATGCTTCAAAAAGGTAAATAAATCCATATGATTCAATGGATATTGTATAACTGGAAAATATTTTTTTTGTTGGGCAGGCACCATTTCTTAGTGTCTCTAATATTCCTTGTCTTCTGTGATCTAAAGACGCGCAGTGTAACTTGTAGCCCTTTAAACTGAACACACAAAATAATTTTAAAACAAACAAAAGTCACAAAATAGGTTTTTCACACTTTGAACCATAAAAGAAATATGTTTCACATTGCAGTTGGTTTGTTTATTGTTTGACCTCAACTGTAATACTAAATTTAATATCATTATCACGTAGTTTGGAAAGCCAAATTGTTAGCTTTGTGCTTCAAAGTTTTAGAATATTAATACTTTATAACTTTTTCTATTCTCACAAGACGTTTTCTTGAATTTGATTGGACTGATGTTTAACCCAACCTCTTCACTTTATTATATTCAGAGCTGCTGTAATTGCTCTTTGACTGTAACATTAAATTTAATCTGTGATGTGATGACTAGAACATTCTCATATCCCAGAACTTATTTCTCGTTTTTTGAGTCTCTAAACATTTGTGACAAGAGGAACAGCTTCTTTGCAACCTTAGCTGTGTTTGTCTCAAATTTAAGAGTTGAATAAATCACTCAGCTCTTTAGTATGCACATGCCTATCTACCAGTAACTTATTATGTCAATTTATTATTTTATGTATTTATGTTGAAAAAAGAGTTGAATGTCTCTTTTGTATCATAGAAGGCTGCTAATATCAACATGCCTTTTTAACAATGCTCATTATTGTTTTTTTAATTTGGCTTATACTTTTAGACATATTTTAATTTTAGGTGATAATATTTACAATATGCGTACACAAAAAAAGGTCAGAGTTTCGCGTGTTATTCGCCTCCATTCCAATAATATGGAAGATGTAAACGAAGTATATGCAGGTGACATTTTCGCTATTTTCGGCGTCGACTGCGCCAGCGGTGACACATTTGTAACGGATCCCAAGCTGGATCTTTCCCTTGAATCAATTTATGTACCTGAACCTGTCGTTTCCATGGCTATTAATCCAACACACTCTAAAGACAGAGACCACTTTTCAAAAGCTATAGCTAGGTTTACCAAAGAAGATCCAACTTTCCACTTTTTCTTTGATGATGACAGTAAAGAGACCATTGTATCTGGTATGGGAGAATTACATTTGGAAATTTATGCTCAGAGAATGGAAAGGGAATATAATTGTCCTGTAAGTAATGAGAGTTGAGTTGTAGTAAATATCTTAATTTTCAAATATTTATTCTTAGGTGACATTGGGAAAACCAAAAGTGGCTTTTAGAGAAACGTTAATTGCTCCATGTGAATTTGATTACCTTCATAAAAAACAAACGGGAGGTCAAGGTCAATATGCTAGAGTTATTGGCATAATAGAACCTTTGCCTCCAAACAAAAATACACACCTAGATTTTGCTGATGAAACTGTAGGTACTAATATTCCCAAACAATATATACCCGGTGTTAAAAGGGGATATTTATCAATGGCTCAGAAAGGTTTGTTAGCTGGTCAAAAATTATCTGGTCTCAAATTCAGACTAATTGATGGTGCTAGTCATATGGTAGATTCTAGCGAACATTCTTTTTATTTAGCAGCACAGGCAGCTGTAAAACAAAGTAAGTGTCTTTTTTGTAATTAAATTTAAGATAAATTATTGATCAAGTTTAAATATTCTTTAATCATTATCATTTTATAACCCCCCTTTTTCAATGACCTTTATGAATGTTTGATTCTTGACTTGAAATTCATCAATCCTAAAGGTTCCTGTGAAAAATATATTTGTTCGCTTATATTCGTTTTTTCGTGTTTTTAAAAGGAGTAAATGTAACTGAAGGTTTCTAGTGCAATATCAATCCTGTTTTACATGTAAGAAATTTTAAATTTTTTTGTCAACTTTAAAGTTATACACCGACTTGTGGTGTAGAACGACTTTCAGCCATTCAAATTATAAGGGCATAAGGAAATATTTCTGGTCTTACTCCCAGAGGAAACAAGAGTGACATCTTGCCTCATTTGATCTGTTTAAGTTAGGGTAGTTCAAAACTTCAAGGAGTCCAAAATGACTACATAATGTAAATATGCTTTTTTTATCATATATAACCTATAGACATGTGAGTTGTCTCAGTACGATGATTCCCTTTTATAAGAAGCTTATCATATCGCATCCCAGTTTGTTGGACCATTCTGGCTCGATCTAATTCTGGTCTGTTTTCCGGAACCTAGTTGATTTCATTTTTTACAATATCACTTTCTCCTGTCAGTATCAAAAAATTCCTTTTCCAATAAAATATTCGCTAGTCATTTAGTATCTTTATGCGTTTTCACTAATTATAAAATTATTTAAATTATTATGGTTTCAGCATTCGAAACTGGCTCTTGGCAAATATTAGAACCGATTATGGCTGTGGAAGTTACAGCACCTGATGAATTTCAAGGCGCTGTAGTTGCCCAATTAAACAAAAGACATGGAATAATCACTGGTACCGAAGGAACAGAAGGTTGGTTTACAGCTCACGCAGAAGTGCCGCTAAATGAAATGTTTGGTTATGCTGGAGAACTCAGATCTAGTACCCAAGGCAAAGGAGAATTCACCATGGAATACAGCAGGTATTCTCCTTGTTTGCCTGAAGTTCAAGAAAAACTTATTTTAGATTACGAAAAATCCATGGGTTTAGTACCAGAAAAGGATAAGAAAAAGAAAAAGAATTAGTAAATGCAATTAGCAAACTAATTTATTTCAAAAATTAGGATAAATTTTTTAGTGCTTCCAATGGAAAAAATATTTAAATGAAGTTCTTCTCGATCTAAATAGATCCATTTTTGGACCGATAAAACAATTCTGATAGCGACATTTGTATTAACTTTTCCATTGGATGCATTTTACCAATTGTATATATTAGGTTTACAACATTAAGCAAGTTTTTAATAAATAGTTTTGTTAAAATTGTCTATTAATTGTTCCTAACTGTGATATAATTATTTTGCCTTTTAATTGGAAGACATTTACTTTTCCTTTCTTACTGTTTGTTGGAACTTAACCGTTTAAGTCATGTACCTATCCTATGTTTTGTTTTTTATTTTATCGCTCTGGAGGAAACTGTTTGATTCATAGTGAACACTTTTTTAATTCGATAGTAACGTACTGGCAATCGTGATCGTACCTTTTGTCAGTCCAGAGGGGACTCATTATTGTGCTCCCCAGTTATCTGGTCATTTATTATTATTCGTATTCTTTTACTCCTTAAGGTATGCCTATTGTCTATTATATTCTCGACAAATCTGTATAAAGGTAGAGTGATTCTTGAATTCCATTTTTTGGTATTCACATTTGTAACGCACTAGTGGAAATCAGATATAAAAATGTCAAATATTTGTCCCGTAGTTCACCGTATTAATTACTAAACATTAACTAATAACATTATATCTGATTTGCAGCAAGAGTAATGTAAAATTTAAAGTAAAAGAAGCGTTTCTCTACCTCGAGACAAATATAATTTGCTAAAATTAGCCTTTTGTTAATTTTTAATCATTTATGACCGTTGAAAAAATTATTTGGGAGTAATTGAAGCAATTGACATGATCTCTAACGAAAGTTTCCCTGAGAGTCACATTAAGTGGTATTAATTTGCATTTATTAGAGTGGTTGATATCGGTAGCTACCTTTTATTTTATTATGTTTATATACATCTTTTTTTAATGTGGAATTTGTAAAAAAAAGCAACACAGCAAACTACAAAATATCAATTTTACATTGTCATATCCTTGGTTTTATTGGAAATTGAGACGTAAAAATACAAGTAAAAACAGTTTAACTATTTATTGATATATATATTTACACATCTAAAAAAATACATTGCAAGAAAAAATATTATCTTAATAATAGAATATAGTTCAATCTAGATATACATATATACAATGTATCCCAAGTGGACATGGCATAACTTTTTTTATTCCTTTAGGAAAAACATTAATTAAACTATAAAACCAATATGGAAATTCGAATCTCGCTGAGGACAATTCTAACTAGGATTTTTAAGAAGTTTTTAAAATTTATTTAAGTGCTCCTAGAGAGGTTATTATTCAATAAATAGTTATATATAATAGTAGTATAGAATTGCCTTGGAAAAAGAGAACAGTGGTGTTAATAAAGACAAGTATTATTACTATATGGAGGTTCCCTTAAAATTTATCAGCAATAAGCTCAATAGATATAAGATATTGTCATGTAAATGGTAAGTATTAACGACTTGGAATAACAAGAGAGTAACTTTAACCAAACTAATAAAAACTCAGTGTTCATCTATGTCATAAGAGCTTCCAGTAAATAATTCCTACAACGTATCCCTAAAAAAAAACAGTAAAAATAAAGAATTAATACACTCCATACACTATTGTGAAATGTTGAGTTCCTCAACTAGAGAATGATATTTACCTCACAACTTTATCCAAAACCCCCTTAAGCCTCTGTTCTGAAATTGATGGCACGAGTTTTTGCACCAATTCGCATATAAACATTTCGCTTATCCCGGGACTTGTTTTTTCTGCTATTTCAAAGGCATTCTCTAATTCTTCAATAGCATCACTCGATTTATGAGACGCTTCAGCTGATCGTCTGTTGTATTGGTGTTTTCTCTGCAACTAAAATCAAACATTTTTCATTCGTAACATTTGATCAAAAATAATTGTAAAACTAAACAGTCAATGACTCAATCAGTCATGCTACCAAGAAAAACGAGGGAGGAAACTGAGACGATATCATTTTCTTTTCCGAGACGACGCTACTAAAGAGAAAGAAAGCCGTGTGCAGTTTACCCTGAGAAGAGCCGCAAAAAGAGTTATAAGAGGATGATTGACTTAAAGCCGCATCAGAAAAGTTATGTCGAACTAGCAAACTATTGCTGCACTCGAAATACAAAAACTAGACCAAAAAATTAGTAGAAGATGATAATGATGGAACTATACTATACAGATCAATATCGGGGCCCAAAAGGGAGATAAACAGAGGGACAAAATTACAAAAAGTTCATAATACAAACTAGTTGCAGGAGTGTAACACCTACCATGAACTTGCCGGAATATAGAACTAGAATCATCCCAAGGCAAACAAGCTATATGTGGAATACTAGATTACTACTGTGGTTATTGATGTTATAGACGTGATTTATAAAAACTACAACTTACTTCTGATATTAACGGATATATAAAACTTCCGAGTACCGGTGATCGGCTCTCGATTTTCCCGCTATAATTTGAATGTTCTCTTGAAATCGATTTTCTGTTCGCCTTTCTTTCACCAGCTAAAGCTTCTCCTCGATGATCTAACGGACTCAGCTCACGAGATATTCGTTTTTCTTTTTCCTTTATGTCAGTCCTTTCGCGTTCACGCTCTCTTTCCAATTCTTTTTCTCGATCTCTATCTTTATCTTTTCTATTGTCCCTGTTGTCTAGCGGAGATTGCACCCCTGGAGATTTGGATGACTAAAAAGAAATCATTGATATTTTTTATTGTTTTTAAACTAATAGAAAAGAGTTGTGTTACGTACTATTGCAGATTTTTCTGGTCTATAATGATTGAGATTGGAATCCGTAGGTGGAGATTTACTCAACATTGGTCCTGAACCATTTTGCACTTTGTTCCCAGCCTTATGATTTGGGGAAGGTATTTCGTCTAATGGTAATTTCATATTTCCTTTGACGGTCATTATCCAGGGGTCATCTAGATCGCCGTCTTGTTTTGGTTCCTCTCTAAAATTACAAATATTCGACTCAAATAAATAAATAGTACAAAAAAACTACAAATGAAAAAATATACATACGAATCGGAATTTTCGGATTCAGTTTCAGATTCTTCATTTCTAGTGCAACGCCATTTCTTGTATCTGTCTATAAGATCTATCAAATATGAATTTTTCTTTGCTTTTCTTATGAACGGATATTTTAATAGTTCTTTAGCTGTTGGTCTCTAAAAATAAAAAAAAAATCTATAAGAAACCAAGAAAAATTGTAAGTACGGACCTAAGTAGATAAGATAATTCACAAGAAAGTGAAAAGATTATACATAGAAAGAAGTGGTACATTATAAGAGAAAAAAGTAGGATGATAGAACGAACATCTTTAAAGAAAAGGAGTCGACACAGAAAGAAGTGGTTTGAAGTAATAAAGGAAACGGAACAGGGATATCGGATTCCTACAAGATAAGAATTAGAATAAAAAAACATTTGGATTATGAAAAAAAAAAAAAAATAAATAAAAAAGTTGAAACAGAAGCTTAAATTATACAAAGGAAGACATTTTAAGAAAACAAAAAACCACGAAAAAAAGAAGTCAGGCAAACCGTAAACAAGCAAAGAAAAGAATTGAATGTGGAAAGAAGTGGTATTTAGGCATTGGGAACAAGAAACCGAGGCTCTGGCAAAAAAAAGGCTGTGAACATCTGGATTATGCACATAAAAGAGAACGTTAAAGAAAAAGTTTAGAGAACAAGAAGAGCCAATAGATATTTTAACAAGAAAACATTCACAGTCATTTTTTCTGAAATGAACTGTTTTTCTGTAAACTAATTACCCCTTTATTAAAATTTTTAAAGAAAAGTGATTTAAATAATACTTATCAGGTTGTCTCCGCCCACGCAAATAAAAGCAATTATTAATGATTAATATGTTTATTTAAGCAGTATTAAAATTATTAATGCTTTTCGGCACAAATGGGAAAATGTCAATTTGCGGCATATAAGACAAATAACAAAATAGGCGAATAATCCAATAAGTTTCAATATTTCGCGAGTAAATAAATTGTTTGTTAAATATTGATAAAGTTTTGAAGTATATAACCGCTAGTATATGTTTATGGATATTTTACAATCTTTAATTACCGTTTATGTCAACATTAATTTTTAAGATTATAAAATAAGAAAAATGTTTGATCTAGGTTTTAAACAGGAAATTTTTAAGAATAAGATACTAAAAACTTTACGTTCAGTATATCACAGAGCGGAAAAACTTTCTATCAGTATACAGAGGAAATACTTAATCGCAAAGTTACGTAAACTCATATACCTCGATTCAAAATTCCGACGTCACATTTTCAGTAAAATGAAATAAAACAAATATTAATAACTTACATTTTCAGGGTCTTTATTCAAACAAGCCTCAACGAAATCCTTAAACTGTTTACTGTAACTTCCAGTCAATTGGGGCGGGTTATTTTTCGGTATCAAAAATAAAACTCTCATCGGATGTAACTCGGAATTTGGTGGTTCCCCTTTGGCAAGTTCAATAGCCGTTATGCCTAAACTCCAAATATCCGCTTTAGAATCGTAAGCTGATTGTTTGATGACCTCAGGTGCCATCCAAAACGGCGTACCCACAAAAGTGTTTCGTTTACTTGTTGTGTTAGTTAATTGACCGGCAACACCTGAAAATTTATCAAATATTAAGTTTGTATCTCTAGTTAGAATAAAAAAACAATTATAATAATTTGAGAAGAGAAAAGTCAAAAATATCATAAGATATTCATACCGAAATCGGCAAGTTTGACATCACCCATTTCGCTCAACAATACATTCGCTGCTTTAATATCGCGATGTAACTTCCTTTCGCTATGTAAATAATCCAGTCCTTTTAATACTTCACGCAAAATAATGGCGATATGCATTTCCTCAAAATTTCCAGCTTTCATCAGATCTAACGCCGAACCACCACCCAAATATTCCATTATTATCCATAGTTTTGTACCCTGCAAACATTTTAATTTAATAAATTAGAAAGGGCTGCACGTCTTATTATTTACCTTTAAGTAAGATCCATAATATTTTGTAACAAAAGGACTATCGCACTGCGACAGAACCATAATCTCTTGTTGAATGTCTTCGATTTCATCTTCGGCTTCCTCTAAGTCGATTATTTTTATAGCGACGACTTGTGTCGTCCTATTGTCGATACCCTTGAATACTTCCCCAAAAGATCCTTTGCCGATACGTTCTTGTTTGGTGAAAATTAATTCTGGGTCGACCTTCTGCAATTCCAAAAAAACTGTTAGAAACAATTTAGCTCCTTCATTTATTTTTCAAACGCTCTCAATTCTAGAAAATCCCTTATTCGTTATTGTTATCTTGATTACATCAATTTCTTTAAATGAAAAACATTAAGTTAACTGTTTCTACCCCTTACTTAGGGGAATCTATCCATAATAAATATAAAGGCTAAACTCTGAATTTCTACAGCATTTCAAAAATTATTTGACCCTAAGGGCATAACAATTTTTAAAAAAAGCTTTGGAATACTGTAGAAATTCAAGATAAGTATAATATATCTTTTATATTTATTACGAAAAAAATAAAATATAATAACTATTTCATTGGTTATTCTTGTTCAACAAGTAAATAAACATTTGGATAAAGTTTTTTAGAAATGAAGTTATACTGAAATTAGAATCGGGAATTCATAGAATTGGTTAAATAAAATTTTCGCTAGGTTCTTCAGAAAATAAAATTGGCAGTATTGTGCATTGAATTTTAACAGATTCGAGCTACTGCAATAGTTTGTAAAAAATATACTCAAATAAAATCCCAATAAAATATAATTTGTGAAATCGAATTAACTCGACTCCATAAGGGGCCGACAACGTTATTATTACAATGTCAGTTTATGAAGACGATACCAACTCACAACGTAAAATTAGCCGAGGAAAAATATACTTGAAAATATGTTTGATAGATCAGGCGACTTCAAATCGTAATATTTAATTTTTTGGTGTCACTGTTATGTAATAAATACATCCTCGTAGACGTACAACGGTTTTAATTTCGAACAACTATAGAATAATATTTTATTAAAGTTAAACGTTTGCTTAGTGTTCAAAATGTAATATATTGACATTATATTCCTATTTTCAAAATACTGGGAGCATTTTTTAAAATTATCTGCTGATAAGATGCTAAAAGTTCAAACCCTATTTAAATTTAAGAAATGAAATATGCTTAGATTTACACATACTGTTTATCGGATATTTTCAAGTGGTTATGAATACTTGGGTCTTAAAATGAACTTTAAATTATATTATTAGTAGTACTTAATAGCAGTTATCTGGAAAACCTAAACGCATTAGAGTTTCAAAAACTATTCGCAAGGGGACCTTATTAATATGAGAGCGTGATTAACAAAGGTTTAGTCAAGTTATATCTTTGCAATATATATGTTTTAATATAAAAATTATTGTATTACGCGAGCTTGCATATTATAGCTTATCTTTGTTTATCAATAGCCATTGTCATTGTTTATCAATAGCCATTGCCAATGTAGTTTTATTTTAATCTAATAAAGCCAGTTTCTAGATTGCTTTCGTATTGTACACAAGTATATTTAGAAATTCATTTTCCAAAATAAAGTTTGTTTTTTAAAAATCACTTTTAATCCCTACATAATTTAACTGTCATCAGCGTTATGTAATATTTAAATGTTTTATTGTTAAGATTTCTCATTAAATAGAATCATTGTAGTGATAAAAGAAAAATACGTAACATTTAAATACATTTTATATTTTAACTTTAAGTAGGATAAGCTGTCTTATCATGTTATCAATGATATCGTGGCTACCATGGTATGTTTAAAAACTTCGAGGAAGACATATTCAATAAAACAACCAATTAATTTATAAATAAAAAAGATAGTGGCATATGTTGCGTTGTAAATATTTCAATCAATGAATAAGCAACGGGAATGTCGATATAAATATTTTATATACATCTACATATAGATAATGATTACAATATAGAAGATAATTTCGTAAATTTTATCTACATACTTAGTCATATCTATTTATACTTTATAAGGTATATTATATTACGAACAGGATACAAACAATCAAATTTCTTTCAAATAGATACTGATCGATTTGATAATTCGAAATATATTTTAATATACACTGTGAAGAGTATGAATCCTAAAGAAATAGTTAGAATCGTATATCTTGGACATACTTGCTTATAGTTAGGGGGAAAATAATGCATAACTCACGTTGTACAGTCGCCTTAATTATTTGTTGACATTTAGTAATTTTATTCACGATTCCAAGCAATAAACCTAACAGAAAAGGTTAAGTATTGTTAGAAAAGTTTAGATAAAAATAGGGACATTAGTATTCAAATATATTCACGAGCAAAGCTTGTAAATGTCTAGGTTATACTCTGATCAGTAAATATTAACTTTACCCGAATACAGCAAATTTATTCCGTAACAACTGTTGGAATATTGATAAAACTAGAAAAAATATTTTTATAATGCGTAATTCAAAATAATTATATTGCAAGGAAAATTTGAAACAGAAGCATAACTATTTATGTACCAAAAAATACAAAATCAAAAAGTCAATATAACGTAGTTAAAAATGAGAGAATTACATAAATATTAAAAATAAAACTTTTTAATGTTTTATTTAATTCAGTCGAGAATCACAAAATATACTAAACTTGGATTAAAAAAATACATTTCTATTTTATTGTGGTTCCACCTTAACGCATTTCTAATTAAGCCTCCTAATGAGGACTGCGTTGAAATTTTCCTACAAACTAAAACTAAACGATATTGTATATAAAAATAAATATATCAAATTAACATTTTTCCCTTATATGAGTTAACAAACAGGATTTTTTTTATTTGAATAACAGTAAGCAATTTTTAAATCTTAAGTTGGCCCTCATATGACAGTAATTATTGTCCTTGAATATTATTTTTAAAATGTGGTTAGAATTTGGAAACTCAAGATCCTTTTTTTTAAGTACTAATCTATGATCTTGAGAATATACGCGTGGAAAATATAAACATAGTGAGATAATAGTTTTGATTCATTGATAATGATAAGTGACGTTTATTTTAGACTGATATAATTCGAATGCGTCATATAAGGAGAATAAAAAATAAGAGTGTTGCTAAAATAATACTTACTTTTGTAGAAATTCTACTATTTATCCTGTAATCCCTAGCCCTTAAAGACAAATTAACGGGCCCAGAAAGAGAAGACCACGAGGTTGGTCTCGGTACTAATTTACCATTGCTGGTAAAATATTCTCTCGGTGCAACAGACGGATTTTTATTTAAATAACTTTGTGTGCGCTTTGATTTGTTGAACATCATTGAATGTGTATTCGAATACAGCTCTTATACGCAACCCAAACAATTTGAATACATTTTAATAAAATTAAAGTAATAATATATCTTAGGATCTACATAAATTAAAATATTAAAATATTGAAGTTGAAGAAAACTTTGAAATTCAATTTAAATATCAAATAAAACAAATAGAGTTCATTTGTTTTGACAGTGTATTTCAAGGTACAATTTAATCGCGGGTGTAGTTGAATTGAATTTAATGAACAACCAGTTAAATTTGGGTGTGTCTGAATTATTTCTTAAAATATTAACAACAATTCGGTCCACGCCTTTAGCTCTGTATTAGCTCATGGAATAAAAAATCATTTTATTTATGTGTAACCATTTTCCACTCTTTTGTTTAGGTCAAAAGCCCTCGTTTTATTACAAATTCTCAACAGTGAGATTTAAAGCATCTAAAAGCGTTTTCTAAATTTGGAATCGATCAAAGATAATAAAAAATATTTATAGGGGGTCTTAGGACAATTGGATTTTTTTTGCAGATTAACAGAAATAGAATAAAAGTACCCATTTCAATAGTATCAAAAGATTCCTATTTTCAAATTGACAGTTTAATAATATATTTTATAACAAGTTTCTTCTAAAAAGCAAGAAAATTGAAATTTACGAAGAAAATTATTGCTAGGTTTTAATGGACCAAGGCTAATCGGTTGTGTCTAATCAGCTTTAATAGCATGCTTTTTTAGTAAAGCTGAGACAGCATGTAACGTTGTATAAGATTTACAGTTAACGCTGAATACCATAAACGGTTTCTTAAAAAAGTTAAATCGCTGCCACAGCAGACGAGAAGTAACTACATTACTTTATGCAAATCAAATAAAATATATTCTTTGAAGTTACAACGAGAAGAATTGGGTGACAAAAAACGGGAAAGAGAATTTTATTTTTTATTTCAACCTGAATAATATCAAGATTATAACACTGAGGGAATTAAATGGTATTAAATGATAAAATAAAGTATATCGCTAATATCATAAATCCATATTTTCAAAAAAACTTATTTAAACCTTCAAAATCGTTATAAGGAAAAGGAATTTTGGTCCAACAAACAGTTTCTTTACTTCTGTCGTTTCAGCGTAACAAGAGGATAAAGCCCATCAAAGAGACATTTGCCGTAACATAAATATTGATTCTTATGAACATTTTCTATGTAAATGAAACACGACATTTTTAATTGCACTTTGATTCACTGGATGTGTTACATACTACGCAAATATGTGTGTGATGGCCTTTAGTATTCGAATAACTCAAAAATTAGTTAATCAAAGCACCAAAGTAATATAAGGTAATAGTCTTTTTCAAAAATGTGTTGAAATATTTCTAAATTGTTACTTGCTCACAAAGTAATTATTAAATATTTTACACTAAAATTGATATCCGATTTATCTTCAATGAAATACGTTCCAGAAAGAATGCTCTTATCAATTAATGCACATTAAATACATCACAATTACTTGTTAATTATACAACACAAAAAATTTAAAACCACTCAAAATATAAAAGCAAAATCAAACTTCTTAAGTAGGCACCTACTGCCTCTTGTAAAATATACTGATAATTTTGCGTATTTGCTTATCAGATGAGCTTAATTATCTGATATTTCCCTTTGTTTATCAGTGAGATTAGAACTATTAAACATGGATAACAAAAAAGTTTTTAAATAAACAGGGGCGGAACTAGAACACGCTCAACAACTAACACAGAAAGTTATTTTACGACTGTCATCTCTTAAATTTTATGTAGATAGCTATTTGTAGAATGTCAAAAAAATCTGGATTTATTATCAATGGAATTGACCATTTCCAATATCATTCAAAAAAGGAAATGTATTATCTAATTTGTAAATATTTGTATAAGTCATGTTGACATTCTTTTTTAATGATAAAGTTGTTCAAAAATTCTGTTGATTGCCATTATTTATTATTACAATATGATTTCAAAATTTTTGTAATGTTCATGAATAATCATTTTAGTATTAGATCATTCTATTATCTCTTAGATTCTTAAAAAAGTATAAACCTTTAAGAAAATTCCTAAAACATTTCACTGAATTGCAATATTTTTTGATGCCTCTCTAATTCGAAATTTATAGCAGGTGGATAATTAAAATAGAACTTTGTACCTACTTATGTTGGAATTTCTGTATGTAGGAGAAAAGCACAATACCTTTGGTAAAAAAAGTGAATTACGAATATACATAATAATAATAATAATAATACCTAACAAATATGAGTCATTTCCCTTGTATTTACAAACCACATAGATTGAGTCCATACTTAATACCTAACAAATTAAGAATAGTAAGTAGAATTATTTAGTATAATATAAAAATACTAGTAAATAAAATAGATACAGGGTGTCCAATAAACATACCGACACGTTTGAAAGGCAGGTAAGGGAGATCAAAAACACTTTTCTGCAACGTCTGAAAAAGCATCGTTTATAAGATACAGTGTTAATTTTTTTTACTACCTAAAAAATGCTTTGGGTTTCCAATTTCTCTAAGGCGACGATGTATTCAAGAAAAGATTGTATTGGGAGGTTGATGATTTTTTTGGTTTTTTTCTCTACAAATTCAGAGATATACAAAAGTATTTTTGTCTCAAACATAAAGTAAAATACCAAAAAAATATATAGAGAAAAACTGAATTAATTGTTTCAATAAATATGAAAAGATAAATAGTAATTATCTGAATTTCCACCAACTACAAGGCTTTTTAAAAAAAATATTTATCTGACCATAGTAGAGATAAATATTGAAATAGCAAGAGTGTTATTTTTTTGTACAAAAATAACATATTTGCTACATTAGTACACTCCTGAAAATGTACTAGATATAAAACACAACTCATAAAATCATTAATTAATTATGAATATTTTATTAAAAATTCTGAAAACGATTTTTAATAAAACAGATTTTTTACAAAAGCTTTAACGTATTAGAAACCAAGCATTTTTAGACATGTTTAGTAATCGAAAAATGTTTGTTGTATCTACCTTAGCTTTAGTGCAAATTTGTCGATACCTATATGGGGCGCCCTGTATAACAGAAGGGTTAATATTAAACTGAAAAATAAAATACATGAAAAACTCTGATTGTAAACCAAAAAAAAAACCCTTTTATAATAATACTGTTCCTAACCTGATTTTATTTATAGGTAAAATATGTTAAATTTTATAGGAGTGTGTGTAAGTTTTGAGTATAGTTTGTATACACCATTTCAAGAAAAATAAATCAACCTTCAAAGACTGTCTCAAGAACAGGGTTTCACATTAACAGTTTATTAAATTATAAGATAGTGTAAATATGTATTTTAACATAGAAATCCTTTTAATTTGTTCTATTTTGTGAGTCTATAAAACAGCATTTACACTTTTGCCTTAATAAGGCCTATTACAACAGTCTTCTACTTCATACACCTCTTCTTCATAAAAATTATCAATATAATCTCACACCTGATCTCATATTTAAATATTAAATAGGAATGTCATGCTTCCAATACCGAAATATTGGTTTAGTATTGAACAATTTGGAGACAATATTAATATTTGATTTTCTGTATCTTTTTAACCCTGTTTTGTGAGTTTATAAAACAGCCTTACACCCAATGTTAGCATTAATTGGAAATAAAAATGATTTTTGTTAACCATATTATAACAGTCCTCTACCTTATACACCTCTTTTTCATAAAAATGATAATATAAACTAACAGATGATCGATATTTAAATATTTAATGGGAATTTTGTGATTCTGATATCAAAATTTATAAAAATATTGGTTTAATATTGAACAATTTGAAAATACGTAATATTTGATTTTCTGCATCTTAATTAGCAAAATTTTTTAATGCAAAGTGAACTAGAACGTGAATATTAAAACATCACTACTCTAGCTGATTCTGATGAAGAAAAAGATAAGTTATACTGGGAATTAACTGTAAGTGGGACACAAATTATACATGCAAAACTAACAAATTCTTCTGATAAATATTGAAATTGTGTGTACAAGAAAAAAGACTACTTAAATACAAATAACCAAAAGTATATGACACGCAAGTAGGAAATATAATAAATTATACATACCTCATTAAAGGCCATATCTGTAGGTAGGTAGTTCGATGGCCTTTCACCCGCAAAGGTGTCAAAACAAAATCTGCTTTGCAAAATGTATTTCAATTTAAATAATCAGGAATAGAATCGGAACACATCACTAAAAGGACATTCTTATTTCTATCTGGAGCATTTTCCAAAGACCCGTTTGTAAACAACAAAAAAATTTACATTCCACTCAGGCGAGTAGGTGAACACACCTTTGAACTAATTGTAAAGTAATTCAGACACTTGAAAAAAAAATACTGGAATGTACGAATATAAATATTATAACGAAGCTAAACAATAATGGAAGTCTACTAAATTTTACTTTTTTTTAAGAACATCTGACATAGTACACATAACAACACTTGTCAGAAGAAGCCATATGCATTTTTTTATGATTTATGACAAGACATGTCCTCAAATGACAGAACAATGTTCAAGAACTATTATGCACGACAGGTCACAGGATATCGACCATTTGTAAAGTAATGCCAACACAAATATCACAATACAATTTACTTATTAAGAATATATGAATAAAAAATTACCCTAATAAGGCATTTAACTTACAATTTCATTAAAAATCCCAGAAACATAGATTAAAGCTGTTTTTTGGCAATCCATCAGTTTTGTATGGTTTTTATTTCGGCGATCCAACGTGACGTCACAGACTAGTCTGGTTGAACAATTTTTAAGCATTGTGAAAGCGATGTAATAACCGACTGATGGCGGTTGCTCTTTTCTAATATTAGGTTAGTTAGCCTTAAGTGATACGTTCTTTGCTGGATGTAGATTGTGTTTTTCATCGTAAATTTATTACCATATACTAGTAATTTCAAATTAAGGCGGGCAGACTCCAAATCTGAATGACGCTAGGTTGTCTTAGCAATATTTTACTACATTCTCTTTTCTTCTTCCTTAATTTTGAGGCCAAGCTGCCAGGGCTGTTCGGTCTTATATTTCGTTTAATCTTTCAAAAACAAAACAAAAACATTATTGTACAAATCGTTAATTTTTTTGATAAACATTTTTGATGTCGTAATACATTAAATTGTTTTAAACCAATTGTTCTAACTGATAGATAGTTAAGAAGCGACTCTTATTTGTCTAAACTCTAAAGCATTGTCTATACATTAAACACTAATTATCAAAGTTCCTCTACACCTTAATAATCCAAAATTAATAATGGTCAAACTTCTGTCAACTAAAATATATACTGTTGTGCTTATATGTCTGAATAAGAAGAAGAAAATTGAAGTTTGTTCGTTAAATGTCACGTCAGAGATTAACTTTGCTCTTGTTTTGAGAGAGGTTTATGATAAATATAATTGGTAGTTACTTAAAAAATATATGCTATGAGTGAAATTAACGATTTAGAACAAGCTCTAGTAATTGCAGCTGCTGATGCAGATTCTAGGAATTACGAATCTTTTAATGGAGATCTAGAAACAACCGAAGTATTATGCAAAGAGGCTGAATTTTACAAAAATGTTAATGAAGATAATACAGACGAGGACAAATCTGAATTGATAGTAAAACCACAAAAAGATGAAAACCTAAAACGAAAACATGAAGATGATCATTTACCACCCGTAAAATCAATCAAGGGATATGCAAATGTTGTTGCAAATCATTACAACCAACTAGAAGAAAAAGGATTAGATGAAAGATTTAAGTCACGTATTGTATATCTTAGAAACTTCCATAATTGGATAAAAAGCATGTTAATCAATAAGTATTTAACAAAAATAAAGGATAATAAAAAACAGCATAATGCCCCTGTAAGGGTGCATGATATGTGTTGTGGAAAAGGTGGGGATTTACTGAAATGGAGAAAAGGTGGTATAACTCATCTTATTTGTAGTGACATAGCTTCTGTATCTCTTGATCAGTGCAAATCAAGGTACAATGATATGAAGGATCGTTCTTCAAGGGACAGGGGACCGCCTATTTATTCTATAGAGTACATAGCAGGTGATAGTACTAGAATGAGACTGAGGGAAAAATATTCAGATCCATCAATGAAACTTGATTTAGTGAGCTGCCAATTTGCATTTCATTACAGTTTTGAAAGTTTACCACAAGCTGAGTGTATGCTTCGCAATGCTGCAGAATGTTTGCTTCCAGGTGGATATTTCATTGGTACAATACCAGATGCATATGATCTAGTAGCGCGTGCCAAGAAGATGAACAACATCACTTATGGAAACAATGTTTACAAAGTTTCTATTGATTTTGACATAAACCGTCCACCTTTATTTGGCGCTAAGTACAATTTTCAGTTAGATGGAGTTGTGAACTGCCCAGAATTTCTTGTTCATTTTCCTACGTTAGTTAAGTTAGCAAAGAAATTTGGTTTGAAATTAGTTAGATCTGAAAAGTTCTATGATTTTTTTGAGAGGATGAAAGATGAAGGAAAGCATTTGTTGAATAATATGAGAAGTTTGGAAGCTTATCCTGCTCCAGACTCTTGTACATTAGTTGGCACAAATCCTGATGATTATACTCATGCCAAGGAATATATTAAAAACACTTCTAGAGATACCTTTAAAATAGGAACTTTGTCAAAATCTGAGTGGGAAGCTTCATGTGAGTCTATATTTACTTTTAGTTTAATAAATAAAAATACAAATCTAATAATAGAATATAATTATTATCATCATCTTTACCCTGTATTTTTATTTTCAGCTATTTACACTACATTTGTGTTTCAAAAGGTGAAAAATACATGGAATACAGATGGAACTCCTTTATATGATATTTGATAGTATTTTTCTTCAATTACATATATATCTATGTTTGTTTTTTTAGTAGGTAGATTTAATATGGAAATAAACTTTTTTTATTATGTTGCAATAAAAACTTTTTTTATAAATTCTTAATTGCGATACCAGAAAGTAACAATCTAAAAATTGTTAGTAAACAGTAAAAAGTACTTAAACTGGAGCTTCCACTTTATTTTCTACATTTTGTCTTTTAAAGTATTCGCTACGATAAAGTAACAATCGGAACCACCCTAATGTAACTATATGGTAGCAGTTTCTACCTTGCTACTACAAAGATACTAATAAAATTAAGTACGAATTGTTTTCGCCACCAAGGTCCCATTTGCCACTTTATAAGTACATTTACAAAAGTGTAAATTTGAACCAATGGCTAGTTGTTTGCATATGTGTCAATATATTGTTCATGTTCACTTGAACTCTGCAATTCAGTCTTTGTTTCGAATTTCGCTTGGCCGTTTGTTATTTTTTTAAGTTTTCTGTAAAAATAGTATTCCTGGCCGTTAGTATAGCTCAGAAAACGGATTTGAAGTCTATCCTTTGGCACTTCTTGAACAGCAGCCATTATTGACTGCTGTATCAATTTCAATTCCTTGTTTAAGAACCGGAAGTTTGGGTGTTGAGGATGGATAATGCCCACCTTGATACTTTCTGTCGCAATTCTGTATGAGCGTCTTTCCTTTGGTGGCTTTCCAGTTACAGTTTTTTGGTTGTCAGTTCTGGGATGCTGCCGTTGGAGAGCAAATGCTTTTCGGATACAAAATCAGACGGAAATTTACATCCTTTCTGCTTCTTATCCGACCTTGCTAAGGGCGACTTGTCAGGGGAGGTTTGTCCTCCTGTTTGTTTTTTGCCCATATCTTCTGCTCGGATAGCTGCTCGAGCCTCCTTATACTTGGCGCAGCTCTTCAGCATTCGGCTGAAACGTCTTCTCGTAACACCCGAAAACTATCTTCTTTTGTTCAGGTCAAGTTTGGTGACGACCGTCCCCTCTTTCACTTTTTACCTTTTCGGAGATGACTTGTGGACGTCTGCTGTCACCTCCACTTGATCATCCTGGTATGGACGATAATGACTTGGGGGGAATAGGTAGTCGACGTCAGCAGAGCCCCACATGCTAGGGGTGTTTCAGAGGCTCTATTGGCGGTAACGTTCAGATTTCAGCACTTGTAGCGTAACACCGTCGTCTTGGAAGGGTTTCTCGACCTTGTCTAGATTCGACCAATGGCGGTTTTGGGAGAAGCATCCGTGAAGGTTTTCTGGGCCTCCTCCAGATCCTCTGAAGTCGATATGCAGCCTACTTTGAGCTGTAGGTGCCCCAGATAACCGTGTAGGGCACGGAGGACCAAAGCCCTTCTACCAACGTCAAGGTCTTACAGCTCTGAGGAAGGGAAAAATATTAAAATAGATGTTAATAAATAAATAAATAAATAAATAAGAAGTGAATAGAGACTTATACATACAATAATTAAAATAGAAACATGAATGTACAAATAAAAATAATGGAATTGACATAATTGACTAAACTATAAATTGGACAAAAACAGATGTAGAAATATGTAACGGTAAATAAATGGTTTTTCTTTATCTTAAATATTCAAGCGGCAATCGTTTAAAACACAGCGATTTAAGTTAAATTTTAAAATGTACAGTGTGTTTTATTTAACTGGTAATGAGTCATAACTCTGTATATTCAATTATTATGTGAAAATACATTTTAGTCTGTTTCAGTGTACCGGAAGGAGATCATTTGTAAGGTTGTTAATTTGATAAGGTTGCCCAACTCTAACGATATTATTCTTAATATTGTGTTTGTTTTACGCCATTTTCTCTTTTATAAGTGTACCACAAGGAAAAACATAAATATAAAAAAAGGAATATCAGGGACGGAAACACGAACATTATAAATGCGTGATGCTTTACAAAATTAAAATTTTGATAATTATTCAGGTGTTAAGATATTCCACTGAAATAATAACTTACCGTGAAGGTAATTAACGAAACGATATTAACAAAATAATTGTTCGTTTAGTTGAGGTTTGTGGTTTGAAATAGGTGAGTTGATTGTAAAAATAAGAGGGCTTACAAATATTAATAAAGTTGATTTAATAATGTAAATATAGACTATAGAGAAGACCAAGTAGTATTATTTGAAGTAGCTATCTATGTCATTGTTATTAGGAATTACTTGAAAAAATTAATATTGGAATTGAATTTCTTTATTTAATTTTCCTATCTCTCCATATATTCTGATAAATAAATCTTTTACTATTTTTTTTTAAATCAATAACCCTTTCCACATTAATGTTTTCGTTCACTTGTTATTCTATTCCCTATTCTAAATTGTATTAATTTAATTTAATATCAGTGAACCTAGAAGCACTGTTTATCTATTGATCTAAATAGTTTAAGACAAGGGCTAACTGTTCCTCTTATCAATTTAAAAAAAAATCTTTTAAAGACAATTTCAAACTATTTAGCCTTGCATGAAGGCGTGCCGATATTCGCAAATTTAAACAAAATATGGTAAATAGTCAAGTTTTGCAAATATTTTTAGTATGGTTAAGAAACCCTTATGGAATTATGGTCCATACTAAGGAACCCAAAACCCTACTAGAGCTATAAACTTCATAAAAAGAGAGGATGTCTCTAGATACCTCCAAGACGCACATAACCATAATTTTCAACTAAACAAGAGCAACTCGAATAAAATCAATAACCATTATAGAATTTTTAAAGGTTCAAGTAATCAACCAACTTACACTTTCAATCGCAGGCAAAATTTCAATCATAACGGCCCTCAGTCAAAGGTTTCTTGGTACAGTACCAAATTTTAACCAATTTTCTAATTTCCTAACGGCCCGGTACATGTCTAGCCTAGACCAGTCAATAATCAAACATTTTTTGCCAATCAAAAGTTTTGGGATCTCCAAGTGGAAACCCAATCCAAATGTTAACCCAAAAGTTTGCCCGAATCTCTACCAATGAGTACAACTAGCAGACAAATTTCTGCAAACAGCAGACAGTCTTCTAACCCAATTCGTAGATGGGTGTCTGAAGAACTAAATAGTACTGAACATTGCGAAATTCGACGAATTCGAAAATTTTAACTGTGGATAAACTACTCCCAGTGATATCTATGAAATTAAAATTTTCAGGAGGGCAGCCTCCAAAATCAATCCACAAAGAATTTCGTAATCTATCAGATAAAAGGTAATTGTTTGAAATCACAATGTAAGAACCGCCCCTGAAGTTGCTACTAGATTCAGTCTTTTTTATTTCTAGAAATTGTAGATAAAGATTAAAAAGCGTAAGAACCTTTCGTAGTTTTTACGTCGTTCGGTTCATCTAAGCCGAATTTCTCGGGAACCATTCCGGCTTTCTCACAATTGAAATTTGTAAATATTTAAAATTTTCCATTTACAAATTTCACTGTATTTTCGTTGAACTAGTAGGACTTGATTTATTACAATCTCTAGGCGTAATTTTCAACTTTTCAGGTTCTTAAACGAATTTTTATACCATTAAATATTTTAATTCCGATTCCAATGAAATTCAAATTAAACTTTTATCCGCATAATCTATATTACAAATAATAGTACCAGTTTCCATATCATCGACAGAAATATCCGAATAAACTTTTGGTAGTTGCCTAATTCCAGGAACCTTCCTCAACCATTGCTAATAATGGTTGGGTTAACTTCGAAAATCTTAATAACTGCGATGAAGATGAAAATTTTACTATATTATGTATATACAGGGTGATTCGTATAAGATCAGACAGGGGCTTGTAGGGTAACTTAAAATGATGTCATTTAACGCAACTTACTTTTATATTAAGTTGCACCGCTGAGAAGTTATAGGTCTTGAAAGTGGAGTTTCAAATTTCGAACAATATCAATATCTCACTTATTCTTGAACTTAGAAAAACCAAATTTGGTACACATTGTGAGTGTATCAAGAGCATTAATCGACAGTAAGTAGTGTTCAATTGTAGCATTCTAAAGGGTTGATAAAAGACCATGCACCATTAAAATGTGACAGGATTTTTTAACCCTTTTGGCGGACCTTTATTATACGGGGAATTTAATTCTAAAATATTTCTTACTATTCTTGTTTTTCAAAAAAACTTTGTCATTTTCAACAAAAACACATATCACATTTGTGTTATTTAAAATAATCGAAAATTCAAAAGTTGGTTATGAAATTAAACGTCATACTTGACGATTAGGAAAAAAAGTCATTTAGTTCTAGTAATTGCTTGCTGAATGTTATGAAAATGGCCGGGAAGTTAACATCGTATTAGAATTCTGTGAAGGGAATTGAAGAAACAAGTGAAAATGTTCCAAAGTTGAAATACAGGCTCGAGAAGCAGGCAAGTGTTTCAGTAACACTCGAGAACGTGCTATTGCAATCAGGGCACAAAACGAATAAGTTATTTTGGATACATAGTCAACCGTCAAAATATTTAAACCAAAATTTGGCTCAAATAGAGGAGAATTGAAACTATAATATGAGAGTCAATGTGAAAAGGCGAAAATTACGGAAACGGGAAAGCATTGAAAGACAATCTATTTAATACATCTGTAGATATTATGTGTTGAGCATGACATTTTGTTGTTAAAGATGGAATGTAAAATAGTGTCATGTACATATAAATACTATGTGACTTTTCTTCATCCAAAAAATACACATTAAAAGAACAAAAATGTCTTCTTTTTTTTAGTAACTTTAATGAAAATAATTGTTTTTCATATAAAAAATTTAAAAGAACTACATATAACTTTTTCAGATTGTTTTCATAAGATTTGCACTTCACAATGCATCACTTAACAATAAAACTATTCTTACATATTGTGTTTCCTGAAGAGTTATTAACTATTTATTTTAAAAACGCACGAGGTAGATCCTTACAAGAACGAAATATAAAACCAATATTGATCATACCTCTATTAACCACACCATGAATGTGTTCGCGGAAATCCAACTTAGAATCCATCAGAACAAAAAGATCCTTAATAGATGAACGACACTTCAGAATACTACCACTGATAGTGTATAATGAAGCAGTAATATTATAAATTCTTGTGAAGATATGAAAATATTTATCGACATTTAAATTACGACATTTAATCAAAAACCAATTCACCAAGCCATCCAGATCCCTCAGCAACAGTTGAACGTCCTCTATACTGGAAATGGGTCTAAAAATCTCTATGTCATCCGTGTAGATTAAGATTTCAGAATTGTCAATAAAAAACGTTATGTCATTGAAATACATATTAAATAAGGTTGGTCCAATATAGGACCTTTGGGGAACGCCAGAAAGAACATCAATTTATCTGGATAATTAACGATTAATTCCACACAAGACACAAGTAGCTCGTAAGCTATTCCAGAAAAAGCATATCAAAGTCCATAAACTTAAGTTTTTCAATTAGTAATATCGAATTCCTTCGAAAAATCGGTATAAATACTATGAACTTGCAGTTGATTCTCAAAGGCATCTATCTATCAACTTACGTTCATAAGATATCAAATTTGAAAGTGTCGATTGCCCAGAAAAAAATCCTGTGTTATTCAGGTACAACTCGAATGTAGTTCTTTTGGGAGAAAGATGATTTTGGTCAAACAAATTGGAAATAGCGAATCGGATACAGACTCATTTCCCTCTAATTCTTTTCATCGACTCTATCACCAGATTTGTGAATGGACGTGACGTAGCTATACTTCCAATAAGTAGGAAATATTCTGGAGTTTAAAGATCTGTTGAAAATTTAATGAATTTTAGGTATAATGCACACTGAATGCAACTAACCAACAGCATTGCAGGAATATCATCTGGACCAAAAGAAAGTTTTTGAGGCAATTTCGAAATACCCTCGTATACATCTGCAATGCTAAAATTCAAAAGTTTTAAACTACTAAGATAATGATCCGACTCGTTCTAATTTGGATGTGAGTGGCCATCATCGTCTTTATAAACAGTGGAATAGATCAACGAACAGATTAGAAATGTCAGTGTCGTTATTTTCAACTGAGTTGCTCAAAAACATCTCTCTAGGAAAATGAGGAGACCTACGTATCAAGTTAACATAAGTGCAAAATTTTTAGGATCACTGTCCATGTCTTTAGCAAAATCATTTGTATAAGCAGTATTATCATCGCCACTTGCCATACAAACACTTATTAATCAAAATATCGTATCATTCCAGACTTCTCCTCACCAAACCAACCTGGGAATCCAACCCAGGAATTTGCTTATAAATTAGGAAATGCCAAATTACAATACACCTATCATTCTTTCATCCATTATTATGACCTGAACTCCATACAAATGAAACTGAATTGAGCCAGTTGCTAAGAAGTGCAATAAAATTCATATACCATGTACGCTGTACATTCATATTTATCTCATTGTTAAACTTTTCAATTCAGGAGTTAACTCTTCAATTATAAACTGGGCAGTATCTTTTGTTAAACGAAATCGTTGAATAAATTCAAAATCTGTCCAATTATCATAATGATTTATTCTGCTTCGAATTCTTTCTTTCCGATTAACCATAAAATTAACTAATTCATTAAAATCTCCATCAACAGTAAATTCCAACAATTCCTCCGTGGTAAGCAATTAAAAATAGAAACGCGAATAATTAAAAATAACCTACATAGGTAGTTTGTGAAATATTTGACAATTTAAATTTTCAGGTTATAATCACCTAGTTAACAAGTTAACCTTCCGAATTTGGGTGGTTAAATTTTAACCAGAGTTTTATACTAACCAAGATATATGCAACACGTACTAGGGAAATAACCAAGGGTTACCTCTTAACCATGTTTTATGCAACTAGCCCTAAGGAAGTTTAATAACCACTTCTACAATGTAGTAAAAACTATTACAATAAAAATATCCCGTTCTTACTGGCGAACTTAATAAAAGCACAAATTCAGTAAATTTCGAAATTTTAAGAGATAAAACCAAGCTTAACTTTTTCATTTAAAAGAGGAACTCTGAATGGTCTTGGCATCTATTTTCAAAAGTATCTCCGGTAATTTAGACGCCGAAGACGATAAAAGGTACGATGATGCTATTACATCCTTAAGTTCAAATCAAAAAGAAAAGGAAAATAAAATTAAACGAAAAAGAATTGGTAGAAAAAATTAACGGAAAATCTGATATTCCACCTAAAACCATCTTAAACCAAATTCACATCATGAAAATTTTCATAAACATACCTAATAACTTAGATATTCTATTTTGCCATATTTTTTTTTTAAATGTACCACGAGGAAAAAAATAAATATAATAAAACTCTATACAAAGAAATATCAGGGACGGCAGCACGAATTTTGTAAATGCGTGATGCTTTTTAAAATTTAAAATTTGATAATCATTCAGGTGTTTAGATATCCCATTGAAATAATAATTTATCGTGAAGGTAATTCACGAAACGATGTTAACAAAATCATTTTTCGTTTAGTTGAGGTTTGTGGTTTGAAATAGGTGAGTTGATTGTAAAAATAAGAGGGCTTACAAAAATTAATAAAGTTGATTTAATAATATAAATATAGACTAACCTAATAGAGAAGACCAAATAGTAATACTTGATGAAACTACCTATTTCGATATTATTAGGAATAAGCAAAATGTTTAATTTAATTTTACAAAAATATAAATTATGATAATTTTATTAGTAATATTTTCCTATCTCTCCACAATATTTATAGACAAAAAACTAAACGATATCATAACAATTCTCTTAAATTTGATTTTGATTTATTTTCATATTCTGAAAAATAAATCTAAATAAAATTTACAAAGTTTCATTATTAATTTTAAATATATTTTCTTATTTGTTTATATGCTTGCTTTGCATTTTTTTTAAATGAGTAACCTTTTTCACATTAACATTTTCGATCACTTGTTATTCTATTCCCTATTCTAAATTGTATTTTTTTTTCTTCTTTATATGTACTCTTCAGATTTTCTTTACAATCTTCCTTTTAAAATTAGTTAAAAATTTACAGAATGTCCAAAATTAGGGTTTTAATATAAAGTTATATATTTTTTAAAGGAACACTGTATTTTATTATAATTTTAAAATTTACTGAAAAAAACTAATGTTAGTTTATTAAGGGTTCCCCATACCTATTCTTGGTAGTTTTCGATTTATTTGATTTTTCAAAATGTATAATTGATTCCTTAAATATTAATCGACGCATTTTTGTTAGTTAATTTTCAATGATGAGCGTTTGTCTCGAAATAATTAAACTTTTAAATTAATATATAGGGTGTTTGCCACTTGGACTCTCAATACAATGCAATATTTTGCTTAACGTTATACATCCTGTATTTTTTTGGTGTAAATAATTTCCTTTTACACTGATATTAGATTCCCTATAACAGTATTCTCTAATTTCAGACTTATTTGCATTAGTTTACTTGCATCGATAAACATCGTTTATTACATTGCTCATTATTTATTATTATAGAATATATATAATGTAAATAAAACAGGAGATCAATTATTGTTAAAACTACCTCTACTTAAATGCACGATTTAAATTGTCATTTATATTATGAGAAAAATGTACTGGAACAATATCTACTTGCAACCACATTGTTCTAATATTTAAAGGCCATCGGTTTTGTAAATCTTCCGTTCTAAATTCTTGTTTGTTTTCACTGCTATAATAGTTAAAGTTATTTCTATTCTAATCCTTTATTATGGAATAAACTCGTCTGTAAATAGTATTTTGTCTAAAAGTGTTAATTTTAGTCAGATTTATTATTCAAGAAATCATAAACAAAATTCTAAACTACGCTCAAAACCGGTCTTATACAAATTTCGCTGCATCTGAATTTGCAGAGTTTATAACGATGATTTTTAAGAATGTTTTAAAATGTTCGTCCATAAAATTAATTTTATTTTGAGATAAAGTTTATTTATTTGAGACAAATGTTAGAACTAAACGACTCTGTTATTCGTTTCTTTTAATTAGGTGAACATTTTATGGTTAAATCATGTAAAATACTGAACTAATAACAAATTCAGGAAACTTCACAAGAACATCGAATAAAACAAATAATAATTATGTAGTTAATCCGATATCTGCCTTTGTAATTGTCGGTACTAAAAGAACTAAACTTTTTTTTGTAAATTATTTTTTGGAAATCAATTATGTTTTTACAAAAGGTTCTCCATGTTGCTCCTATGTGGTAAAATGGAATAATCCAATGAAACTCGATTGTTTTGCTTATTTTAACGTTTGTTATTATTTTATATTACAGACCTGATGATGACTCTTTAGAAGTCGAAACTAGTTGTCACTTTTATTGTTAAATATTGGAATTTAATAAATAATTTTTGTTGTGGTACGATTTCTAGTTTCATTGGATTAATTATGTTTTTGGCGCAGTCAGTAGGATTTACACAAAAAATCCATCGCGGATAGTTTTAATTATTTCAATAACGGAGTGACAAACACCGAGTCTATACTATTTTTTACATTGGGGAATCATAGATACCTATTTCCATATCTTTGACGATCGATTGTGGAATATGATTTATCAAACTTTTTCATATCCCTAGAGAAGAAGTCCATTGTTATTAACTCAGGTGATGTAGGAGATCAATTGTTAGGACCACCTCTTTTTATCCATTTTTCGAGAAATGTTCGATTTAAATTGTACCTTTTTTTTACTATGAAAAAAAAATTGTGTTGGAGTAATTTCAGCGACATTGTTCTTCTGATGTTTGAACATCATCGGTTTTTTCAATCTGTGGTACTAAATTCGTCTTGGTTTTCGGTGCTGTAAAAGTGAAAATTAGGCCTATTCTTTAATCTATTACTATTTATTATGAATTAAATCCGTCTGTAAATAGTATATTTTGTCCGAAAATATTTATCTTTGTCGGTTTTTTTTCAAGAAATCATAAACAATATTCTAACCTACAAATATCCCGAAAACAGTTAATATTTTGAAAATTAAAGGAGTATAACTTTTTTATACAAAAATTATAATGCTTTTCAAAATGGCATATGTAGTTAACTCAAATCTAATAATCTTGTTTGTCATTACAAACAATAGTCCATCCCTAATTTTTAGGCCTGTACATAGAAAAATGGTTGATTTATTAAGAAAAATATATTTTATTTACGCTTTCTTAATATACAGTTACAATTTGGCCTATTAGTTATAACTCACCCTGTATATATATAAAATTTATCATGAACTAGTTTGATTATAACAAACTATATTTTTTCTATTTCAACAAAATTATATACACATTTTAATCAGAAAATTTGCAATTCAATGGTTCGTTTAAAATATAATTCACGATATTTTATGCATAAGTTTTTTATAATTTTTGAAATAGTGTTGATTAAATTGTTATATTTAGTACCTGTGAGTTTAAAAGAGTAATTATAAGATACTAATATAAAAACAATTCAAAGTAAAGCATATTTCGTATTGCGGTAAGCTTTTTTTATAGTATTACTACTACTATTACTAGAGTATTTGCGCCATATTTGTCTGATTATTGTTTTTATTAATCTATAAATTTGTATAAAAACACCGAGTTAAGGTTCACATTAGGTTAACTCTGTTTAATAAAAAAGATAGCCCAAATCTAAATAATTAAATCAAAATGATTATTAGTTTATTTCTCTTTTTCCAAGATAAATATCTTTTATTATATTAGTGCAGGTATATTTTTTCGTTTCTTTTTAAATGTCACAATATTTAATTTAATGATTTATAAAAAAAATTATTAGATACTTTTATCAATATATGTTTGCGATAAAATATAGCGATGCTATTATTATTAATTATATTTTATCGCTGCTATTTTGTCAGAATACAACCGTTAAATAATACATTTTTTAACGATAAACAATATTTTTTAATAATATCAATATGCTTATATGAAGTCATTAAAGGTAGTATTATCGCTCTGAAGGTTGGCAAAGTACCTAATTTGTATATAATAAGTGTATAAATATAATTAAGGAAGCAGCATTCCTAAATAGCAAAAAAATATTCTTATTTAATTCTATAAAAGGCTGTTTTCCTAAATTTACAAGGGTAGCTTCAAAGGTACCTCTTAAACAGGTAGACACTATTGTTAGTACACTTGTATTTCGGGGAAGAAGGTGGTAGTCACTTCCATCGCATCCATTTAGAATAAATAATTATTATGCTTGTGTATTCGATAGTTTTTAACTTTTAAAAATGTAAGTACGAGTATTTTAAATTGGATTGAAAAGTTTCCCTAATTTATTTAATTTCTAATATACAAAATAATGAGTAAATATTAATTCTGATTTTTGCAATGATATATTATTACTGCTTAAATTCATTATTAATACCATAAATACATTTTTTTTTCAATTAAAATATTAATATTAGTTGTATTATGTTGTAATTTCGTCAATGTTAGAATCAAATTAAGTAAAATATTTTATTCCAAAATTTATAAATAATAATAATTTAGAAATTTATTATCATCTTGATAATATAGTTTACCGAAAACAAATTTCTAATTTGGTCAACAATGTTTTGAAAAATTCATTCCGCATATAAATAAAGGTTGTTGAATCATTTCGATTACACGATTTAGACAAGCTGATCGGCAATGTTCATTTCTTAAATTCAATTTACTATATTCAAACCAGCAGAGGTAAGTTTAAATTGCTATAAAAAAATATTTCTTATAAATTATGGAGATTTGATTTTTCAAAATTTTCAAAGAAACATTTTCAATTATTGGATTCCTATTTTTTGTGTCGATTATGAATTTATATACATATAATGTCTAAATAAAATGTTATAAATTTAATTTGCTGCTTTCATGAAATTTTTTTCTTACTAAAAATATATTTTATTTTGTGATTATATTTATTAGTTTTTCGATAAAAATGTTTCCTGTAGCATTAGTAAATTGTCGAAACATCTTTCACCTCAATTTTTGAATGTTTTATTTTTTCCAACTTCCCATTTTAATAGCTCTTAAGGAAGGGAATTTCTAATTTTTTCTTATCATACAGTTGACTGACACTTTTTCTCTTTCGACTAAAGTTACTTTGACATTCTCAGTTTCAACAGTTGGACCTGTGAAATTATTTAAATCGTTTTATTAAATTTGACCCTTCTTAATTTTCATAATTATTTCTTTAAATATTTCTATTTTTTTTTATAATTAAATCAAATCTGCCTCTATTGATTCTAGTTTATTGTGTTGTTGACGTATCGGACAAATTAGAAACTTTCGAGTAAGAATCTCAAATTAACTGAAAATTGATATATTAAAAAAACTGAATATGATGGTATGATTTATAATAGATTTTTTATTATTCAATCTGTTCATGAAATTTTTGAATTTCAATAAAGCACGTGTTGAAAGGTAATAGACAGCTAGAGGAAGTTCTTACTATCCGTCTCTTATTGGTTCTTTATTGCTTTCTCTGCAGAATTTATAAATATTTAATAACTATAAGGATCCCCTTGAGTCAGAGTCTCCTCTCCAGTTTTGTCCATTTAAGTAGATTCCATATTCTGGAAAAATTTGAATAGTTAACTTTCCTAAAAATTGACTAAGAGACTAACAATCATAATGTCAAACATATCATATTGCTTTGTCCTTGTACCCTTAATGGTTCTATACACGTGTTTTCAGTTAACTAGAAGCATCCATCCAACATGAAGCACTTAACTTCAGTACTGGTTGCACTGTTTTTATACAACTACGCTGAAGCAGAAACTGTTCAATCCTGTGATAGCCAGATATATTGCCAAGGAAATTTGCTGCATACCATCCAAATGGCAAGGCTCTACAATGACTCCAAAACATTCGTAGATATGAGTCAGAAGAACTCTCCACAAATAACATTAGAAAATTTCAATAAACTCATGGAATCGAAGAATAATAATCCATCTAAGGATGATCTTTCTCAGTTTATCAAAGATAATTTCGATAGCGATGGCGAATTAGTTGATTGGATACCTTCTGACCTCAAGAAGAACCCGAGGTTTTTAAAAAAAATTACTGATCCAAAAGTAAAGGAATTCGCTCAATCTTTAGTTGATATCTGGCCTATATTAGCGAGGAAAGTTAACGACACAGTGATAGAACACCCGGATCAGCACTCACTGATCCCACTTCCTAATGGTTTTATAATACCTGGCGGTAGATTTAAAGAGGTGTATTATTGGGACACCTACTGGATCCTGAAAGGATTGCTCATCAGTGAAATGACAGAGACAGTACGAGGAGTTCTCGAAAACTTCTTGTCTCTTATAGAGAAATTCGGCTTCATTCCAAATGGCAGCAGAGTTTATTATCTCAATAGATCGCAACCTCCTGTATTCGCTCTCATGGTTGGACTCTACATCGATGCTACCAACAATAAGACTTGGTTAGAGCAAAACGTGAATACCATAGAAAAAGAAATGGATTGGTGGATTAGCAACAGACAGATTCAAGTTACAATTGGAACTAAACAATACGATATGTTTAGATATAAGGTTAAAAGTGATACTCCTAGACCAGAATCGTACTATGAAGACATAAAAACTTGTGGAATTTTCGCTGAAGATGAGAAGGTAATAATTTTTATCTCTGGAAACTAGTACATTTTTGAATAGATAATTTTGTTCTAGACTAATTGTTACATTAACATGAAAAGTGGTGCTGAAAGCGGATGGGACTATTCCACACGTTGGCTATTTAACGATGATAGAACCCCTGGTACGAATTTAAGTACCATTGATATAGTTGATGTCATTCCTGCAGATCTGAATGCTATCTTGTGTAAAGCCTTTGAAGAATTAGCTCGGTTTTACGAACTCATCGGAAATACAAACAAATCATCCCTCTGGACTAAAAGGTACAATAAAATTTAATTGCATTTAAATTTATTAAACTTCGATGGGATATTTATTTACATAGTACTTAATTAATACAACAAGATATGAATATTGCATAGCCATTAAAAATATAATGATTAAAATACATTACTAATCGCGAATTTTAGATTAAAAATTAGTTTCTTTAACCTTCACGCTGCTTATTTGTATAGTTAATATTTAATTTTTTATCACATACTCAGTTAAATTTGCACGTTTAAACTTAGAAAAAATTTAAATTTCAAATAAATAAAATAACTAAAATCGAAACACAATATGTAAAGTTTTTTAATTTAATATCCTCCAAATAATTTTTAGACGCAACCAATTGGAAGACGCCATTCAAGTTGTATTGTATAACAACGAAGATGGCATCTGGTTCGATTTCGATCTCATCAGTAACAAACACAAAAAAGGTTTCTACCCCAGCAATTTCGCTCCCTTATGGGCACAAGCTTATGATGTCAGCAAAAAAGAAGACTTAGGACGTAAAGCTGCTGCCTATTTCAAGCAAAACAGGATCCAGAGATTCCTTGGGGGTATTCCAACTTCTTTAATTAACAGCGGTCAACAATGGGATCTCCCCAATGCTTGGCCACCACTACAAGACTTTATTGTCTCAGGTTAGTTTTTTCTGTGTATATTTTTTATTATTCAGAACTTCAAAGTTTACTATTAATTAATGCCTTGTTATAGGATTGGCAAAAACTGGCGTTAGAGAAGCAAAGAAAATAGCGGAGTCGCAGGCAAAGAGAACCATTGAAGCTTTTATGAAAGGTTTTGATAATACCAAGGAGATGTTTGAAAAATATGATGCTCTGACCACCGGTGTATACGGTGGTGGTGGCGAGTACGTAGTTCAAGCGGGTTTTGGATGGACCAATGGCGGAGCCCTACATTTCATTAACGAGTACTATACTAAACGCCATTGGGGGCGTAGGGCCAGACATTAAAGCAAAATATTTATAAAATGTCTGTTTTATTTAATATATCATGTGGATAATTTTTCAGATAGTTGTTTAATTTTTTTAATTATTTAATTACATTACCTTTTTGAAATAAAGAATATAAATAGTAATACTCTTAGAGGTAAGCAATACAAATGTTTCGAATGTTTTAAAAAGTTTGCCATACATAATTTAGTCAACTCCAAAATAAAAAAATAAAAACTTTATTTAACAATTAATAAACCTTGTATTTCTACATTTTTATCTAGTTATTGCTTGCATCTAAAAATATAACTACTTAAAACAAAATTAATAAAATGAATACAGATGAGTGTTAATGTAAAAAACGAATAAAGCAAAAAAAAGATACTTCAAGATTTTAACATAAATACAATGATTAAACGTCACAAATAACAAAAACCTAAATAAAAGTACATCAAAAACAAAAAAGGGCCTAAAACTGATATTTGGGGTACTCCTGTTGAAATCGATTTGAATGTAGAAAATTTTTGATTGACATTAACTTGTGGGACACGATTTTTAATAAGATTTTATTGGTTCCTTTCGGTAACCATTAAAACTACATATAGCTATTAATAAAAAGGGATTTAGGGTGTCAAAAGCTAATAATATGAGTGATGTGGCATTTTTGTTATCTAAAGATAAACTTAAATTGTCAGTGAACTCACATAAGGCAGCAGTTGTGCTTTATTTTCTAAAACCAGACTGACCTGATGGTAAAATGTCGTTTAAAGTTAAATACTCAAAAATTTGCTTGTATTGATAAAAGTGGAAGGAGGCTTATTGGTCGAAGTTCACTGAATGAAGATGGGTTCCTTTTTTTAGATAGAGACATTACTACTGCCTTTTTCCAAAAATCTGGAAAATTACCGATTTCCAATCAACCATTTACAGTATGAGTCAAATATGTATACAGCGAAGGCTGACATACATGGTTTTATCAGTTGTATTATTAAGGCTTTTTATTATTTTATCCACATCGATGAGAATGAATTCAAAATTTAGCGCAAAATTAAATTTATGTGCCGCCAGTGTATTTTCTTACTTGTTTGTAGTGTTCCCAATTTAAAGAGTTTTTAAGCATTTATAAGTAGTTAATACTTTATTTTTTTGCTTTAAAATTAATTTTACATTTGCTATTAACGAGGGGGTGTGAGGTTTACTGATGAGAAGTGTTCTGGCCGGGCAATGTTTATTTGAAAAGATCTATATGACAAAGAAATTTAATTTTACTTTCTATGTCATTAAAAGTTAATATTTGATTCCAGGGTACAAAAAATAGATCTGCGTCAAAAGTTTAATTTTATAATTTCTCGAAATGTATAAAATTTTCATTGTGAATGCAAGTTTTAGTTCACAATAGGCTATGATCAATTAATATATATATATATATATATATATATGGGATCAAAAGTGATTTTGAAAAGGGAGTGGTTCTTGTGGGTTCAGTAATTATTTGCCTCAAACTCTAAGCTTCTAGATAACGATTGATGTTGTCATATCCATTTTGTAGTAGATTTACATTTATATCACTGAAAACCAAAACCCTACCATATTGAGGAACGTATATTGACAACATGCAATCTAATACAGAAATACAATTTGGAACTGATTTTTGGGTTGGACGATATACTCGTAAAATAGAAATAGCAGATTTACTTTGATTAAATGAAATTTTATAAACATTCCAGATCATCAGTGATGCCAGAAGTTATATACTCAAATAAAGACCCCTTGTTTAAGATTACCAATAAACCTGAGGACAAAGATACTACTGATACGTTCCATAATCATCCCGATTATGACATACGGATTAGTAGCATGGGGATACACGGCGAAGACGCACAAGATGAAGCTCCAGAGGTAACAAAACATCACCCTAAGAATGGCAGTAAACGTCCCCCGGTATGTGAGGAACAACCAAATATACAGGAAAACAGAGGCTAGAAAACATTGCTAGAGGTGATGACGGACAGAGCGAGAAAGCTCTTCGAGGAGTTGCAAAACCATCCAAACCAGGAACTAAAGGAACTAGTGGACTACACCAGAGAGGACTACAAGAGGCACGCAAGACCCAGGAAGCAAATAGATGAGAACGAGGACCAGGATTAAGACCAATAAGATGACCAGAAACCCAACAATGAGGATAAAACTAGGAGGAATAAATACACACCACTAAGAAGAGGATAAAACCAACAATGGCATGGCCCATGGGATGATATCTTGTGGGAGGAATGTGGACGAAGGCTACAGAGAGTGAATAGGGGGTGGTGAAATGGGTTCCTCGTCTTCTATATCAGTAGACCAGATATGGAAGATGGAAGATCCGGGCTCAGTATGCATGTGTGTGATTGCCTTTAATAGGTCTGGACGTACTTCAATAATAACATCTTGTTGTAAAATTTTAATACAGTAGCGTTTAATACCTAACTCAAATAAATTTTTATCCAAGCAGTCGTAGACCAAAAAAATACTTAACAGCGAATATAGAAACAGGATGAATACCCCCAACAACTGAGGCCTTTAAATGTAGGAAGAAAATGATCACTGAATGAAAATTCAAAATAAGTTTTGAATCTATCATATATTGTATGAAAAATAAAAACACAAGCTATTAAATATATTGTTTAAATAACTAAAAGAATACAACTCAATTAACATAAAGAAGTTCTATAAAAGACAAAGCCACACCATTTGTCCATCCGAATCCTGACTGAATAGTATACTCCCCTCCACCACCATACTCTCCAATTACTATAGCATCGTATTTTTCAAACATTTCTTGAGTATAGTTAAACCCTGTCATGTAAGCTGTTAGTGTTCTATGTGCTAATAATTTACCAATTTCAACCGCTTGTTCATTTTCAGTGTAGATTAAACCCAGAGCGACTATTTCTTGCAATGGAGGCCAAGCATTCGGTAGATCCCATTGCTGCCCGCTTTGTATTAGAGAAGTTGGCGTTCCTCCCAAGAAACTTAGTATATTATTATTGTTTAAATAAGTAACAGCATCCCTTCCATATTGGTCTTTGAGTCGAGGATCGTAGGCTTTGGCCCAAAGTGGAGCCAAATTGCTGGGATAAAATTCCTTTCTGTGTCTTGATAACTTGAGGTCCCAATCATACCAGATGTTGTCTTCATCATTGTAAAGAACCGCAAGGATGGCATTTTGCCATATTTTTTCTTTTAACTTCCATTCATCGGCTTTTTGATTGTTACCAAGTAATGTATGGAAGTTGGCAAGTTCTCCAAAGGCGCTTGATAGAAAAGCGTTTAAGTCTACCGGTATTAGTCGAGTTGTGTTTATTAAAGAAAGATTTGTCGAAATAAATCCATCTGAGTCTACTAACCATCTTGATGAGAAGTCCCAACCTGCTTCTGCTGCGCTCTTTATGTTTTTATAACATTTTTCCTAAAAAATGTATTAGTTGAATCAAGAAAATCTAAGTTTTACCTTACCTTTTGATCTTCTTCAAATGAACCACAAGTAACTATATCTTCTAAATAAGACTCCGGTCTAGGTGTACCACTTTTACAAGAATATTGAGCTAATGTATAATTTTTCCCAACTTTTTGAACGGTGACTGTCCTATTTTCCAACCACCAGTACAGTTCTTGTTCGATTGTATCAATTTTGTCTTCCAACCACGTTATGTTGTTTGTAGCATTTATGTATAGACTAACCATCAAAGACAGAAGTGGAGGTTCAGATCTATTCAGATAATAAATCCTACTACCATTTGGAATGAACCCATACCTATTTCAAAATCTATATATTAATACTTCTTAATATATAAAGGGAAATAATTAACATACTTTTGTACTAGTAAAATAAAATTGTCCAAAATTCCTCTGGCTGTATCTGTCATTCCACTGATAAGCAAACCCTTTAGTATCCAGTAGGTATCCCAATAATAAATTTCCTTAAATCTTCCTCCAGGAATAATAAATCCGTTAGGAACTGGGATTAGAGAATGCCTTTCAGGTTCTTCGAATACGCTGTCGTTGACTTTCCTTGCAAGAGTGGGCCAAATTTGGACCAAAGATTGAGCGAATGATCTGACAGCACCATCATTGATTTTAGTTAAAACTTCTGGATTTTCTTGATAATCATGTGGAATCCAGGATTGTAACTCTACATCTGATTGGAAATTTTCATTAACAAAATTCAAAACATCCTGTTGGGTGGGGTTGTTAGAGGTGGCTGCTAATAATTTTTGGAAATTTTCTAGAGTTATGTTCGGTGAATATTTTTGTACGAGATCAACAAATGTTTTTGAATCATTGTAGATATGAGCCCTTTGAACTACATCCAGTAATTCTCCTTGGCAGTATATAGGACTATCGCAGTCCAATATTTGTGCTTTTATATATTGATGATAGGATAAAGTTATGAATAAAAAAAATGTAGCCCTCATTAAAATAATATTTTTTCTGAAACAAATTAACAAAAAAAGCTTATTTTTTATTAAAACCAAACGATGTCTTACTAAGTTTTGAAATTGAGATATTCAATATATATATAGTTTAATGCACTGTAAAAACAAATCTTATAAAAATTAATCCCAGACAAACACAAAATTATTTACCTGTTTCTTTAAAAAATGTAACTATGAACTACACCTCAGACAAATACAGATAAGATAAAATATACTTAATTATTGATTGGTTGATTTATCCATTATAAATAAACACTGAACAGTTTTTATACCATAAATATCGAAGTCTTATATCTTACAAAACTAACTAATAATCAAGATAGTCGATCAAAATTATTTTTCTTCTATAATGTTATTGAGGTATTAACCGACACAAACATGTTGAAGAAATTATCATGTATTTATTAGCCAAAAAATAATTTGACTTACGTCAAATGAAAATAAATATTGTCCTTACATACAATACAGCGAATGTCACAAATGAGCCAGTATCTAAGATCGTGATGTGTAAAATGTCCACAGAGATATCTAGAGAATTTTTACAAATATTCACCAGACCGTCGTTATATAACGAACATTTGGATGTATAGATAGTAATATTTAACTTTTATCATTTAAAATCAGATGGAATCACTGTCAAATATTTTCTAATGATGCAGGTACGGACTTTCACGAATTAAAATTAGTTGGTACCAAAAATTTTGATTGCATTTAATATTATTTAGTTAATTTTAAACTTTTAACATAATAATGAACACTATTTTAGTTGTTTTACTTTACAAAATTATTTTAATTCCTATTGGCGTATTTTGTGAGGACTGAAAGCTTATAGAAGCAAATAATATTAAAAATAATTTGTATGTACTATCCGTCAAGAATATCTGAAACCGCGAGATGCGCAAGGAGGAGGGATACCACAAATTAGAAGCAGGCAAAGAATTTGTAGAACCAGAGTGATATGTTAATCTACGGTTGCCATATCTTGTAAAATGTTCAAATTTTAAGTAACGATATTGTATATTAACTTAATCTGTAGAAGATCAGCATTTATTTTTAACTGTCGTTTAAAAAATTTGATTGGAAATTACTGTTTAATGAAAATAATAATATTGTCAGTCTGGTGAGAACTTTCTAAAAAGGGATTATTTTCTTTATCTTTATAATGTAATTAATCCTACTTTCCTGTTTAACCCATTGGTATTAAAATATTCTGCCGGTCATTATCAATATTAATTGTATATTCTTGGAAAGATCAGTGGAAAGTACAGTGTTATTATAATGTTCAAAAGAATTTAAAACAGGTAGAATCTATTTTACCTCATATAAATCATTATATTATTTTAATAATAAAGATTTATATTAGTTATTATTTGGGGGTCAGGGAAGATCATATTTTTTCTAATGTTCATGATCGTCAGTTGATTGTTATTCAGATTCAAATGTAAATATTATTACTATTTATTATATTTATCTGTTAAAGCAGCAACTCGCTCTTGTATTTTTTGTAAATCTATGGTCAATATTCCTAAAGTTTTATTTTTTACTTTTGTGGTCATTGTCAATCCGGTAATGTTGCAGTAGCTCTCGTCATTTTCAACCCTCGATATTAAGAAGTGAACAGCTCAAAGAGTGTCACTCGAATGACCAATGTTACCATTTATTTTGTTTCGGTTACTGCGCACCCTGAACTCGCGGTGTGAGATATTCTTGACGGATATTATATGAACTAAAAATTGTTAGATAGTATCGTATTGATTAATTTTACGTTTAGGTACATTTGCATAAAGCATTATTAAAAAATAAACGGTTTTAATAAATATTCATTGTGTAAAATAAAATGGGAAACAATCCTCTGAATGAATAGGTTTTAATCTTAAATATCACACAAGCTCTCCATTATTTCCTATTTTACACAATGTATTTGCAAAGAAAATGATACATATTTATATAAGAAATCATTTAATTTTAACTAAATGTATTCGTATTTTAATTGATAATAATATATCTTTATATCAAGGTACGATCCTGCTTATTTAAAAATGCTTTAAATGTATTAGGAAGGAATATTTTATGGTAGTTTTCTGGAAATGTGATGCAATCATAAACAATCCCTTTTATTGCTGTCAGTTAGATCGAGATGCACGTATCCACTGAAGTATTTTGTTTACAGTACTCATTTTTACTGTATTTAAATTACATCAGTCGCAAATTGAATTTCGTGGTGTAAAGACGTGTCCGATACAGTGCGAATTATCAGTGCTTCCGAATAAAACTAGTTTTTATCTACTGTGAATGATAATGATAAAAATAACAAAACCCTCATTTAAAATTAAATATAAATAGTACGGTCAAATCGGATAAACAATGAACGGTAATTCTTACAACCCACCAGTGAACATGTTTCCAGATCAAGCTACACCTATGCATCATACTCAAACTCCAATGTGTTCTTCACAACCAATGTACCCTCAGCAGCCACAACAACAGTTTATGATGTACAGCCAACCGCAGCAAACTTACATTCAAACACCAATAAATCATGTAAGTAATTCAAATGAAAATGAATTTCAAATAGTCCATAATCATAAGAAAAGATTGAGAAGCCCAGAAATAAACTCAAAACCTGAAAGACAAACTAAACTTAGTGAATACTGGTTAGGTAACGCAATTCCAACTAGCAACAAATATAGTATTTTGCAAAACGACGACGCTTCCACAAGCGAATCCAATGAAATTGAAAATAGTGAGCCTAAGCCACCACCTATATACGTTGAAGGTGTTATAAATATCAACCCTCTCGTTAATTTACTAGAAGAAGTTGCTAGCCAAAACTACATAATAAAATCTCTAAGAGACGAGCAAGTAAAAATCCAACCAAAAAATGGCGAAGTATACAGTAAAATAATCAAAGCATTAAGTGAAAAACAAACCCAATTTTATACTTACAAACCTAAACAAGAAAAAAGCTTTCGTGTTGTCCTAAAAAATATACACCCTTCAACAGATACCTCACTAATCAAGGAGAGCCTGGTAAAATTAGGTCATGAAGTTACAAACGTTTGGAACATTAGACAAAGAATACAAAACAAACCACTTCCAATGTTCTTTATTAATCTAAAGCAAAAAGAAAACAACAAGGATATCTACAATATTAAAACATTATTAAACACAGTCGTCAAAGTTGAAGCACCACTCAAAAAAAAAGAGATACCACAATGCACGAGATGTCAGAATTTCGGAAACACAAAAAATTTTTGCCAAAAGATCCCTCGATGTGTAAAATGCACCGCAAACCACCTAACCAAAGACTGTCCCAGGAAAACAAAAGATATGGATGTTAAATGTACTAATTGCAATGAAAATCATCCAGCAAACTATAGAGGATGCACCGTATATAAACAGCTATTTCAAAAAACGTACCCCAAATTGAGAGAAAAAAAGGTTGGACAAATAAATAATGCAATTGTACAAACAGGTATAACGTATTCTCAAATTACCCAAAATCAGCAACAAACAAATAATGCCAATAATGCAAATCAACCACAGGTCATCTTAACTCAACAGACAAACGATATAAATGAACTTAAAACCATGATGAAAGAACTAATCACCCAAATGGGCACCATGATGAACCTTTTAACAACACTTGTCACAAAGCTAAACTAATGGCGCAACTACTTAAAATTGCTTTATGGAATGCCAACGGGCTAAGTCAACATAACCAAGAAATAAAATATTTTCTACAATTCAATAAAATTGATGTAATGCTTATAACAGAAACCCATTTTACCAGACTTAGCCATATGAACATACCGGGGCATTGTATCTATTCAACAAATCACCCAGATGGAACCGGACATGGTGGGTCAGCTATCATAATCAATAAAAAAATAAAACACTATGAACTGAATAAGTATAAATTTGAACATTTGCAAGCCACCTCAATAGCAATCGTAGAAAAAACTCATCAAATACATGTTTCTTCAGTTTACTGCCCACCGAAACATAAAAATAAAATGGAAGACTATACAAAATTCTTAAACACCCTAGGAAACAAATTTATAGTAGGAGGAGACTATAACGCCAAAAATACTGAATGGGGAGCTAGAGTCACTACAACCAAAGGCAGGCATCTTCTAAAGGCTATTCAGAATAAAAACCTCCAATATTTGTCAACAAGAGAACCCACATACTGGCCTTCAGACGAAACTAAAATACCAGACCTCTTGGATTTCTATATTACAAAGGGACTAGACACCAAAAAAATTAAAATCGAATCATGCTCTGATCTGTCGTCAGACCATTCTCCTGTAATTATAACTATGTACTCCGAAGTATTGCAACTAGATAGGCAACCAAGATTGCACACTAAAAATACTGACTGGGAAAACTTTAAAGAAAAATTAGATGAACTAATAGACTTACAAATACCTTTAAAAACTACAGAAGATATAGATACAGCCGTTATCAATCTTACTACAAATATACAACACTCTGCATGGATGTCTACCCCAGAACAATATTCCCCCCATATAAAGGAAAAAACACCTCCGATCGTTTACCAAAAAATTGCAGAAAAACGTAAACTAAGAAAGAGATGGCAAATAACCAGAATGCCAGGGGACAAAACCAGGCTAAATAAAGCAAACAAAGAGTTAAAAACTTGACATTAAAAATCAATCGGTAAATAAATATCTTAGCGAGTTAACAGCCACAGTAAGTACAGATTACTCTTTATGGAGAGCTACAAAAAAAATCAAAAGGCCTCAACTGCATATTCCACCAATACAAAATCCTCTCAGTGGATGGGCAAGGACTGACACAGACAAATCCACGGTGTTTGCAAACCATCTTATTAACGTTTTCAAACCTCATGAGATAAATCCTCCAGATGAACATTTAGAAAAAATTAACGACCTTATTCAAGCACCTTACCAAATGGATTTTCCACTCAAGACTGTTAAATCCTCTGAAATAAAATTTATAATTAAAAACACTAATCCAAGAAAAAGTCCAGGCTTCGATCTTATAACAGGAAAAATTCTAAAAGAATTAACAGATAAAGCTGTAAAAGCCCTCCGGCAAATAATCAATGCTGCACTAAGAATAAATTACTTCCCACGCCCATGGAAAATTGGTCAAGTTATTATGATTCTAAAGCCTGGTAAAAAAGCTGAAGACGTAAACTCATACAGACCTATTAGTTTGCTGCCAATACTCGCAAAATTATATGAAAAGATCATACTCAAACGATTACTGAAAAAGGTGAGCGAAAGAAAACTCATACCTGATCATCAGTTCGGATTCCGAAGTAAGCATGGTACCGTGGAACAAATACACCGTGTAGTTAACAAAATAAGCACTGATCTACAAGGTAAAAGATACTGCTGTGCTGCCTTTCTGGACATAAGTAATGCTTTTGATAAAGTGTGGCACAACGCTATACTATATAAAATCAAACTAAATTTACCATATCCTTTCTATGAAATGATCAAATCTTATTTACATCAAAGGTTTTTTCAAGTCAAAATAAACGAATCCTACTCCGAAATACTACCAATATACCACAGGGTAGCATCCTGGGGCCAACGTTATACCTATTGTTCACTGCTGATCTACCACAAACAAAGACAACTTTAGTAGCAACCTACGCTGATACAGCCATCCTAACGTCTCATACTATACCTGAAATCGCTTCAAGAAACCTTCAAATAGCTCTAGACAAAGTACAAAATTGGTTAGAAAAATGGCGCATGAAAGCCAATAGCAGCAAATCTGTTCACGTGACATATACTATGAAACGCGGTAACTGCCCCCCGGTAACTCTAAATGGACAACAACTTCAACATTCCGATCATGCTAAATATTTAGGTATGTATATAGATCGAAGGTTAACCTGGCAAAAGCACATATTCTCCAAAAGGAAACAATTAGGACTAAAACTCAAACAACACTATTGGCTAATTGGAAAGAAATCTCAACTCAGTCTCGAAAACAAATTACTTATATATAAAGTCATCTTCAAACCAATTTGGTCTTATGGTATACAACTCTGGGGCACCGCTAGTAACTCCAATATTGAAATCATTCAGAGGTATCAAAACAAGATGCTACGCATAATAGTGAACGCGCCATGGTACGTAAAAAACAGTGAAATTCATAAAGATCTTAAAGTTCCGCTTGTTAAAGACACCATCAAAAAGTTCTGTGAATCATATAGTGCAAGAGTGTCATCACATCCAAATAAATTAGCAAGAAACCTTATGAATCCATCGCCAGAAGAGATAAGACGACTGAAAAAGTTCAAACCATCCGATCTTCTGTCCAGGTTTTAACCCCAGACTGTTAGATCTTTCAAATTGACTTAATAGACAATTTTTGTTGTATTCTTAAGGAGAGTTTTCACAGGAATACTCTCTACAAGTCAGATGGTTGACTTACTTGTGGTAAAATAAGTTAACCTTTAGTCATCAAAAACACTTATTGTCACTTAGACAGATTGTGTGAATAAAGAAACAAAAAAAAAAAAAAAAAAAAATTACATGAAAAATTCCTCCAATAACATTTTCTTCAAGCTTTCTCAATATTAGATATATTATAGTTCTCGATGTTTTCATTTAGAAATATTAATAGTAAATTTAGATTTTATGTCTAGTTATCGAACTGAGTAGAATTGAAATAATTAATATACAAAATCCCCTATTTTAGAATAGAGCATAACAAGTCATTACTGTATCTACTATTTTTTTTTCTTATTTTAATAAATTACTTATTAACCCAAGAAATAATATAGCAATACTAAAATGTTCATAGTAAGTCTTAATAGAGAAGTTTAGCTTAAAAATAAGTGAAAATGTGTTGTTTCAATTCTAAACTCTTGTTTTTCTATAAACAGTCATTAAAAAGTACTGATTTAATGAACATAGTACTTAGAAGAAGAAGAAAGAGATGAAGAAGAATCAGAAAAATCTCAAAAATGGAAATGTGACCAAAAGAAAATTTAATGGCTGACACTAAAGAAGTTAATTAAAAGAAACAAGACAAATTTTTTAGTTCGTTTATACTATACTAGATTATTTTTTTTAATAAAATATATATTACTCTGAAGTTATCTTTGTGAAGCTAAATTTTTGAGATTATAAAGTTTAAATTTCTGAACTTGCTTTTATTTGAAATCAATCACCTAGCATTGATATTAAAATGTAAATAGAACACCACATGGAAATACCTTAATTTATAAGTTTTCATACTTTTATTAATGGAGTAAGGGATTGTAATATTATTTAAAGCACCGTCTTTTCGATTACTTTATTACAAGCGAGTATAGTTTCAGAAGGTTTTAACGTACTTTTTTTAAATAATATCATCCTATCATTCAAAATGAATTTGGATTGCATGAATTTTCTGTAGTAAAGGCTGAAATTGTTAAAATAACATATGTATAAAATTCCTGAAGCATGTTGTATTTAGGACTATTTTCTTTTAGTATATCTTCATTCTTAATCGTTGGCATTTTCTGATATATAACGTCACACTGATAGTCCTTGACGACACTCTAAAATCAAGTATCCTGTAGAGATGAGTAACGTTTAAAAACAATTTAACTGTTTACTTGTCATTTCCAGCAATTTTGAAAAGTAAATCGTTTTAGTGAAATGTAAATTATTGAAATTTTGAGTTAACCGGCGTAATTTTGGTATTGAGACAAGTAAGTATTAATTATTTTATTAAATTCCGTCTACTCTCCATGCGATAAAACATTCAACTTCCATTAGGTACATAAAAATACATGTATACCTTTCATTCCATTTTACTTGAAAGTGATGATAATAGAAATGTAAGAAAAGCGTGGAATAGTCTGGATTAGGATTTGTTTAAATCACAACATAACTTATATAATACCAAAACTACTTCGCATATATTGTTGGATAGTCACAATTTCAAAAATCCAAATTTATCTTTTAAATTTTATTATAACGCAAAAAATGTTATCTTTTAAACATTATATTAAAAAAATCTACTTGTATTGATTATAGTTAAATTTTATAGATATTAAGAATTAGGTGCTGCCACCTTGGTAAAATTTTGTTTAATTTTTAATATCCTCCTGTAATTATTTAAAAAAAACCCTTGTTCAGGTTATTCTTCTTTAGAAATGGTAGTACATGTACACTACCTGATTTTTAAATAGTGAAAAATATTATCCATCGGACTCAAGTGTGTAACAGTAGATAAGAACAAAATATTGATTTTAAGTTTTATTTTGTGTTTATTTTTTTATGCCTGTAGAAGAGACGCTAATGACGACATACAGAATTTCAGTCTACACTAACATCATCTCCTTGACGACACTTTAATAATAAATTATTCAAGTATTCTATGGAATCTAAGTGACGTTTTAAAACAATTAAATGTTTGAAAGAAAAAGCCAAACTTGTATTATAAGTGTGTAAAGATTCTTTAATGAAGATTAGAGTTAAAGAAAGAAATTTATATCTTAAGTCAAAAAGTCGAGCGCTGTCGGCAATACAATGCCATCATCCATCAGGACAACTAAAAAAAAAAAAAAAAAAAAAAAAAAAAGTTAGTTGTCCTGATGATGGCATTGTATTGCCGACAGCGCTCGACTTTTTGACTTGAGAAAGATATAAATTTCTTTAACTCTAATCTTCATTAAAGAATCTTTACACACTTATAATACAAATTTGGCTTTTTCTTTCACCACAAAGTGTGTACGCACCAACACGTAACTTTTGTTACTCTTCATTTAATTAAATGTTTATTTGTCATTTGTAGAAAATGTCAAAATTCAAAGTCGTTTCTGTGAAATATTGAAATATTTGTCCTGGATATGGTGCTTTAAATTCTAAGTTATCATAGAAATATTTAGAAGAATATAGATTATTATTTGTAAGTATTAATTATTTTATTAAATTGCGCTTACTAATAAAAACTTCTATTCCAATTCCTACTCCATCTATTCCGATTACAAATTGTGGTATTTATTAATTTAAGAGCCCTTTCTTCACGTAGTTGTTTTGAAAGGGTCTTTTTTAAATCACATTAAATATATTGGATAATTTAAAATTCAAAAAGATCAGGATTGATCTACTATTACATTGTTTTATTTTCTAAAAATTTTTCACTGAAAGAGACTCGTTAATTACCTGTTAATTTACATAAATAGTATTTTTCTACCAAAACTAAAAGCACTGTTATATACGTTTGAATTTTATAGACCTTAATATAATTTTATTTTATTTAGCATGCTTTTAGTCTCCGTGATAAATTAAAATAGATCATTTTAATATTAGTTCTATTCTTGATACTCTAAAATTGTGCTTTCCCATCCTGTAGGTCGATAAAAAAATAAATTCTTTGTTATTGAAACCAATGATAACATTTTATTAGGTTACCATATTCCTTTACTTGTAAAAGAGCTCACGTAATCAAGAAAATTGTAAAACATTGTTCTACAAAATTAAATATATTCATCTAATCAAATAAAAGAAAGGTTACCTTTCTAATGAAACAATTTTTATTTTTTGGTCACATGGGTGATTAAATTTGATCAGTTAAATATTTTTTTTCGTAAAATTAAAATTGCTAGTAGAAAATACTTCAACAATCTGTTTACCTGTGCTTAATAAATTTTCTGTCACCGATTTCTTGTGATCCACTCAATTTTTCCACTATTTTTTAGGATTGATATATACCCAATTTACGGTGGATTTATTAGAAGCATGTTGAATCAAACACGTATGAAACGAATTTCTTTCTCTGTACTACGAACTGAATTCTCATCAGTAAAAAAAATCAAGAAAAAATATAGAAGTTCTGATTTTCCGTAAAATTGGGAATTTTACAACTCGCAATTGAAGCATCAAAATTATGCAATTTAATTATGAACTGGTTGGAAAACCATTTAGTTTCCGAATCTGACTTGTTCAAGCTATTTGTTGGTGGTTGGTAAAGTAAATCCTGCGAATTACTCCCATGATCTCATGAAAAACATCAAAACACGGTGCTTGGAAGGTTGAACATCTCGAGTTACAGATTTGTCAAAGAACACGGGAGATGGCAGCAGATACCAAACCTGAAAAGGAAATATAAAATGTTCTGAGAAAAAAAAACCTATCAAATTCCTCAGACAGGTTTGTTTAGAAATTATTTAACCTCTTAAAATTAATGTGAAAAACCAGAATTTACTAATATTGGAGAAAAAATGTGATACAGTAAGAGAAAAATAAATATTGCAATAAAAAAACAGTATTTTTCTCTTATTGTGATAATTAAAATTTAAATTCAATATATTTTAAAATTATGTATTCTAAACTTTTCTTGCAAAAAATGTGACAATTATAAATTTAAGAGTCGGGCATCTTTTGTAATTAAATTGCCAAAATTTCAATTTATCTAATGAAACAATAAGCAATACGATAACTAAGAAAATGCAATTTAAAACACCAAAGCATAGAATTTATTTTATTTTTTTCCTTAAAATCCGAATTCCAATTATTACGTTCAATTTTTCCGGTGCAAGTATTATGCAAAGGCATAAGAATTTATATATTTATATAATTGTTTATTTATGTTGACGGGCTGCAATATTTATCATTAATTAGAAGATGGTAACAATTTTCTTAATTTTCTACGTTAATATGGATCTTTAACTAATGCAATGTTAAGACGGGAAATGACGAAAATTAATATCATAACCACATAAATAATAATTTTTGAATATTGGAGCAACGTCATCCCAAATAAACATCTTTGTACGAGTTAGAAATAAAATAATTTTTTCAAGAAAATTTTCGGTATCAATAAAAACTTGCAGCTCTAGGGTTTCCTTTTTTAGACATTTATTTATTATCATTCAAACAATAAAATAGTCAATATTAAAATTAACATCTGAAAAATATTAATTCTAAATCGTTATCAAATGAGTCAGTCAATTGAAGAAGAAGCATAAACTAGAAGTGAAAAAAACGTTAAGGTCTATCTTAAAGAAGACACAAAAGAATCAAATTAGGCGGAAGCGTTTCTTACATTCTGAACGAAATCAGCCATAGTGCTTTTAAAATTATTCTCAATAGCACATCAATTGCGCATCAATATTAAAACGGAAAATCGAGAAAATTGGTACCCTGGTCTAATTAATGAAAATTTTTAGAGATTAGCGCAAAAGTCCTCCTAAACTAATAAAAATGTTTGTAATAATTTGTTAAGCGTACTAATCTTGAAATCTACGGCATGAATTTCGACCCAAAAATGATGCTCAATCTTGGAAAATGTTGTTTCCACAGACGTTATGTTGATGAAAGTTGAAAAAAAATTCGAAACGTTACTATCTAACTATCAATTAGCGATACAAAAAGTCATAAAGAAATGTTTAATTGGAAGAAAAAGACTATTTTCGGCTAAAGCTACACGTGATTGTCATTATAAATAAAAATAATTTAGCTAAGAGATACATTCTAAAGACTAGACAGAAAGGATCACTTTGCTGCTGCTCTAAGTTGTTAGTCCACAAATAAAATTGTGGAGCATTTTTATGAAAATTTAAGTAAATGTAATTTCAATCTTCAAGAAAAAGGGTGTTATAAGACAACACATTTGAAGCTAACTCAAAAAATACGAACACCAAGGGCAAGAAGAAACATTTAATATACAGTGCTTTCATTTTAAAACCAGCCAGTCAAAATAACTTTCGATTTTATGTAAATTTAAGAAGAAAAAACACGTGAAATTTTAATTTATGGGAAACATTTTTCTAACATATCCTCAAATGTCATACGTAATTTCCCTCCCCTAAATCACAGTATCTAATACAATAGAAATAGGGAGAATACTAAGTATGATACATCATTAAAAAAAGAAATTTCGTGTGTAATTCAGGAATATGATCTTTGCTTTTATTTTATTTTAGCGACATCTTGCGGGAACAATAATTGTTACGTATACCAAAGTGTGATACTTTATTTGAAAGCTAATTATACAAATAATTCACTACGTGGCATAAATTTGTTATTTTAGATGATTACGATTAAAATTAAATTGATTTAATCTTAACTTTAATACCAGTAATCCTATGTTTTGTTATGTTATGCATTGAATTATTTGTATAATTAGCTTTCAAATAAAGTATCACTCTTTGGAATACGTAACAATTATTGTTCCCGCAAGATGTCGCTAAAATACAACAAAAGCAAAGTTCATGTTCTTGAATTACACATGAAATTACCTTTTCATGGTGTATCATACTTAGTATTTTACCTATTTCTATTGTATTGGTTAACGTGATTAAGGGAAGGGAAATCATGTATGAGGGTTGAAAATGTATTACAAAAATGTGCCCCTTGTAAAAAATTTGACGTGTATTGTGCTTCTCTTAAATTTACGTAAAATTAAGTTATTTCGACTGGCTGGGTTTCAAATGAAAGCACTATAAGCGAAAAACAGTGCGGAGGACTTTTGCATAATTCTTCAAAAATTATAAATGAGAGGAGGACACTATTTTTTTGTTTTACAAATAAACCTATTACGAAATTCGTTCTCTGGATCAAAATTTAAGGAATACTCGTTTTTGCTTTCATCTAATTTGGAAGCTTTTCTATTTCAAATACTGCTACTTGGTCAGTTTTGTGAAAGATCCAATCAGCTTATGGGGCAATTTTAATTATCTATAAAGGAAATAATAATGTAGACTTATTTTCCTCCTTTTCGAAGTCGCTTTACAGAAAACCTGTGTCGATCTGAACCAGTCTCCATTGGAATATTATGTGCTTGAATATTTTGTTAGAAGGGAGAGCTTTTAGCTTTTTTTTAAAAAAGCGACAGTATTAATTACTTCAACTAATTTTGGATCGCCACGAGGATGTAACTTAAAGAGGAATTTTTCCAGTTAACTAAATCCTGTGAGAAAATTATGTATGTAATCTTTGGTTCACAAACCGTATGTATGTGTTTAAATTTTGCACCTGTTTATTTTAAAACTCTTCTTCAAGCTAGACCTTGACGCTTTTGTCACTCATAAATTTACATATTTAAATGGAGGTATTTTTTCTCTGAGACATAAAACGTTTCTTGTTGTTCTTGGTGTACGGAATCTTATTTGTCATATATAACATCTTTCTTTTGGAAAAATGAGGTAGCATTTACTTTAATTTTCATGAAAAATGCTCCATTACATTATTTGAATACCAACAATCTCTATCAGTCACAAAATAATAATTGCTTTCTTGGCTTTAAAATGTACATCTTAGAAAAATTAGTATTATTTATAATTGCAAAGATTTGTGCCATTAGCCAAAAATATTCCTGGATAAGACGCTCGTCCCAGCATTAACTTTTATTAATTTCCGATCCTGTTACCGATTTAGAATCAGCACAAAACTCAGAATGTTTATCCCTATCAAACATTTTTTATGGGTTTTTGCATCCCTAATTAATGGTTATATAGCGATGTATCGATTTTTCTTCAACTTTTATTAGAATAACGTTTTTGAAAACATTTTTTACGATTCAGCATTATTTTCGAGTCCAAATCCATGCCTTATATTCCGCGAATACTAGGCTTATCAATTTATCTATTATAACATTTTTTGCGCCAATCTGTAAAAATTTTTCATTACTTAGATGATGATACTAATTTTCCTAATTTTCTATTTAAATATTAATTTGCAGTTATTGAACAATTGAGAATTGTGCTACAACTAAAACTGTGATTGATTCCGTTCTTTGGATCGGAATATAAGGAAAACCATCTAATTTGTTTTTGGACTTATGTTCGTTTAAACCTTTCCAACGCTTCTACTTTTCAAGTTTTGAATTATCTAATAAGCTTTTAGGATGATCCGATGCTTAGATAATGAAAATTGTGAACTCCTTTTTCCTTCTCTTAGAAGTCAAACCCAGTTTGTAAATTTGTAAATTTGGCCAAAGTGCTTTTTTCACTGATAGTTTGTATCTCTTAGGGATTTTTTCACCGTGTTAACTATATTGATCTGCACCCTTCTCCAGTTGTTTAGTTTAGTTTTCATAAAAAATTCCACATTACATTGTTTGGAGATTAGCAACTTCTGTTAGCAACAAAATTATTTTTTGGGCTTTAGAAAGTATCACTTTGAAAAAATTATTTTTATTTATTATATCATTTGCGTGTTTAGGATAAGACGCCGGTATCGGCATTGAATTTCCTTCCAACCAGGGCTAAATTCAGAATCTTTGTAGCTTTTAAACTTTTTTTACATCTTCTCGTATCGCTAATTCATGGTTTTAAATTTTTCTTCCAACTTTCCTTAACAAAATGTCTTTGAAAGATTTTTTATGATTGAGCAAGATTTTCGAGTCTAAACTCATTTATTTTATTCTACGTCTTATTTTTTTGAATATACTATTTTTTAAATATTTAAAAAAAACTGTATTCGTTTTAGTCCAATATTTAATTATTTACGTCTATTATAGGATTTGCTACTATTTTATTTCGCTAATAATAATACATTTATTTATTTAAAATACTTAGATTCTATAATTATAATTCCAAATACCTGACTTTAGTACGGTGCATTTTTATAATTAATTGAAGTATAAATTTATATGTATCAATTTTACTTGTTCCTTTAATATCGAAAGATGTGAGGTCCCTGGATTTTAAGGAAAAAATTGAAAAATTTCAGTATTTCTATAAAGTTATATTAAATATGTATATACATATACATCTATTATATATAAACTGCAAATTTATAAGTACACTAAATGTAAATATATTTTTTATAAAGTGTTTAAACATTTTTATAATATACCTATTTTTTGATTTTTAATTGATAAATTTTTGACTATTTGTAAGGCATTTATTACTATTATATTTGCCATATTTTAAGATATTTATGTAAGTGACGTACGTTAATTCAGTCAATCAGTCATTTCAAAATATTCACTTGCATCTTGTGATGTTGTCCACAAATTCCTGGCCTATAGTTAATACGTGATATTCTACAATAACTTGGTGTTTTCAAAAATAGCAAAACTTAAAAAAATACATTAAAAACAGACCTGCAGGTGTTGTTTTGTGATTTGCGAGTTGGGGAATACCCACTTATTTTAAAAAACAAAATGAAAAAACGACATCTCTATTTAAGTCTGTTGCAATTTGTTGTCTTAAATAAATAATGGGTTATTGTGAAAATTCTATCATTGTTGAAGTCCGTAATGAGTTTAAAAAATAATTTTGGAAATTTATCAAATTAATGCCCAGTCTACAGACGTTCGGATTATAACAAACAACAATTTCTAAAATTCCAAGATGACTCATATTATTAATTTTAAAACACCCAAAACATTAAATGTTTTTGGAAATTTTTACGATTGTCCGAATTCAAGAGGGCAAATTGAATATATTTTGGAAATGGACAAATTTATATATTTTTGAAATTAAATCGAAGCAAGTGATATTTTGCAAGTAGATAAACTTCCTTTT